>CM040759.1:5047214-5217214 GCA_022829145.1 Albula goreensis | reverse complement strand
TGAGCAGTTACTCCACACCCTTATCCTGTTCTTCATCATCACCATCCTCCTCCTCTTCCTTCCTCCATTACAGCTCGGACCATGTACCCAAGGATCTCATTGCACAGGTGGAGATAGAGATAGCATGGCCGTGGATCTGGTGCTGTGTGAGGTGGCTCTCTATCTCTCTCTCTCTCTCTCTCTCTCTCTCTCTCCTCTCTCTCTCCCTCTCTCCCTCCCTCTCTCTCTCTCTCCTTCTCCCACTCTCTCTCTCTCTCTCTCTCTCTCTCTCCTTCTCCCACTCTCCCTCTCTCTCTCTCTCTCTCTCCCTCTCTCTCTCTCTCTCTCCTTCTCCCACTCTCCCTCTCTCTCTCTCTCTCTCTCTCTCTCTCTCTCCCTCCCTCTCTCTCTCTCTCTCTCTCTCCCTCTCCCTCTCTCTCTCTCTCTCTCTCTCTCTCTCCCTCCTCTCCTCCCTCTCTCCCTCTCTCTCTCTCTCTCTCTCTCTGACAGTGATAAACGAGTGGTCCGACCCTCTGATAATTCATCACTCACGGGCAGAGAGAGGTCCATTAATCAAAATGAGCGTGTCCCGGCCCCGCCGCCGCCGCTCTCCCCCGGATCGCCACGGTTACCTGCCGTGAGACCGGGCGGGGCCGCGGCCCGGAGGCAGGTGGCTGCAGGGAACCCGGCCGCTTCATTATCGGCTTTTTTCCGGGCCGGCGCCGCGGAGAAGGGCAGATGGGATGGGAGGGGCGAAACCCGTTCTCCTCCTGCCGCACCAGCGCACGATGTGACCGGTCGAGGGAGCTAAGGGCAGACTGGAAGTTCCTCCTCGCCTGATATCGGCAGCAGAAGAAACTTTCTGGGCATGCCGGGAGTCCTGGCCTCTCTGTGTCCGGCCTGCGCTAGACAGGGCAGCTGGAGAGACGGAGACAGGAACCAACAAGATGCCGGGGGCAAATGGACTGCCCAGCCCCAGATATCAGCTTCGTCCCATGGGGGAGAGAAGTTTTCTGGAGTGTGCAAATGCTGCCATTTTCTCCTCTTACTTTCTCTTTTTTTTACCTCCCCCTTTCCTGTGCAAATCACTTTCTGTCCAGACAGGCATCCATTACCCTGGGTGTATATATTGCTGCTGGTGTAATCTCGTTAAGCCGTCATTCTGGCTGAATCCTGGGGATTGTTTTTGGTCAATGAGCCACCCCTGGCTGGAAAATGAGCTCCGACCTGTTGCTTTGCGGTAGACGTGTTTCCGTTTGGCTTTGACAGGAAGCTTAGACTCCCAAATCCTTGTTTCCTCTGCCCTCCCCCATTGCCCTCCCCATCCCCCGTCCCCCAATCCCCCAACCCAGATTTAAAACCTGAAATTTTTGCCAAAAAAACACCCATACAAAGTTGTTTTTCTCTCAAGAACTTGGTTTTTTTTGTCCCCTGCCTAATATCCTAACCAATTGGATTCTGAATGATGGTTACTTTTAACTCCAAAAAGTGCCCCCAGAATATTCAATTATCTGTGAACACACATCGGCTATAAAGGTGTGAAAAAAGAACAAAATCACAGCTACAAATAAAATAAAACCACAAATATATATATATATGAGGTATGCTGAAGGGATGCTGGATTGAAATCAAAGAGAAACAGCTTGCTGCAGTAACCTTGCTGTTTATTCCCGGTAGGATGAAAAGGCTGTTCTCTCCTCTCTATCCCATGGGGAAATGAGTACAGCCCCCACCCAACACACACACACACGCACACACACACACACGCAGGCACACACACACACACACACACACACACACACCACCTCTGTGGACCATCAGACCCCAGTGTGTCCCGGCCAGTCTGTCCTCATGTGACCCCACCCCCCTTTCCGCAGTCTGCAGCCACACCTCTCAGTTCTCCTGCGCCTCCTCCCCCCCCCACCCCCCGCCGATCACCTCCACAGCTCCATCATCCTAGTACTGGGGAACGGAGACTGGAGACTTTCCCAACACACGACAAACACTTTCTTCCCTTTCAGTTTTATCCCCTAAGCAAGCGGTAACGTGGAGCGTTTTGGTGGTTCGTTCGTCTGGAGCAAGAGCCTTTTCATGATACACGAGGCTGTGGAACTCTGATTCTGAATCCGCGGCCAGTTGTAAGGGAGTTTTGTTGTTGCTTTTCAGCTGCCTCGGAAAAAAACCGACTGCACAACCGGGAATAGAGTGAAGAATAGGTTGCTTTGAGGTGGACTGTGTGCCAAGAATTTAGATGTTTTTATTTTTTATTTTTTTGAAAGGCATGGATCGAAAGGATGCATAAATTTTATATATTTATTTTTTATTAAAAAACGGCTTAAGCCTCAATGCAAGGAATATCGCCTACCACACAGCACATCCGCTGATAACTGAAACGTGTGCAAACAAACGGTGGAGGAGAAGTAATAAATAAATAAAAAAAACCCAAACCATGTTGATATCGTCCTCAGCAGAACTCTCTGGCTAAGTCACACAGGCCCCCCCCCACCGCCCCCCACCCCACATCAACACCGACAGCAGAGCTCTCCCTCCCTCTCTCTCTCGTTACCATAAAAAGATAATTTACCCCGAAAATTTCCTCAGACCCTCTGAGTGACTCCATCAGGCTGTAGCTGCCTATCAGTAAATGCCAGCTCATTTTTCAACCTCAGCTCCACAGTTGGATTCAAAAAATGTTGGACCGACTCATTCTTATGCATTTCCTCTGCCAAAAAAGCGTGTCATCCGTGATGAGAAATATATAAAAAAAAAACTGAATTCAGGCTTCCATTTTGCTTTGAGATTTTGGTGCAGGGTGTGGGGTGTGGGGTGTGGGGAGTGGGGTGGGTGGGGAGGATTCAGGCTGGTTTTGGGCTGGGCGGTTGCTAAGTAGAACTAAGTTATACAAGGATCATAAACAAAGGGAAGAGTGGCAGTCCTTAGCTAATTTTTTTTCCCCTTTTTCTGATGTCTGTCATGAAGGGATTTGTGAGCCTGCGTTTTCGGATATGTGCAGCCGTTTCAGTACCAATAAAAATTCATAGATCTGGATTTCAGCTTTGATGATATCACTACAGGGTTATGTGCTTTCTCTTTTCCTTTCCTTTTTTTCTCTCCGTCTCTCTTTCACACACACACACAATCTTTCCCTTTTCCTACTTTCTTTTCTATCTTTTTTCCTTTGCTCTGCGCAGCTGTTACTCCACATCATTCTCCAGTGGCTCTCTCTGGCCATCTGCCTTAAAGACAGCAGTTACCCCTCGACTGTGACCGCGCAGCCCCCCTTTTCCGAAACCCCAGTCCTCACCACCGTGCTCCCCCTAGTCAGCACAAAGCCAGACAATTCGGTCTTTTACAGAGCGGACAGAAAAGAACGTTCTGGAAACAGCAGAAAGGATCGTTCTGACTGCATCTACCTCCACTTCTGCGTGAGAAAGGCCACTGGAGGAGGGAGAGGCCCTCGAAAGTTTCCCCAGACTCTCGAGCGACCGTCGAGCCCGCAACGTCCCCCGCCGATCGTCCTTGACTCGTCTCCGTCCGCGGCGGCGTGGCTAAGGTCGTCCTCGAAAGGCTCGTCGTGCCACCTGCTCCTCCTCATCAGACCCGGCTGATCAAAATGGAGAGAGCGAGAGTGAGCGAGAGAGCGAGCGAGCTCCCAAATAATTATTTTTCCTCGGGCGATATTTTCTTTGCAGTGCCATTGTTCCCCGTCGTCTGTCAAGCCTATGGGGCCGCTGAAGCCGCCGATGCAGGGACAATTACAACTCCTTGCTTATCTCCATTTGCCATTGTCAATTGGATCAGATTTCAAATGGGAAATGTGGATTAAACACAGGCCCTACCAGGGGGAACAGGGGGAAACGGACTTTAATTCTAAAGATTTACAGATTTTTTTTGCTTTTTTTCCCCCTCAGAAAGCCACTGTTTCCTTTTGATTAAGTGATAAGGATTGTATTTTCTGCAAAAGATAGCCCCAGACAACCGAGGCCGAAAAAACAAGTGTAGACAAGGCCTTCGGAATTAATGCTGTTTTTTGCATCTCACCCCCTCTCTCCCTCTCAATTTCTCTCTCTCCCTCCCTTTATTTCTTTCCCTGTCCTCTTCATCTCTCCCCCTTTCTCTCTCTCTCTCTCTCTCTCTCTCTCTGTCTGTGCTTCGATAGATACAAAGCAAATACTGAGATGTGTATCAGACGGTGTACTGTCGATGTCAGTGCTAGGCTAACAGCAGGCTAGGCTAGGCTAGGCTAAGAATCCCAGGTCTGAAGGGGGAATAATTGGACACCTCCGATGAGGAACAGCTGTTTGAGTTTGCTCAGCGCGGCTTGTGCAAATGTCCTCATTAGACTGGGTAAATAGTCACAGGCGCGACGCCCGAATGTGTGGTTGCGGGACTCAAGACCCAGTTTGGTCGCCCTGTCAGGGAGAAGAGAGGAAATCAATAAGGGAGGTCCGCCAGTCAGAAGTGCAGAGGTTGGAAAAGTTTTTCGTTAAAAGTTTTTAGGTGGTAATTTTGAGTGGTTAGAACATGAGAGTTTACTCCAGAGGGGATGGGGGAGAGTGGAAAGGGTTACAGATGAAAAGTGATTCTCTGGAGTGAATTTGAATTTAAATACATGAGACACTATAGACAGGGTGGTGAAGTGTGTGAAGCCTAAACTCAATGTACAAGAGTTTGACTGAGCATTATTAGTAGTAGTATTCATCATGGCAGTATTCATGGTAGCAGTACTAGCATTAATTTTAATAGTAATGACAAAAGAAGTAGAAGGAGTAATGGCAGTACTAATGGTTGGAGGATTGGTAGATTCCATCGACAAGATGTCTCCCATAAAAACTGCCGAGTCATTGTTAAGTGGAACCAGTCACTGTGCTGCACTAGATGAATTTGGGAATGTTTGTTTAATATTTGTTTTTGCTTGTTGTTGTTGTTGTTGTTGTTGTTGTTGTTGTGTTTTCCTTATTTGAGAGGGAGGGTATTCATTCAATAACACTGTAAGATGAAACATGGCTGGGTGTTTTTGCTTTAGTCTGAGTTTGTTTGCTGTATTTGCTACTTTTGGATTGGGAGACATCCTTGAAAAGTGGTGAACTTTTTAGTCACTGTGTCTTGTGTCCTGCCCCCACAGACAGAGAGAGAGAGAAAGAGAAAGGAGGGGTAAAATTCATGTGGATCAATTTAATGCAAAATGTTCCAAGCATAACCTATCCTATTAACTGTTAACCAAGGAGTCCTGCTCTTCGGCACACATTAATAAAGCTGTCAGCTTCCTAATGGAGCCTCGTCTCGTTAGTGTGTGCTTAATTTACCTCACAAAAAAGTGTTCTCTTTTCTTTCTCTTACTCTCACTCTCTCATCCTCTCGGCAAAGCAGAGGTAAACAACTCTGAACCAACCTGCTAATCCCCATTAAGAGTTTTTTTTTTCTTTGTCAGAATGATCCATTCGAGTCTATATACCTTCTTCTTTCCTCCATTTAACTTTCCATGTTTTTTTTTTTTATTTTCTGTGCAGATATTACCTTTTTATTTCTCTGTTAAACACTTCATAAGCCATAGAACTCTAATGTGTGCATTGAGACTGAAGAGTAAAGTAAAGACTGGAATTATGCAAGGACAGGTATTTTAAAAAGATATTTCCATGAGCTTTTATGATAACTCTATAGTCCATATAAAGTCAGAAACATTGTCAAACACTGATATTTCAAGTGGAAATATGATCAAGGCTGTTTGCATAAGAAGAGCACCAACCACCCCATTCAGCCCCGTCTGCAGATCAGACCTGGTTTGATTGCTCTCTTTGTGTGGCTGGGTGACCTCACGACCAACCGACAGCCAAAACAAACCCTGCCAATGACGATGGTTTTCTAGCCGCCATGTTTTTTTTAAAATTTGGTTTGTTTTTAACGCGCTGTCTCGGTCGGTCAGGCGAGGTAGCGGTGGATTTTCAAGCAGGTAATTATGGGGAAAAGCCGCCTAACCCAGCCGGTCCTCATGATGAATCTGCCGTGAACGGGTTCCCGGCTCCGCTCCTGCCTGCGAGTGTCAGTAAATAATGCGCAGCGTCGTCTGTGCAAGGCCTCGCCGAATTCTCGTCAGAAAGAGTGATGATTTAGCCCTGACGAAAACCAGCTTTCACGTGTCTGCCCATCCATCTGCCCAGCTTCAAATCATGTTCAAACACACACTCACACTTACACACACACATACACGCACACACGTGCACACACACTCACACTCACACTTACACACACACGCACGCACGTGCACACACACTCACACTTACACACACACACATGCACACACACACACACACTCACACTTACACACACATGCACATACACACACTCACATTTACATGCATGCAAACACTTGTGCTTAAACACATACACATGCGTGCACACACACATTCTCACACACATTCATACTAAGACACACATGAGTGCACATACACACACATGCATACCCACATTCACACTAGATACACACTCACAGTATATACACACATGTACACACTTGCACATATACACATGCTCACACATACACACACTTGCACATATATACACACATCACATGTGTGGACACATGCACACACACAACAAAAACATGCATTCACATGCACATGTATGAACAGCAAAAGCAAAAGTTCAGAAACACACAGACTCACGCACATAGTCACAAATGTGCTGACATGCAGCCATATACTGTATACACGCATACAGGTAAACACACACTTACTTACGCAAGTGCACAAACATACAGCCACACACATATGTACACACACACACACATAGTCACATGCAAAGGCACACACACGCCCACACACCCACACATGTGCATATGCTGCAGACTCATTTGAGATGCAATCATTAGATGCAAACCAGACACCACAGGCCACAAACGGGAACATGGACCACTCAGGAGCAGAACCCGAGCCCTTGATTGAGAGAGCCGTCTGTCTGGCACTCTGGAAAAAAAAAAAACACAAAGGTTTTCCTCTGGAAATTCGAACAGCAGCATGGCAGATGACTGCTTCATTAAAACAACGTTCCCTCAGCTTCCTGAAAAAAGCACATGGACTATTTTAGAATCTTCTCTGAGCCACGTGAGAACGTCATGTACTTGTCATGTCTAATTCTTTGGCCCAGGTTTGTCTCCTTATGGTACAAAATTATATTATGATTCCCCGGCCACTCAAGCTTTCCAAACTGCAGAGTGACATTTTCTGCTTACGTGGCACAATTTTGATATCACAGGTGCGGAATCAGACCCAGACCTAATACTGATATGTTGGAGTTACTCCCGTTTTTCCCACTCCTTTCCAAAGCAAGAGAGACAATATATTCAATCAAGTACAGTTAGTCTCCTCAAAGGCATATGCAATGCAATCAATATGGGCTTTTAAAGGGCTGAGACTCAAGCAAACACATTTCTGCTGGGATCCAATCGAAAGCATTTAGTCTCCTCTAGTCCCCATTCAATTCATCCAAAACAGACTTTACAACATCACCTTCATTCAGCTTGTTTGAAGATAAGCAACCATGTTCTTTGGAATTCATTCTTTCCATACTAAAATCACACCTGGTTGTTGTTCAAAACCCCACCGCTCCACCTTCCCTCCTCTCAGCATCCCCATCTTTGTCTTCTTTTCTCTCTCTCTCTCTCTCTCTCTCTCTGTCTCTGTTTTTCTGCTTTATGTTTTCCTTCTTCCTTCCTTGGAATAAGTGTGAGAACAAGTCATTTTAACATTCATTTCAGAATTCACGATGGCGGGCTGAGGGTACGACACCTTTTAATATCGAAGTGGAGATAGCGGCAGGTGGGGGGGGGGGGTAATATAAAGCAGGCCATTGAAGAGATGGATGGGGGAGGGGAGGGGAGGGCAGGTTTTAGGTGGGGGGTGGGGAATTCATTACACCCTGGCTCCCCTCCACTACCTTTCCACCTGCCCGCACATTCCATCTCCCAGAAATTGTTCTCCTGTCCTCCCCGCATATATTTTAACCCTATTACACTGTCACAGGAACCCCGTTCCCACACCTGCCAGCCCGATGTCTGCTGTGAACGGAAAAATACCTTCTCTAGCACACACACACTCATGCAATCGCTCACACACACACACACACACACACCCATCATCACCTTTACCCTGTTATTCTTCTCAGGCCTCACATCTCTGGCTGGAGGTGATTTAAGGAAGGTATTTGTGGATAAAAGGCTCCTGAGACCTGCGATCAGCCGCTGTGTGGTCACCTGCCTGTGAGCATGCTCACTCCCCTCCCGCCCCTCCCTCTATAGGGCGTGGCTGTCCGGTGTTCCTTTCACTCACTCTCCCTTCCAATTGGACGATAGCTAATAACTTCCATCCCCTAGATACATTGCCATGACTGCAGTTGTGTTCCAGTATAATTAGGGTGAAGTTCACTTCAGAGACACCTCACCATCTCTTCCTCTCTTCCTCCCTTCCTCCCTTCTTCCCCTCCTCCCCTCCCCTAGGTTTCTTTGCGTGCGCTGGCAGGAATCTTCATTTATTTTTAAACTTTAAATTCTAAATTCTCGCACTCCCTGCGCAGCGGGACAGAGAGGAAAAAAACAGAGAGAGACAGAGAGAGAAAGTAGATTACCTGAAAGATGGAGTCCCAGCGCAGTCACTAACCTTGACTTATCGTTCATCCCCCTCTCTCCCCCCCCCCCCCACCCGACCCCCTCCAGTCCTCTTGGCTTTCCTTATACCTTCATCCAGTCTCTCCTTTTCCCCTTTCTTACTCTTATGGGGGGCCCAGTTCACCCCTCTCATCTCCCCTACAGCCAGCCGAATCAGAGTCCCTTACTCCTTACCCTCCCCCCACCCCACCTTTCACTTTGCAGACCTAAAACTTCCCATTCACCTTTACCCATAACCCCCTCACCTTTCACTTTGCAGACCTAAAACTTCCCATTCACCTTTACCCATAACCCCCCTCACCTTTCACTTTGCAGACCTAAAACTTCCCATTCTCCTTTACCCATAACCCCCCTCACCTTTCACTTTGCAGACCTAAAACTTCCCATTCTCCTTTACCCATAACCCCCCTCACCTTTCACTTTGCAGACCTAAAACTTCCCATTCACCTTTACCCATAATCCCACTCACTGTTTTTCTTCAGATTCTGCATTTTATTTTCGGTGTGATACGAGGCCGTGATGAAGCACCGTCCAGGGGCACTAGCATTTAAATCCGCTCCCTCACTCACATTTAATTCAGGGCATGCCTTCCCCGTGCAATAAATCAAGGTCCTCAATTATCAGGTCCGACAGTGTCTTTTTGTCCCCGCTATGGTAAATGGGACGCTATTATGGGATGTACTCACTCAAGCCCTCACAGTGTCGGCTGCTCGATGCTAACCCTAGCCGATCCCTCGTTATATCACGGTGTAACGTCCCCCTGGCTTTGGTTCGCGGGACGTGCCATGTGTATTTGTCATATCTCTTGTCGCAGGCTCGGAATCATGAAAACTCTCATTACCATGCTCCGGCCTGTCACTCTTATAATGCAGAAAGTGGGTCATAGCCTTGCCTCCTGCAGCACACCCATACAAACACACATACAAACCCTCACACACACAAACACACATACAAACACTCACACACACATACAAACACACACACACAAACCCTCACACACACATACAAACACACATACAAACACTCACACACACATACAAACACACATACAAACACTCACACACACATACAAACACACATACAAACCCTCACACACACATACAAACAGACATACAAACCCTCACACACACATACAAACACACATACAAACCCTCACACACACATACAAACACACATAAAAACCCTCACACACACATACAAACACACATACAAACCCTCACACACACATACAAACACACATACAAACCTCACACACACATACAAACAGACATACAAACCCTCACACACACATACAAACACACATACAAACCCTCACACACACATACAAACACACATACAAACCCTCACACACATACAAACACACATACAAACCCTCACAAACACATACAAACACACATACAAACCCTCACACACACATACAAACACACATACAAACCCTCACACACACATACAAAACACACACACACACACACACACACACACACACACACACACACACACATACAAACACTCACACACACACATACAAACACACATACAAACACTCACACACACATACAAACACACATAGAAACCCTCACACACCCTTACAAACACACATACAAACCCTCACACACACATACAAACACACATACAAACACTCATATGCACACATACACATGTGCACACACACACATATGTACTTATCTATCACACACACACAAACATATGTATACACACATGCACAAACATACCTTTATTATCATTGACATACACACACATACACATGAGATCTGATGGAAGTAAAACGGACACATAACCACACACACACACACACATACACACACACACGTACACACACACACACACACACACACGATGTGACCCTGAAATGTTCCGTCTGCTACTGCTCCTCCAGGTATAAGCTGGGGTTTATGGTGGGAGAATATTAAACTGCTGTTTGTCTCCCCACCCCCCCCCCCTGCAGCCCAATGCCCCCACCTCCCTGAAGTTAATCTATGGAGCTGTCAGGTCAGCATCCCAGAGGTAGAGCTGCTGAGGGCGGGAATATTCGGCACCCCATACCCCCGCTCTGCGGTCCAAGTCTCAGAGCCTGCGCCCAAGCTCTCTCTCCAGGGGGTGACGGGGGGGTGGGGGCTGGGGGGTAATCACGCACCTCACTTACCTGGTCACAGCCTGCGCTACATTGAGATGGATGTAGGCCAGCCAGGTATGCAGAGGGTCTAAGCGCAAAGCTCACCGCTGCAAAATGACAGAATAAATCCAGCGAGCCGCAATAAAAAAATCATTTTAAAAAAGGGGGCGGAGAGGAGGGGGGCTGGGTAAGGCTGGGGAAAACCCAACCTCTCATTCTTCACCTCCGTACCTAAAGAGGCCGGCGATCTCAGCGTAATACCAGCGAGGTGCAATACCTTCCCGAGTGGAAAAAAAAAAAAACAAAAAAGAAAACACCCTTCATCTTCGAAGGGAGCCTTGGCCGCATAACTCAGTGAAATATTTCATTTTCATCCCAGCTCCATCTCCTTGCTGAATTCCTCATCCTTAAGGTGCAAAACAGATATATCAATCCGGCACTGATGCATTATTAATGGACAGACATCTCAGCTGAAAAACTTTCTCATTTTTTTTGCTCCATCTTTTCATTACATCATTTTATTACATGGTGTTTGCGTTTCCTTGAAATGGTGGTATTAATTCCTACCCCTGGAGCACTCTTGAAGTACCCCGCTAGTATGGAACCAGAGGTATAAAACCCCATCTCCAGAAAAGATAAGTACCACGACATATTTATACCAATGATACACTAATTAATTTCATTAAATAACTCTCCCATCTGGCTGCAAAGTTTCACTCACTAGATTAAGTTGGTTTAGTGTTTGGATGGACCAAATTGCTGGTTCTTGAGCAGTTCTAGTGGCTGGGACCTGGCAGGTTGGTGTTTCAAGCCCCAGTGCAGCCACAATAAGATCAGGCCCCTAAACAAGGCCGCAACCCTACAGTGCCCCCTTGGGGAGACTGGCCCCTGCTTGGTCCAATCAATCGTGTGTCACTTTAGCTAAATAAAATAACTATAATGCAATGTAATTCTCCTGCTTTCTGAAGTCAGGGTTGGCCACCTCTGGTAATCACCAAACGGCCATAAATCTCAAGTGTTAAAAGCGTCAGGTCCGGTTCTCCATCTGGAAAGCAGGGCAAAGTGAGAACGCTCCAGACCCTGTCTGTAACTTACCTGACAGCGCTGTCACCCAGGGCAGAGTGGAGGGGCGGGGCTCTGAGGGAAGGGGCGTAAATCTGGGTACCTTCAGATCAAAACCCCTGCGATTCGTTTTTCCCCTGTGACGACAAGGTGGCGACCCATCCCTGAGTGTTTTTGTTTTAGGTCTCGGTTCCAGATCGGTAACCTGAAGAGTTTGTCCCATTACACTGATGTCAGCTTAGACGGAAGCAAAAAGGGCGGGGGGGAGCACTGGTCACGTGACCGCCTTTCACATCAGCATTCTCACGGCAGAACCATCCAGAACCTTTCTGATGTCAAAACTGCTGAGTAAAATCAGCCCTCTCATGGTAAACTGCTTCTGAAGGTAGGTGGCTGTGCACCTGGTTAATTTAGTTCTTTTTTTTTTTTTTTTTTGTTTCATTTTTGACAGTTTTTTAAAAAAAAAAAAGCATAAATAATACAAGGTCACCGTGATAACAAGAGTCAAATGATAATAGTAATTGTCACTAATTTTGCTTTTGATTTGTGTTGACATTGTCTTAGAAATACCAACAGCAATACTAGAAATAACAGTAACTGTAGCAATTGGAAAAACAGATGACCTCACCCAGAGTAGCTGCCATGGCCGAAACAGAGGGCAGACGTGTGCCTAAACAGAGCCTCGCTTCCTTGCTCCAGGGCACAGTTCTAGGGACGCTCCCTGCTTTGGAAGCAAAGAATTTCTTTGGCATTGGTACAATTCCCCAGAGAGAGGAATGCTACCCTAACCATCCCCCCACCCTCCTTTCTTTTTAGGGATATCCTCGCTCTGTGTGGTATCCTGTATCCTGAACTCGAAACCCGAAATGCGTTTTCGGTATCAGCTGAAGAACAAGGTGTGAGCCAATTCCCTTGAGACGAGATGAATCCATAAATGAATAAAATAAATAAACAACTTCAGTTCACAGACATGCAGAGGTGACAGTGAACAGCAGACCAGAAAGTGGATGAAAGCAGGGCTGGCGGGAACTTTGGAGCTGCACGGTTCTGGGTGGCGTGTGGAGCGGTGAGCCGCCTCTTTTAATGCTTCTCTCCACACAGAGAGGTGAGCGGACCCCTTTTAAAGTCTCTAGTATTACAGACTGAACCCCTGTCTTTACTGGGGGCTCCTGGCTGACAGCTCTCACAGGGCCATTGAACTGGGGCCTGTGTCAGCGCGACCTACAATGAAGTCCCACTGACACATGTCTGCTGCACTTGGTTCCACTTGCTCAACTTCCTGGCTGGAATCACAGAGACAGCTTTTTTTTGTGTGCTTCTCTCAGCATGACCAGATATACGAAGCAAAAAAAAAATACAAAATAAAAACAGCATAACACCTTGTCAGGGTGTTAATTCAGTGGGAGTCTTAGCGTTTCAGAGAGGGGCAGCCTTAATGCGACAAATACGAGAGGGGGATTATAACGTTTCACGTCTGACACATTTGCTGCTGCAGTTCTAACGCATTAAAGGGTATTAGCTTTGTGAGTTTTCTTTTCTCTCACTTTCAACTCTTGTGTGGATTAGGTATTTTCACTTATAATCACTTCCAATCATACAAATGTCCCACCATACAACTTCAGTTCCAAAGGCTTTCCACAGCAATACAAGCAATGTGAACAATTGATGGACAGGTAGACAGAAAGACAGAGATGGACAAATATGATTGGTTGGTTGGTTGGTTGATTGGTTGATTGGTTGATTGGTTGATTGGTAGATCATCATTGGTTTGTCACAGTGTTGCCCCTTTCCATCAAAGCAGGTTTCTATTTTTACTGCTGGGTTGAATTTTAGGCTTTTTTTTTTTTTTTTTAAAAGCCAGGCTCTGTTGTAAAACATATTTTAACAAATGTTTTGTCAAATGGACTGTACAAACACAACTTGATTTAATTCAATTTTGTGCTTTTTGTATTTTTTTTTTGGAGAACAAGATGAGCAACTGAGAGAGGAAGTTACTTGGTAGTCATTTGAAACTTTGGGTGAAATTGTATTTCTCGTAAGATAAGCAGCACATTATTTGATACCGGCGTTGCTATGACATTGATAAAGAATGGCAGAGTCACAGAGAGCATTCTTCACCGGTGGCACACTTAATTTGGGATGGAAACGATGCCAGGCGCCTCCTTCAAACTCATAGAAAGGGGCACATCGGCCATGTTTATCAATAAACTTTGCGGGTGTCATGGACCGTTGCTATTTTGGGGGCTATCGGATGACAATTTGCTCGGTACAGACAGGGTTCCAAATCACCTGGGTTTTTTTTTTTTTTTTTAAACATCCACTGGATTTTTCTCTCCGAACACTTAAAAATAGATATGGAAGAGTAAGCAGAGGATGGGGGCGGAGGACCATGTTTGACGACAGCTCTAAGGTAAAACTGCTGGTCACTTTTGCAAGGATTACAGCCCCAGGAGACATCCTCCTGAGTCAGAGCCGAACCCGAGTCATTACACAAGCACAGCCAACTCCATTCTCTACCTCCGCCAGGCCTCTGTCCTCAGCGCCCCCTCCCCTCAAGAGACATGTCTTCCCCTTGAGGCATGTGTTCAACTTTTCTGGGTAATTGGAACTAAGAATGTATAGAAACAGAGAAAGAGAGTGAGAAGAGGGCAGAGAGAGAGAGAGAGAGTGAGCGAGGGGGTGGGAGGAATTGAATTGACAGAATGAAAAATTGGTGATTTACACAAGCCAGAAGCTATTGTTAACACCCCTGCCCCCCCTGGGCAAGAACGTAACTGCCCCCCCCATGTTTTATTCCCTGATTACTGATTCCTCTGAAGCAGATGAGAGGAGGGGGCCAGCTGTCCTCCCCCCCGCCCCACCCCCAGGTCTGTGATGTTCACGGAGGCGTAGCCTCCAGCCCTGCCTCCCCAAAACCTCCTCATCCCAGGTAGTGTTAACTGCTGTCATAAAAATGAATGTGGGATGGAACAATGAGCTGTCCCCTCCTGGAGGCCTCTGGGTATGGAAGCTCATATTGAGAGATTTTCTTAATGCCATTCTGTTCTTTTTTTTTTTTTTTTTTTGCCTTTTTGACTGAACTTAACCATGTCTCTGCAGGGTTTTCCACTTGTATTCGTCACTGGAACACACCCCAAAGCCAACCCCCCCCCCCATACACCACCATCCCCCCCACCTCACCCCCCCGGCCCCTCCAATGACAGCATGACTCATAAGTTGCTCGTAGGTCTGCTCCTGGCATCGAGCCAGAGGAGCAGAAGAGAGCACCCAGTGCGTGAATGCGTGTCTCTCTCACAGCTGTGTCACTCAGTCATGGCGTGGAGGGAATGAGCCCCTTTTTCCCCGTGCTCATTTTTCGGCCGTGGCAGCGCCCCGCCAAGGCACTCAGTGTCGTGACGCCAGCCTCCCGGCCCTGGTGTTCCATGTGCAGGCATCGCCAAGGCAACCCGCGGTACGAATGGAATCTCCCGTAGTTCTGAGCGGGGAAGATGCTACAGTCATCACCCGGGGTGGATGTGGATGTGGGGGTGTCTGCGTTTGGGGGATGGATGGGAAGGAAGCTGAAACTCATCTACTCGGTCATTATTTTTCCTCTGCCGCCACCCAGAGAGGCCAGCGTTCATTCATCCTCACTCAACCCCCCGACACTCCTGCCATCTCCACCGCCCTCCCCCCTCCCCCCTCCCCACCTAAAGACCCCCACCACCATCCCCAGCAGAACAAAAATAGAATAGCTTTGCCTGGACAGGTCCCCGATGACAAATGCACCGCCATGCTCCAAATACCATTAATAAAACATTGTCACTTGGGACATTGGTCTTCATGTTTGATCACTCTTGCCCACAGTTTCCCTCCCTGAATACGTCTCTCTTTTGCTCTCTCTCTATCTCTTCCCTCTTTCCTCTTGCCCATCTCTCACGCCTGCCATCCTATCCTTTCCCTTCTTATTCTCTCCCTCTCTCCATCTGATTCTCCCCGCTCTCTATCTGCACTTCTGGTACTTCTCTGTATTTTTCTCCTCTTTTCTTCCTCCATCTCCCTCCTTCCTTCCCTCCATCCCTCTCTTTAGCTCTGAAGCCGTCACCCTCTGCCTCTCTGCCCGATGTGTCTGAACTCCATTCCTCCATCCACAGGTGTCTGTTCTTCCCTCCTGGTAATTGAGTGCACTCTCTCACATTTTTTGGCCCACATTTTAATGAGCCTGTATGAATTAAATTGGAACAGAGGAGCAGCTCTGCCGGAGAACCCTTGAGGGGGATCTTTTAAGTGAAGGAAACTGAAAAGTTCTTCATCCCGACACTGATGAACGCGGCTGAGAGCGAGGCAGACGAAGAGAGGCAGACTCAGAAACACCTTCTCCACCCACCTACAACTGCAGGCCAGACACCTACGCTCACCTGAGCACATACACATACCTACAGCCACTTGTGTGCACACACAGACCTACCCCCCCGGAGTGCACGCTTGTACGTACACTCACCTGAGCACACACACATACCTACACTCACCTGAAAAACATACACACCCACACTCATCTGAGTACACACACACACACACTCACACACACACTTGCACCCAACAAACTACAAATAGCCAGGTGGAGACAAACATTCAGATATCAATGGGTGGCTGTCCAAAGGTACCAGTCTACCATGAAATTGAGTCTTTCTCAGAATGTCATCTCGCATATGGAGGCTCAGTTCCTCAGGTTTCACAGAATAACTCAGAAGGATTGGTGTTAGAATTTTTCACTTTACTTTTAACAAAGTAAAAAGTGCAATTTAACAGTGAAAAAATATGCAACCCTCATTTTATATACACCAATTATTTTCTATTCATAAAGTACACTTTTTACTTGTTCTTTGTACTTCTCTATACCTTTCATAAGTTAAAAGTGCAACTTTAACAACATAAAATGCTTGATTCTCAAATGAAATGAGCCATGTGGATTCAAAATGCAACTTTATGATTTAAAAGTCAGATATGCTATTTTTATTTTTTACCATAATGTCTGCTTCCTGCCACATCTTATAAATGCTTCATCCATGCTCTATCTGGGGATTCATTTTGATATGCGACCATTTTCACTTTTGGATTGCAACCTGTTTTCAAAAAGTGTAAACTGAATTTAGACACTCACTAATCACAGATAAATTTGCAGTCAAAGCCGCATTGTATTTAAAGTTGTATTCATGTTGTTTGTACTGAAGAGAGGTGCAATTAATTGGCTGGTGATTGGTTATCTGTAATGGATGTCAGTCGTTTACTTTTTTGTCTTTATATGTGTCATTTTTTATTATCGATGTGTATGATTCACTACATTTTGATGCTGTATTTTGACTATAAAAGTCAAACTTAAATGTTGCATTTGTTTCAGGCTGTGACTCAATCAAAATGCTGTGACTCAAAATCAAAAACATTACATTGCAGTGTAAATTTCTTGCTTCGCGATGAGCAAACAAAAAAATAGCTTCCGCCCGTAATGGACACTAAGTTTGTTTGATTGACTCTGGTCCAAAGAGAAAAGAGCTGGCCAATATTATCCTGCATGTGGTGAAATGATTCTCTGGAATGCATTCTGTTCCTGATGTATTCATTTCTGTGCAGAATCTTCGATACCTCAGTTGGTTACCTCAGGTCCAGGGTTCAAGTCCCTGTTCAGATGGTATATTTTGTATTGCAAGGCAACTCCTTACAGTGGAAGTGTGGTGTGTTTTAATTCATGAAGGTACAGCTCACCATGAAAGCTGAATGTTTTGAGTCTAGCAAAGGCCAAATTGTTTAAAACAGTGCAACACTGCAAGTTTAATTCGGAGCCATTTCAATCTGACGTTGTTTGAAACCTCAACAGATACTGGAACTTTCTTTGGCGCAAAACGAGGCCATTTTCAGCACCCACTGGCATTCCACACTTTGCTAGACTCCATCTCGGTCGCGTTTGATACCCCATATGCCTGGATCCTGGCAGGGACATGGATTTGGATGCACAGGAATTTCAGCATCAGACAGTTTGCAGAATTTCACAGAGAGCTGCGAAATCATAACTAACTTCAAAAAATAAAGGTACCTGAGGAGGTCGATTTATTTATTGCATATTGCAGGTGTTTAGATACACTCACAGTATGTCAGAGAACAGCTCTGAGGGTACGGTATTCAACAGCCTTCAACATTTACAGTTGTATAACATTTCTCTACCTCAGTGATATGTAGCACTGATTTGGAATCAGATTTACAAAATTTTACATTTCAGAAACTGGGGACTTCATATGTTACTGTTGCTCCTATTGAAGTTATTTGAATGTGCCATAAGCACTTGAGAGAATCTGCTAGTGAAGTATGTATAATTTATTTACTCTTCGTATAACCCAGAAGAGAGCTGAGACTGAAGCATCTTTTGCAAGGGGGAACTGGCATAAAACAGAAAGTTACAAAGACTCTCAGTAATGAAAAGTATAATAAAAGACAGGCAATGAGGCAGTTGTGTAAACAGGAATTAAGAGCAGGGATTAGCGGCAGGATCATGCTTCAGTAGACTGAGTCATGAATTACACGTTTAAAATCATAAATCAGAATTAGCATAAAAATGGCTGTAATGACACTGCCACCAGAGACAAGGCAGAGACTTAAAGGGGTACTCCGACATTTCTGGAAATTAAGCTCCTTTGTCTGCTTACCATGGTTTTAAGGCCTCTGAGTCATGTGAGAAAAGAGAGCATGTCTCACTTTTGATTGGAGCTAGTTAGTTATTCTGGAGCTAAACACAGACTGCCAGTCATTGAGCTAAGGCACAGTACGGCACACTGCACTGGATCCAGATATTTCCGTAGAATGCACAAGTATAATATTAAAACAGTACCAGTGGGTTTCTATAATTTTGTTAAGAAGACCAAAGGTTTTTATTGCCCGGATGTCAGAGTAATACCCCTTTAAATGCCACTTCCCCTCACACCCCTCGCCCCCAAACTGACCAAGGTCTTCCTCATATGCTTGTTTGAGTCATGAGGGAGGGCCAAGCCCTAGCCCATGTTGTTTACTGGGATCCCAGCAGTCACTTATCTGAGCTGAATATGGACCCTGCTGCAAGGACAGCTGGCAGCAACAGCACTGGGACTGTGAAGGCAATACCGATTCCACTGCAACACAGAGAGGGCCTCTGGGTAGGAACATGCAATCCAAGCCTTCACAGAATAACTATTGGGAGGAGAGGAACAATGCTGCCGAATAACATGTGTGTCTGTGTGTTTTCATGTGTACAGGTTTCTGTCTTAAAGTTTGTGCATGTCTGTGCCCATGTGTATGTCTGTGTATGTATGTGTGTGTGTTTGTGTGCATGTATATGTGTATGAGCGTACAGTTGTGCATATCTCTTTGTTTGCACACGTTTGCGTGTGTTTGTTCTTGCATGAATGTTTATGGAGCGTTGACATTTGGACCTATTCGCTCCCTTAACTGGATTGACTTTTTTGTATGTGTGTGTGTGTGTGTGTGTGTGTGTGTGTGTGTGTGTGTGTGTTGTGTGTGTGCGTGTGTGTGTGTGCATGTTTGTATGTGTGTGAGTGTATGAGTGTGTGTGTGAGTGTGCATGTTTGTGCGTGTGTGCATGTGTGAGTGTGTGTGTGTGTGTTTGTGTGTCTGCATGTGTATGTGCATGTGTGTGTGTGTGTGCATGTTTCTGTGTGCTCTGTTATTCCCTCATCTCCTTTCCCACCCCACAGATATCCAAACTGCTGCAACCTGAGGGAGACAAACTGGCTGCCATGTGCTTGGGCACTGGCCCAATATCATACAGCACATCTCTATTCAGCTGTGCAGGGGCTGCTGGGAAACCTGGATCCAGATGGCATGGAGATCGGACCACTATCTCCCTGCGCTAGCGCTGCACCTTAGGACAGAGCGCCCATAACAACGAACACACACACACACACACACACACACACACACACACACACACACACACAGACATAGGCACGCACACATGCACACATAAACACACACACACACACACACACACACACAGGCGCACACACACACACACACACACACAAACACACAGACACAGGCACACACACATGCACACATAAACACAAACACACACACACAGACACATACACACACACAGACACACTCACACAAACACATACACCAGTTACAGGTTCACACACATATACAAACTCACACAAACACATACACCAGTTACAGGTTCACACACATATACAAACTCACACAAACACATACGCACACACACGTGCGTGCGCACACAAAAACACAGGCACAGGTACACACACTCACACACACACACTCACACTCACAGAAACACATACACACACAGGTTCACATACATATACGCACTCATACAAACACACACACACACACACATACACACACAGAAGAGCAGACACGCGTGTCACATACATTACTCCCTGTTCATACAGAGGAGAGCGTGGGAGGGAGCAGCTGTGTGCTCACATGTCCCTCCTCTCAATGTTATAATTGAGTTCTCGCCTCTTCATTGCTATAGCACTATATAAAGTAGCTATTAAGAGCACAAATATGGTCTTAAGTTTAAAAGCCCATATGTTGCATTTGATAAAAATGTTTTTGGCTCAGCTGGGCATGCAATAATATTTACTTGCTGTCCAAGTGTTTCTTTTTTTTTTTTTTTTTTATTTTAACCACTGCTTTAGAACACTCATATGACTCATCCTGTCATTTTTCAACTATATATCTCATCCGGTAGTTTTAGAAAGGTGTTGCTCAGTCATTCGAGTCCAACAAAAAAAAAAAACCGCAAATCAGTGAAAGCGTAAGTATTTCGGTTATAAAAGCAAATTTCCTGACTTTCACCTGAAACGATTTCCCAAGTGTAGTGATGTATGTTAATGCGAGTATTGCATATGTGACATAGCTATCCTATTCACGAAGGTACTGTGCAAATTAGGGGCCATCGCTGTCCTGTTGTTACCATTAACTCCTATGCCACAGCTGCCTGCTTCCTCTTCATCAATCGTTATTCAGGTAAGATCAGGAGATAGCATTTAACTGGCCAGATTATCCCCCAACATTCTCAAACTGGTGCCTGTGCCTGCTGTTTGCAGCTTCTCCTCAGACGGGCATCACAGGGCACGTGATGCAGAATGAATAAGTTTGACTTAATGAATTCATGAAATCATTTAGGCTCAGTTATGCCTGTAACATTCAGCCCAGAATACCAAATAGCAATTATAATACTAATATGAGAAGTGTCTTACACCCTGCTCCCATCCCAATCCCTCTTCCCTCCACTGTTAAATGAGTTTCAAACGCTTTTACATGAGCAGTATAACTTTCTTCTGTGGTCGAATGGAATGTAATGAAATGTAACTGTTCGGCAAGAGTGCGAGCTCCATCATTAAGGTTGTTATATATCAATGACAGTGTCCATAGATGCTGGTTTACCTGTGTGTGTTTGCATGTGTGTGTGTGTGTGTGTGTGTGTGTGTGTCTTGTGTGTGTCTTGCCGTGTGTCTAACTTCTGTCCCCATTCCAGCAAATCAGCGTATGAATCATAAAAAGTACAGACTGCACAACTTTTTGCTCCCCTCATTAGTAACCAATCCCACAGACTTTATGGGTAAAAAAAAAAAAACTGAAAGACAGAGAATGAGCGAGAGAGAGAGAGGGAGAGGGAAAAATGAGCAGAAACCGGTGGACTGGAGATAAAATGAGAAGAGTCTACGTTAACAAGCTGCTGCGGTGAGTTAGCGAGCGCGGCTCGGCGCGGGTGAGACAATGAGGAAGCGGGATCGTTGTTACGGCGACGCCATGATGCCGCGGAACTCCTGATCCTGGCTCTCTTGCAGAATTGATTACTACAGCGGCCTGATTGCTGGCCTTCCATCTGCTCTACCCCGCTAAATTGCAACTTCTTCTGAAACCAAAGGGGGTCCCAGAACTCTAAGAGCGGCACTAAATCAAATCCCCCCACCCCATCCCCCAAACTCCTAAGCCCCGTACTCCCCACCCCCCACCATCACCATCACCATCCTTTTCCCTCTGCACAGTTTCCAAAAAAAAAAAAAAGGTGCGCGCTTCTCAGAATGTATTTTTCAAATTGTGCTGTATAACATGTATTCTTTATGGTTGTGCAAAAAAAAAAAATGACAGGGAAAAAATGTCATTCCAGATGAACTGCCATTTGTTTTCATTTAATATTTTTTATCATTTCAATGTTGCCTTTTGGTCATAGTCATGATATCATTTTTCCTTTTTTTTTTAAAATATATTTCTCATTAATTTCTTTCTTTTGCATGCTTGTGAGGTTCCCTCTGTGGCATGCGATGGCTGCCCGAGGAGCTGTGAGTTTCCACTAAACGAGGAGCCCAAGAACAGCTGAACCGAAATCTTCGGCAGGGTCTGCAGGAAATGAGGTCGTCCAAGCAATCGGCTCGAACTGGCCCAGTCAAAAACGTGGGTCAGCGAAGGTTGGCCCGGAGTTCTCCGAGAGCCAAACCTGGGAGATTGCAGGTGCTGATAAATTGGTAATGGACACTCCTGCCAGACAGGTGCTCGGCTCATGCATGCAAATCATCATCATCATCATTTCTTCGCAGTATTTTAATTATTTATTTATTTTTGCGCTCTGAAATGGTGTCCGTGATTTGAATACGAGCCTGTACTCTGTGTGTTGCGCAGCTGTTACTGGGAGCTCCAGGCTGGGATTCAATCAAAATTTGTTCCTGCACCCTTACTTACAGCTTTGCTTTTTCTCTACACGCATAGTTTGCATGGTAGTTTTCCTTATTCCTGAACTCACCAAACTGTGTCAGTGGAGATGAAAATTAACACTTGCATTTAATTGTGAGCCAAATGAAAAGGACACGTTTTGGTTGAATCCTGGCCCTAATGTAAAATGTCTTTTTTTGTCTTGTTTTTCGGGGAATCGTCGGCTTTAGAATCAGGGCCTGCAGCCTGGCTAGCCTCATGGTGATACAGTTGGGCATTTCATAGATACTCCTGGTCAGAGCAGCCTACAGAACTGCAGTCCGTAGGTTTAGGCTTATAGCACCCTGCTGCAATAATGCAAGCAGGTGTCCCAGGCAAAGCAATTCAATTCATAGTGATAAACCAGCCCATTTCTGACAAGTTAGTAATATTTTCTACCCATGTCACATCAGCTCAGAGAAGGCAGGTCCAAGGTGATGGTTAGAGGTCCATAGGTGAGGTGATTCAAACGGCAAACTGCAGACTGCCCCTATACTCTGCTCTCACGTCCCTGCTGTGCCTCCCACTGTTTCAGTGAGTGCAGTTTGTAGGCAGGAAGGTGAGACTGTCCTGAGATCAGCTGAAATATGGGTGCCAATGAGTTTATGGTTGTGTTTTTCCCACAATGCAACAGGAGATGGACACATGCTCGTCAGGTTTCTGGAGATTTCCACCGTTTGTCACTTCCACTGCTCATCCACTTCAATCAATTAAAAAAAAACCTAACCTGTTTGGAAAGGCTTAATTAGCCATATAGCAAAGTAAGAGAGTGGAAGCATTAGCACTTCCTGTGATCTTAGCAGGTGTGAAAATTGGAAATGTACTTCTTCATGGCATGCTGTAGCTGACATAAAGTGGGTTAAGGAGCAAAGTCACACCTAAAGACTTTACAGGGGTCTAATTAAGAACAATCAAAAGCTTTTCACAATTTGGGAACTCTATTATGGGATCACGGACGTATATGCGGGCGGACGTTGCCCGAATGGACGTTATGCAGCGCGTGACTGTATACATATGTAAAGAATACCAAATGTCAAGCGTGAGGACTTGTTCTAGGCGCATGTAAATAACAGAAAGTAAATATGCAGATTTTTATAAGCAAAACTGATGCTGTAAACATCATGAGTCAATTGCCATAAGCTCTGCATGGTGTTTAAACATTGACTTTATTGACTGCAGGATGTTTATTATCATGACTAGTTGTTTTTTTTTCCATAGTATGTCAGTGTGTGTCTGCTTTGTCTAAATTCTGATTGAACCAAAATGCAAACTATGATAATAACAACATGTAAAATGCTGATGGTACTTTTCAATTATGAGCAGCCCTTCAGTTAGGAACGCTCTAATGATATTTACTGGCCTAGCAGTCAAACTCTTGGGTTAAAACCCCTGAAACACACAGTCACGGATATCGGCCCCGTTGTTTTTCCACGAACAGTGACAGGTGGCCACTTAGCTGTCAGCAGCCCTAGTCAGCACACCTGGCAGGCAGGTGAGGCGTCGTCATCTGAATGGAAAGCCATGGCAACCAAGTCTTAAGGCTGGTTCTGAGGAAGGGCAATATCACCTTACCATGTTTGATTAGTTTAAAATAGGATACTAATAAAGAATATATAAAAAAATGGATAATGGGGTGTGTGTGCGTGTGTGTGTGCGTGTGTGTGTGTGTGTGTGTGTGTGTGTGTGTGTGTGTGTGTGTGTGTGTCTGTGTGTGTGTGTGTGTGTGTGTGTGTGTGTGTGTGTGTGTGTGTGTGTGTGTGTGTGTGTGTGTGTGTGTGTGTGTGTGTGTGTGTGTGTGTGTGTGTGTGTGTGTGTGTGTGTGTGTGTGTGTGCATGTGTGTTGTGTGCGTGTGTGTGTGTGTGTGTGTGTTTGTGTTTTTGTTTATGTGTGAGTTGGGGGGGGTTTGGTGGAGCAGCAGCAGATCTTTAGTTCATTGTCTGCACAGGAGTAATTGATCTATAGGTTAAAAACCACCTGTAGACCTGTTTACCAAAGATAAATGAAACTGGACAGCTGGACATTTTAGAAACCGAAAAAGGGTTAAAACCAGATGGATGGTAACCATGGCAAAGGTGCTGAACAGCTCCTTTACAGTTACAACAATTTCTGTGCAAGCTCCCAGCCTCTTCATGTCGCTTTGCAGCCATTTCACAGCACAGATGTTGCCGTAACCATCGCTTTGGGGCGTAGGGGGGAGTGGCGTATGTGCGGCAGCGCTAATACTGAGTTTACATGCTCCTATTCAGGTGCCACTGACATCTGAAACGGCTGCACAGAGCTTGACTCGGCTTAATCACTCAGTCTCCTTTAGGGCATATAGACTTCACAAAAATAATATCATTTTCCTGGAATGTGTTCCTGTTATGTTTTACTAATGGAGACAATCCACCATAACCTTTGGAGTGTGTTATTTTCATTTTTTTAAAAAAGAATTGTATATGCCTATAAAGAGACTAAGTGTGCTTGATTAAATAAATTCATACTCTTAAACCGTGCAAAACACAAAAACTGTCGATTATGACCTACATTGTCATTCTGGATGGGAGCATCTGGTCCATGACTGTAATGTAGTAAAATCTCACTGTAATACAACCACAGCTAATAACGCGGAAGGATAATATTGTAATCCAGTACAGAATAAGTAAAAAGTGTACAAAAGTTAATAAAAAAAAGTGAACCTTTTCTTCTGTTCTCTTTGCATCATTTGCCATCATTCTGCTGAGGCCAAGGATGAGGCTGCAGAAAACTTGGGTTGCCATGAGTGCAGAATAATCCTCCTCCTTGGAGGATTGAGTCTCGAGGCAGTCCCTGATTGTCTCAGTCAGAACCAGCAGCACAGTCCTACGCTATCCTGTGAGTGAGAAAACCCTGCTTTCTGAGTACATCCCTGGAGGACTCTGAATTCGTCATTTGTCACTAATAAGCACGCTGCAGGTAAGGCCAACCACCTGTTTCCTGTTCTTTTTTTTTAAGGAAAGTATGCCTCCAACCAAAAAAAAAAATAAATAAATAAGCTCAAGTTGTCAAACTTGTGGAGGGGCCGGGGGGGGGGGTGGGGGCGACAGATGTAGATGTGAGAGTTGGATTCCCAGAAAGCAATTAAATCTGTTAACACCTGGAATTGTGGGGGAAATTTTCCAGGTGTCCCGAACCCCGTTCAAAGGTTCCCTGTGACGTACTGACGGACGTGGCTCTCTTTAATTGCTTGCCTGCCTGTCACTCGTTTCATACTGTCTCACTAATCAGCTCCGACAACTGGACCCCATCTCAGGCTCAAGACAAACCTGATAATTGCCTCTGTTTTCTTTTTTCATATATATTATTACAGATTTTTGAAGTATGTGCACCACTTGTTATGCCAGGAAAATGCTTGTTTAATTATCCACTGTCTTTCCGCTCGATCGATTTACACTGTAAGCTCTTTTAATTACACAATTCATCACCTTTTAAACATGAAAAACTACCTAAAATCCGTAATAATTACAGTCCATTGAAGGATATCAGCAGATTTTTTCTTTCTTTTTTTTTTCAAAGTTAAGCGGCTCAAACAGCTACTTGGTATTTCTGAGAGTTTCTATTTTTGTTCCCTTTTTTCCCCCTCGATTCATTTACTCCTTTATTCTCCGAGAGCTTCAGTTCTAGCCTTCCGTTCCTTCTGCAATCTCTGTGAAAATGGCAGTTTGTTTTGTGAAGTTTGCCTGCCTTTTCATGTCAGGGTTTAAATCGCTAATCACAGGTGGTTGCAGAGGAATGAGGGTGCAGCTAAACTGCGAAAAGCTAACCTCCCAAAGCTGACAACGATTAATACTTATTTCAGGGGACCACAATTCAGCGGCAGGTGCCCATCCTTCCTGATATTCTCCATTAATTCATCTTTTTGGTCAAGTATAAGAGCAGCCACTTCATGGGAAGTAATGTATCGACTCAGAATCAGGGTATCAGTCAGAAAGGTCTGCCAAACTCCAACTTCTCCGACCTGTCTACAGCGCTAATCATATTCTTTTTACTGACTCTGTATCCTTTTTGTTCCCTGCCTTATTGTGTTTCCTCAAGACTTGTGTTTCTCCAACTTTTTATTTCACTGAACTACACTGGAATGAAATTCTAGTTAATAATGGATTTTTTTTTTTTTCCAGTTCAGGTTCAATTTGTATAATCTCCTAAAAAAAATATTTCAGGAGAGCAAACCCTCAGACAACATGAATGCGTTTGGAAGGAGTTTATTATCATGTAGCGGGTTGTATGTTGGTAGGAACATTGATCTTGGGCTTGGAGTCCAGGGGGGCAGTGTTATGCCTCACTATTTTTTAGGATGAAGTGAACCCCCCCCTTTTGACTGTTAGAAGAGAGGGTGAAAAACAGAAGGAAGGGAAGTAGACTTGAAGGTGGGGAGGATGCCAGAAACAGGAAAGCGTGATGGGAGAGAAGGTACGTGGCAAATTAATACCTGCGTATACAACCGGATTGGACAGATACTGGTGTTTGAGTGAAGGGTTGTCCGAAGGTTGCCTCTCCCGAAATCTGTTATTAACAAACTCCAATTCGGAAAAAAAAAAAAGAATCTCATTTTTAAATGAAGAATGTGTGGCAGAGACTAAAGCAGAGATGGCTCCCTCCCTGGGAGAAACCCTGAAACCAAGTGGGTGGAGCTACAATTATGTGTCACTCACTGCCTTCTGTGAACCAATAAAAAGGAATTCTTTAAATCATTGAGTCACTGGAAGTTCTGTCAGGTTTTGATGGTATTATTTGCTCAGTATCCCATGTCTGATCTCAGGGTCTTAGTGTTGGTGCTCACCTGCCCTTTGGGAACAATTAGGAACTTTTCGCCACATGAATTGTGGGGATCACAGTTGTGGTTTCTCCCTCCTGTGGGTTTGCTCAGTGGGGCTCATATGAACAGATTCTGGGTGGGGGGGGTGGGATGCCTTAACTAAACTGACTGCTTTTGAGAGAGAGAGAGAGAAAAAAAACTTTACAACAGTTGTTTGGTAAATCAACCTTAAGGACAATTGTTTAATAAGTTCATGCCGGAGTATGTCTACTACAGCATAAATGTTTGAAATGTAAAATAAATGGTTTTGCATATGAGCTAGTAAGATTGCACAGCAGTCACAGGGGCAGCAGGCTGTTCTAGTCTTTAATCCTCAGTCCATTTGCTAGCATTGTTATTCTTGACCCCCGCAGTGAAAAATGGCATTATTTCCAGTAATTGTTCAAAGATTTTATGGCGGCGCACTGGGGCCTTTTTAAAATGTCATGGCTTTCAAATTCCGCAAATGGTGAGATTTTCAAATGGCATTGCATTAATGATCGGCCGTTAATTGCTCGATACCAATCAGAAGTGCCGATTAGCCTGCGGCATTTTTTTTTGTCTTTTTTTCGTAGGTTTTGTTTTCTTTTTTGTGTGCATTGTGAGTGGGCTGAGAACAATAACACATGTAAAGGTGAGCCACCACAGGGATTCTCTCTGGACAACTGAGGAAAGTAACACGGGTACACAGGTTTTTTTTTTTTTTTTTTTTTAATAACGTTTTTCATTAGATTCTACATCTGTGAAACGAAGTGCACAGGCTGGAGCAGAGAAGTTCAATGCGGTTACAAAGGAGCCTTTTCTATAGCCCACCACAAGCCTTTTTCTAGGAAAAAAAAAAAATGAAATGTTCTCTCGCCGCTATTCTGACCCGTATGCGTCTGGGGACTGCAAGATATATGCCACCCTTTTCATTCGCACAATGCCGCCCGTGAGGGGTCCGATTTGCGGTGAAAAACGGATTAATTTCCTCCACAAATTAACTGTTAATTCCTTCTTATCTTCACCCGTGACCTGTTTGATGGGGGAATGGGGTGGGGTGGGGTGGGGGGGGGGGGGCGGGTTTTCCCTCTTGTCTCTTACTTTTACTCGTCTTTGTTTTATGCAGATGGAGTTTTACAGCCAGGTAATGATTTTGCTATTAGATGTCTGAATGATTGGTGCTGGTTTGTTGTAAGGGCCTGCCTGGGACCTGAGGCACTGGAGCAGAAGGCCCTGTCCTGGCCCTCCAGTTACTGACCCTGGAAGGCCACAGCGCTACTGAATCTGGAGGGTTACACTGTTTTGGGAGCCTGAAAGCAAATTGGTAGTCTGATCATCTGCAGTATCGTGACGTATGTTCACGCAGGCTTGTGCAAAGGGGAGGTGGAGGTGCGTCATGCGCTGGTCTCAGGGGGCGTGTTTAACGATTTGTTGTACAGGGAGAGGTGATCAGATAAGCTGTTTGAGCAGGAGTGCAGACCACCCTGACCCCATGTTTATTAACAGTCCTGTTAGCATCCCAACGCAGGCAAAAAAAAAAAAGGCACTGTTAGAACAAATGCAAAAAAATGGGAAGAGAAAATGAGACAGAGAGAGAAAGGGAGAGACAGTGAGAAAGAGAGAGAGAGAGAGAGAGAACACTTTGTTCGAACAAATCTCATCGGTTATGCATGAAATGTTGAGATGAAAAATTCAAAACCCTGCAAATATGTTCTTTTTCTCTCCCTCGCTTTTGCTCACGCTCTCACTTCTCTCTTTCTCGCTCTCTCTCCCCCTTGCGTTCACTCCCTCGCCAGAGAGACTGTGAGAGTTGAAAGAGAGCTGAGCGCGCTGAGAACTGAAGACACGGGCATCGCACCTGATATGAGTGCACATGCATCATAAACACAAACGTTTGCTCTGCTTCGTCGGAGAAGAGGCCCTACTCATTATGCCAGACAGGGAAGAACGTGTTTGTTCGACTCGTCGACCTTGGTAATAATAGAATCATCCTTCTCTCTACAGGCCAGTGTATGAATGCAAAGAGGAAGGAATAATGCCTTCATATACAGCAATATATTAATATATTAACATCAATGGTAATACATAAGAATATGTCATGAATGAGAAAACATCTCTCCTGCCTCATATACAGACTGTAGAAGGTATAATGGAAACACCGAATAAAAAATGGACTTTTCCAAAGGAGTCTGTATGTATAATTTCTGTACGATCTCAGTTACTTTTTTTATCAAAATTGTTAAGTATTGCGAATTGACATCAGAGCTAATGTGGCCGGGAGATCTTAAGCTGTATAACTGTATCAGAAGACGAACCCAAATGATACGCGATCGCTTGGTTTAATAGTACAATGTATAATGCTGAGTTTTTTCCCTTGTCAGTTCTTGGAGGACCAATTTGCCTCGATATTTCATTAAACTTTTCATACTTGCAAGTTATTTTCAGTTTCAACAAAAAGGGAGATGATACATAAGCACTTCAGGAATTCGAATCCACCATTATCGCATTTTTGACAAAATACTGCCTGCCCGCGGTTTTTGTGCTCTCCGGTAAAATTGACGTGGCCGAAATGTGGAGGGTTTGCTCGCGTTGGGTCACATATGTGTATGTAGTGCATGTGGAAGCTGATATGTACATAGCAAAATAGTGTCCCCGTTTTATTCAGGTCTGTCTGCTAAATGGTGCTCATTATCACAGTCATATGACAGACTGCCTGGACATTCGCTCAGCTGGTTATCAACAACTCTCCCCGTGGCACAGTAAGTGTTTTTGCTCCATCTGTGTTTCACTGCCATCTCTACCAGGACTATAAATGCTCCTAACACTCTGGTGTGATCGCTTATCACCCGGCTCATACAGGGGTGGTTTGTGCACTCCTGCCAGATCAAATCAGAGGGGGAAAAAACTGGTTTCTGCTCTTCAAGTACATCTTACCCAGCTGTTTATAAATTGCGTTTTGTTCTTGTTTTGGTTTGATAAAGTAAACATGGAGGCACTGCTGTGTCCAACCTGTGCAAGAAGCACTTCCCGAATTGGTTCTTCCCCTTCCTTAAATGCCGACTCTTCATGGAGTGAAAGTGACATCTCGATGACCGATGTGAAGTATACAGTAACTCAGTGTTGCTCACTCATGTTTATCCTGGAAGCAGCAGCAGGCAGCGAGGCCAAAAATCCAGCTTTGGGCTGCACAGTGTGGGTTTTCGGCTCTTGCCATCTGTCCATTGCAGCCACTAGCCAAACATTCATTTGACCCTCTTTTGCTATCTACTGGAAAATATGAATTCATCACCATAGATGTTATGATCTTGTATATTATTGACTCAGCTTAAGTCAAATAACATTTATTTTATTTGTTCAATAAAAGTAAAGAGATTTAAATACCCTATTTAGTGATTAAAACATTTTACTAGTTTTCACAGAAGGATTTTGGGAGCACAAGTTGTAAAAGAGGTTTAATTATCTGTAGGTATGTCTTAGGCACAATCATGCAATAAACCAGTGGGATTGTCCTCCCCATTACCTTGAAAAGCTTCCTGCATTTGCACCTTGGCAAATTGTAATGATCATTGTTTGAATTTAAGTTTGCAATTCCACTACATGCTGCAGCTTGTTTCTCATTAATCTCACTATATATCATTCCAGAAATAAAAAATAAAAAACTGATTAAAAAATTATATTTTATTTATCATTTTTTCTAATTAAGAGATTTTTTTTAAATTTAAGATAAAATCTACTGGCTGAATGAATTATACCTGAGTGAATTGATATAAATCACATAAATAAACAAAGCACTGTTGCAGAGGTTATGGTCTGCATATTGAGTCAGGTTACTCATAGTATGTGGAAATATGCTGTGTACATGTAAATCACATGTCAATAATTAATTAGGTTTTTCATTTTTGTTCATTTTTTTTTACATTTTCTTAGTGGAAAATCAATATAGACTCACCTTAGATTCCGTCAATATAGTATATATAATATTATCATTTCGTGCAACAAGTATATTGTACTGTATATCAAGTCACATTTCCTTGGCCTCTTATAAAGTGAATAAATATTTGCTTACACAATGAATACCAGCCCAGGTTTCTTAGTTTCATCTGGCCTGAGGTTTATTTATTCCAGTGGTAAAGCAGTCCTCCAGCTCGCTAGGATCACACTGACCCTAAAACAAAAGCAATTCCCAGACCCGTTCAGATCAAAGTCAGCATAGCGCCATGCAGGTGAACCGTAAAATCACAGAGCAGCTACTGAGTGGCATCAGGCCCGTGTTCTCAAACAAGAAAAAGCGAAACCCGTGACCTTGCCACCAGTGGACAAACTCCAAAAAGCGTTTCTGAAACTCAAAACAAAGGGGGGGGCGTAGTTATATTAGAGAGAATTCCCTTATTGATGGAGACTGGTGACCGATACAACTCTATAAGGCCATCTTATCAGTTCCCAAAGAGGCCTCGCTAAAATTGAGAGGTTTTGTTGAGAGCAGTCGAGTTCTGTCAACAGAACAGATGGACAGCAAGTAGAAATTATTTAGGGTTAAAATCCAAACTGACATGAGGAGGTTTTTTTTTTCCCAGGGAATATAGCAGAGGCAGAATGAAGGCTTGATGTAGTCTGTATACTGGCTACTGTCTGTACTGTAGGTAAGTGAAAAGCCTGGTTTGATCCAATGGTCTGTTGTCTTCATCATGTACTTTCATGTTCATGTTTTGTTTGCTCACTCTTTTCTGCATATGTGCATGTGCCCATGTGCAGGTTAAACACTGAAGTAGAGTTACGCGATGGGGTTGGGATTCTGCGGGGCCCAGCGCAAACGTCGCAGGCGCGGGATGTTCTTAGGCTGATGGTGGCAGGAACGGGCGAGCAGAATCAACTTTGTGGGAGGGATGCGGGAATCACAAAAATGCTTTTATATCTAATTTCGAAAAACACCATAAAAACATAACATCTACCTAAACGTCACTCACATGTACTTTATGTGTTTTACGTGCCTAAATCTGACATTGGCAATTTCCATGACCTCATTTCCTCCCACCAACTGTATGTCCAAAAGTTCCACAGACAGCATAAGAAATATGGCTCGACATATTCTCTGTATTCCTGCCCCAGCACCCCGCCCAAGAGGGCATTTAATGTTTGCGGACACTTTTTGGAAGAAAGACGAACGTGCCTCCAGCCCAACCCATTCAGCAGCATTCATTTTTTGCATGGTAATTTAGAATAATTCCATCTTTTTTAGTTTTAGGCCGCTTTGGTTTAGTTTTTTTTTTTTTTTTTGGTTTGAAACAAATTAGCAAATTATCTCACAAATAATTGTGAGAACATTCAAAAGGCTAAATGCTTCTGTTTTGTTCTTCCTGTGGCCAACCGGAACCTTTTTGTACCTTGTTGAGTTTGTTATAATTTAAACAATGGTTTCCTTGGCAACACGTGTGTCTAATCCTTTCCTTGTCAGGATGGGAGCAAGTAGCCCACGATTTCAATACAAAATGGGTGGCATCATTCTCTGTTAGCCAGCATGCCCAGACATCCCTTCAACAGGCCTGCATGTTGTCGTGACAAGGGCCGCATGGCGACAGATCCTTAGCACTTACAGGCTCGTGAGAGAAAAAAAAAAAGTCGGTCCATCAGTCTCCGACTATTGCTATGCAACCGAGGTGACTCCCAGGCTAGGGGAGAAGAGTCTTCGTTGGGTGATTGACAGTGACATTTAAGTACGTTTGGCAGCTCTTCGCCCTTTAACACCTTGATTAATAAGACTCAAAACCCAAAGTTATTATTCGCTCAAACTCCTTTAATATAGAGATAATGGTGTCACATCACTTTTTTTTCAGAGTCATTTTTCATAATCGTTTTGATAACCCTGTTTGAAAGAGGGGGTAGGCTGAGGGGAGGTGGGGGACTGGAGGGTAGGCTGAGGGGAGGTGGGGGACTGGATGAGGTGGGGCTGGGAAAGTGAGGGGGGGGATGTTGGGGGGTGGCAGAGGGGAGTGTAGTCAAAGTAACAAATGGTAACTAGTATATAAGTGTGGAATCAGTAATGATTTAAAGAGGGATGGCAGGACATTTTTTTGGAGTTTCCCCACTGAGAAGACTACGGCGCCAACAGACACTGTCTTCACAGATGGTAACTACAGTACCCTTTGACCTCAAGGAAGCACACAATCCTCACACAGCTACACGATAATTCACCCAGTAACTACTGGGTAACAACAAATAATTCTGTCTTTATTATCTTTATAATCAATGATACAAAATGACAAGCGTATAAATTACTAAAACTAATGCTGAATGGCATTTACTGTAACAGCAGTGGGAGAAGTGAGAAAAACACTCTGGAGAAACAAGAAATTATCTACGCTTATAATAAAAATACGCCCAACCTTTAAGGTGGTCGCAAATTATTTGTTTGTAACGGCCGAGAGTAAGAACAAAATGGTGACAAAAAAGCTCTAGGAGTCACCGTGCCAACATGTGCGGTAGTCAAGCTGTTGTGCCTCGTCAGAACAATCTTCAGAGACGGGCATTTTCTCTCTGATCCCTGCCTCCTTCTACAGTGCCCGTGTATCATTTAAACCGCTTTTGGCAGCTTAGAATGCATGCTTTAGAGGGACAGTATTTAGCCTGCAGTGTTGATCAAAACTCACCTATATGCTGTTTTTGAATTTAAAATGTTTTGCCATTTGAAATTTCATGTCTTGTGTAACTAGTTAGAGTTTCCCACCATCCTGTTTAGAGGGATGATGACTTACATTAAACCCTGTTGCTGCAGTCCTTTAAGGAAATGAAATATAGTCAAATGCAAAGAAATTAAATATATTATGAAGGTCAGAACAGATATTGCAACACCTCACAATTTTTGTGAAAATGTACAGACAGCTTGCACAGGTAAATCTTTTGAAATGCCTAAGGAGAGCTTTGAAGAGCTGCTTAAGGAAACAGAATGTTTTGTTGTCAGCGGTGATAGCAGCAATAGGGATCTAGCGAGAACACACCAGCTCCCATTTCATCATCATTCCGTGTCGATCGCAGCTTGATCGCCATTTTAGAAAACAACCTCATGCCACGATCCACAAAGTCACAGCATAAGTACATCTGGATGGCTCTCCAGCCCCTTTTGTCGTGTGAGGGTCACAGTGTGCAAAGTACCGTGGGCCTTGGGAACATACCATTGATAAAAACAAAGCGGGGGGGAGGGGGGCGTAAAGTGACTGTAAATCACACAGTTACCTGTAAAGAGCTTGGCCTCGGTTTTATTGGCTGCATTCTTTTATTCCATGGCTTTGTAGCAGCAGTAGCGGTTCTCTGAAATAGGTTTCAAGGCTTTTTCCCCAAGTGTCCTGTCATATATATATATATTTTCTGTAGCATATATGAGCTGTGGGGCAAACACAGAAGTGTCAGATAAAGTGCTGTCAGAGACGACAGCCCAAGACACAAAAACACGAGAACAAAAACAGACGCCCAGGCAGACATTCAAAAGCACACACTCACAAGCTAAAGCCCACACACACACACACACACACACACACACACAAAGGAACACAGGCACATTCAAAAGCAACACAGGCTCAAGCCCACACACACACACACACACACACACACACACAAAGGAACACAGGCTCATGCGGGCATTCAAAAGCACACACTCACAAACTAAAGCCCACACACACACACACACACACACAAGGAACACAGGCTCATGCGGGCATTCAAAAGCATGCACTCACAAACTAAAGCACACATGAATACATACACAAACAGGAACACATGCTCATTGTGAGCACACGCTCACAGACTAACGCACATGCACACAGGCACAGAGACACATTCAGAGCATGAAAGAACATATGTTTACAAACACATATACTCATACACCCAAATAAGTAAACACCTGCAAACGAAAACTGCAGACAATTACACATGTTAGTGTTTGTGTGTGTGTGTCTGTACGTGTCTGTGTGTGTGTCTATGTGTGTGAGTCCATGCATGTGTTTATGTGTGCATTTGTTTGTGTGTGCATGTGTCTGTGTGTGTGTGTGTGTGGGTTTCAGATAAATGTCAGTAAGCTCATGAAGGTCCACCACATAAGTTGATGTCGTCCCCCGGAGCCTTAATGAGGGCGCAGTTAGTTCCCATGGGTGCAGACCTTTGGTGTCCAGCGTGGCGGGCTAATCACATCCCTTGCTGCGCCCCGCATCTAGTGGGGGCCACGCTTTGCAACCTCTTGCAGACCTCCCCGCAGTTACGCATGCAGAGGGCCATTCACCATTTAATGTGGCTGTCCGATGCCCCCCACCCTCCCACACCCCATTGATCTCACATGCGTACACCATGCCTCCAGTCCCTGTAGAAATCATAATGGACTGTCAATGGCCCCCCCACGCCCACCCCCACCCCCACCCCTATGACCTTTAGCCGTTGTGCGGAGCCTGTCTAGGTGGGTTAACGTGGAGACGTGCGGGATCCCAGCTGGTTGGGTAGTCAGGTCTGATCTCTGATGCACTCAGGCGATTTCACTTTCTGTTGACAAGCCCCTCTGTGAGGAGGCCTTGCGATGCCAGCTACTGGAGAAAGGGGATAGCCACTAGACACTGTGTGTGTGTGTGTGTGCGTGCGTGTGTGTGCCTGTCCATGAGCGTGTGTGTGTGTGCACGTGTGTGTGCCTATGCATGAGCGTGAGCGTGTGCGTGCGTGTGTGTGTGTACACAAGTATGTGTCTGTATATATATGTGTGTCAATGTATGTTTATGTGTGTGTGTATTGGTTTGTGTAAATGTGTGTGCGTGTGTACGTGTGCTTATTTTTTTGCTTGTGTTTGTGTTTTTGAGAGAGACACAGAGACAGATTCTACTTTTAAACATGTGAGGTACAGCCTGCCACACAGCCCATATCTGGATACAGAAACAAGGACAAGAAGTGAAAATACATCCCTATCACTCATCCACCTCCAAGAGCAAAAAAAAACATCCAGAGAGGTAAGATTTACCTTTCAGAACCAATATAGCAACAAACACCGTCACATTTTGTAAAAGCTTGCGGTCCTTTTGCGAGATGGAGAGACGGAGACTCGGTGATCCAAACTCACTCCTTCAGAAAGTCCTGCATAACCAAGAGCTAAGCCTGGATCTAAGTCCCTTCAGCCCCCTGATCCTGCAGCTCAGCGGGCAGAGAAACACCACCTTTATCCTACTCAAGGACAGCATCGCAGCAGCGCTCCCAATTACAGTAAACCAACTTATCAGATATCTCAAATACCCCTCATACAGACCACTGTGGCTCAAAAGCAAACACCCTTTCAGGATGTCCGAGCTCTGTCAAAACAGGGAAACACAAGGAGATCCTCCCCAAATATCACTTCATTGATCATTCGTTTCCCTCGGAAAAGCTCAAGAACAAGAGCTCACCAAGAAGAACAGGCTCTGTGAGCAAAAGGACGGTATTCTTTAAGACAGTCACTGTACGACTGCGGGTTGCTCACAAAGTGAAGATGCCTACTCAGGAAGCAGATGTGAGCCCTGTGGCTAGAGGTTCGAGTCCCAGCCATGCCATTTTCACTACAGCTGGAGGTCCAACCAGCTGAGATAACAATTGGGTTAATTAGAAAGATTAAGGTTATCAGTGTCATTGCTCTCTAGCGACCTCTCCTGGTCAGGAGGGCGCCTAATCAATACAAGAACAATATCATCCTCCAACAATTCAGACAGCATGTAGTTGCTGGTGCGTAGGCAGTGTGGAAAGGTAGGGCTGGGTCGTATGGATTGAGTCCGGACCCTGAACTCAGGGTTGAGTTGAGTTCAGAGGTGGGGAAAGGGGGGTTGGGGGGGTGCCTCCAAAAAAAAAAAAACTATAACCACTGTCGAACTGATTTCGCATATCGGCCGATACTGAGGAGTACCAAGGACTCCTTAATATCAACGGTAGAAGCACAGAGAAGGGCCTATAATCCCTTAACAACCAGATACATGGCCAACTGCAACAACATGAAGGACATAAAGTAAGTACAATTGGGAACTATGGCAGTCCTTTTCTTAACCATCAGTTTTCAATTTTAGTTTTTTACTTTCAAGGTGATTTATTGTCATGACACGCATTGCGTAGCAAAAGAAAACTCCAAGTGTATGGACAATCATGGAGAACAATTACAATCATGTACAAGGTAATCCCATAGAAATTCATAATTCATACACACGCACACACACACATACAGGTATGCGTTGCTTAACGTCCATAGTACATTCTATGAAACAGGGCGTTATGTGATTTGGACGTTGTGTGAACACCATATTATCAACGCTACATGGGATACTGTAGTGTACCTGTATTGATTAGCCAAGATACTGTACACATATAGTACTATATGTCAGCTAATGTATCTGGCAAGGTTATGTTAATATGTTAAACAGGTTAAATAGGTTATGTAGGTTCTCTGATCAGGATTTCTGAACTCCTCTGAAATCTTATGGGACCACGGATGTACATGTGGTTGGACGTCTCCCGACTGGATGTTATGCGGCACATATCTATATACGTATTCATTTATATAGAATTGAATATTTATTTAAGCCTGTTGGATTGTTGAGTTTCTGCTGTGATAGCAGGCTGTTACATGCAAATCAGCTTATTAGGCTGTGTGTCCTTCACCCAGTAAAAATGGATGTCTTCTGTGTTGGTATGTGTGATAACATTTTGAAATGCAGTTTTTTTTTTTTTTTTTTTTTTCTCACAGAAGGCCTGCATAATTGGTGTATAGTCATTGCAGTGTAGGACTCATCATTGTGCAAAGAGCAGGCCACAGCTGCAATTAGCTTTAAAATTACAGCTGCATTAGGAACTGAATGGGGGAAAAAATCAATTATTTATTGTTGAAACCCTCTTGCGCTGGAGGTCAGCACTTCTCTGTGGTGTTCATTGTATCCTGGTTAATGCCACGTACAAAATGGGGAACCTGTCCAATACTAATAAAAGAGAAAAACTATTGAAGAAACACATGTTGTAGTGTAATGTAAAAATGAATCTAGAAAATAATATTTAATATTTCACACTGTGGCTTATATATGTTAATGCTACTTTTGCTGTCCTGCTAATAAATATTATAAAATGTAATAAATATAAATGTATTCAATTGATATGACTTGATAAAAAGAGAGGGAGAAAGGGAGAGAGCAACAGAGAAAGAATAGGAGTTGGAGCCCGTTTTATGCACACAGGATATGGAGCTATCCATAGGTTGTTGTGCTGAAATCACTGACACACACAGGATATGGAGCTGTCCATAGGTTGTGGTGCTGAAATCACAGATGCACACTGGATATGGGGCTATCTATAGGTTGTGGTGCTGAAATCACTGACACACACGGGATATGGAGCTATCCACATGTTGTGGTGCTGAAATCACTGATGCACACAGGATACGGAGCTGTCCACTGGTTGTGGTGCTGAAATCACTGACGTACACAGGATATGGGGCTGTCCATAGGTTGTGGTGCTGAAATCACTGACGCACACAGGATGTGGAGCTGTCCATAGGTTGTGGTGCTGAAATCACTGACGCACCCTGGATATGGAGCTATCCACAGGTTGTTGTGCTGAAATCACTGATGCATGGACGAAAAGGAACCTAATTGCATTTTTAAAAAAAAACATGTTTTTTCATAACTACACCTAAGGTCTGGGATGCACACCCTATTAATTTTGCAGAATTATTGATCATTTGAGCCCTGAACAGAGATCTTAGGCAGTAATTTAAAATCTTCTCACACTCTTTCTGTCTTCATTAGACCCACGTCTATTGTTTACAGTCACGATCATTAATTTTACAGTCTCATCAAGTCCCAAATAGAAGATCCATGCTCACCGCCTGATTTATTTTCCTTGTGTTCTTCCTCTTCCTTTCTTTTTTTGTCCCTATTCTTTTACTCTTTTCTTCCTATTCTTCCTTTTCTCATCTTTCCTCCCCTCTTGTTTTCTTCTTCCTCTTCCTCTTCGTCTTCGTCTTCCTCTTGTTCTTGTTATCATCCCATGAAATGAAGGGTCCTTGTTCTGCCTGATTGCCGGGCCTGGTGCGGGCTCCACAGTCCCACAATGCACAGATGAAAGAAACGGATATTGAAAGGCACATCTATGGTAGGCTTGTTTTCAATTTGCTCTGGCCCCCTCCCTCGGATCAATACAATACCACTGTAATTATGTGAGGCAGGTGGGGCTTGCAATGACTGGATTTGTTACACGGGAAGGGGCACACGCTCAGACGCTCGGCGTTGAAAATGCTGCCGTCGGGTCCCCCTGCCTACAGCTTGCACACTTGCACTCTCTTTATTAAAAAAAAAAAGGTATTTCTCAAAGGCCGTTTAGTTGTTTAGGGCACTTTCGACGCTTCGCTCCAAGTGAAAATGCATGTCAAGGGAAGGCTGAGTGGTTCATTTTATTGAGACTCTGTTCCAGTACGTAGATGGGCCCAACGGCCTGGTACCAAATCAGGATGGGGCCGCTGCTGAGTGGGGCCAGTAACACTTCAGGGCAACATACAAATAACCAGGGAGGCAGAGACTTAGTCTGAGAAAACGTATCATTGCTCACCAGCGACCCCAAGCAGTCAGTCAGGGACCATAGCCTGCCTGTATGGAGCCAAACACAAACACAAGGTACCAGCAGTATCTCCTTTTAACAGTAGATGGCGAAAGGGAGCAGCAAAGTAGTCACTGCTAGTGTTGCTGGAATGTTGTTTTGAGAACATCATGATGAGTGGGGCAACAATGACATGTCAATCACTGCGTTTGTTGAACAGATCCAAAATGTGCTCTCCACAGAAAAAAACCCAAAGACTGGTTCAGCTCAGTCAGATACCGGCAGCATATGGTAGTCTAACCCATCTGCAGTGTGATGAAACCTCAATGTCCCAGCACAAGCCTGGGCAACCCTAAGGCAGGCCTTACGCTCAACGCTCCAAAACAACTCCAAACAAAACAAAGTAAAATGCAGGAAGAAGCTGAAACCCTGATAATGTCTGCAGAGAGAGGGCTGATCACACCAAACAGGTAACCCACAGCTGGAGGTGTCCTTCATGGTCAGCTCACAGTCTTCCGATATATATCACATGCGTATATATATGTATGAACCTTACTTTTATTTTATTTCATTCTATGTCACTGTAAGTTGACGCGACTCTTTCTTTTGGCTGTGGCTATGGGGAAGGGTAGGCCGCTGTGCGCCCCAAAGGCCAGGCGAGTTATTTTATGTATTGTGTTCCCCTAGCGCTGAAGAAGCATGTAGGATGAGTTAGTGTGCCAGTCGCGTTATTTTAATTTTATTTGATTCTACATTAATTTTATGTTCATTTTATGTCTGTTTTCATGTGAACCACTCGGTGCATGTAATTTCTTCATTGTAAAGCACTTTGAGCTGCATTTTGTATGAAAGGTGCAATACAAATAAAGTTTATTATTACTATTATTCAGATAATTTCAGGACAAATTCGCACCCGATGGGTCCAGCCACCAGAACCCCCCCCCCCAAAAGAAGCTTTCAGCTGCAGCAGCCACGGCAGTGAAAACAGGCACCCATCTCTCTGCAGCCAGCCGTGATTAAAAAGGCCTGTGTTTTATTTCAATTCTGCTAAGGCCTATTCATCTAGCTGACAGATAGTTGTGCATATTCCATATCAGGGGGGCCATTAATTTCAGTGTCAGTGCATTAGATTAGGGCCAGTGGAATTGATTCCTTTCCACAGGCAAACCTACAGCAACAACAACAGGCATACACATGCATAAACACACATGCACACACACGCACGCCCACACACATAAACACACATGCACACACACGCACGCCCACACACATAAACACACATGCACACACACGCACGCCCACACACATAAACACACATGCACACACACACATGCCCACACACATAAACACACATGCACACACTTGCACGCCCACACACATAAACACTCATGCACACAAACACACATGCTAACCTTTGCACATACAAGCAAGAACAGTAGAAAGTGACAGACATTTTTCTCCCTTGCATATATTGAAACACACATACAAACACACACACACACACACACACACACACGCTCGTGCATGCACACAAACGCACACATGTACACACACATGCATTCTCAATGCACTATTACAGAATATTTGAATGTTTCATTCACAATGTGTGGGTGTGTGTATGCTCATATAATTGGAGAGAAAAGTGTGACCTTTCTGGAGGAAATAAAGAAGCACAAAAGCAAATAGAATGTCTCCCTGCTGCCTTAATCAGCGGTTTATATGACTACCAAAACACCACTTTCATATTTTATTCCTTACACCAAAAATAATACAACATAACAGTAATACCATTTTCATATTTAGTCTTCCTCTCATGTGCCACAGCTTTTATCGTGCCGCATCTTTTCTCGACGTGTCTCTGTCTGTGCCTTGTTTACTGGAGCGTGGCTCTTTTTTCTCTCTTTTTTTTTGTCAAACTTCCACCATCCTGGTGTCAGGCTTTCACCTTGAACTGGGGAAATGAGTCTTTTTCAAAAGACCCAAATAAGCGCATTTGATTTAATAATGTGTTCCTGTGCTCTCCTGGAAGCAATTGTTCAAAAAACAACAGAAAATCAGTTGAGTCAATATGACTAATTGTGTCGCTTGAGCATATGAGCCTTGACAATGGTTTTCACGTGTCTCCGCAAGGCACATAATCCATCATCAAACTCTTCTCATATCGGAGCAAGCTGATGCCAAATAAAATGGGATATATATGAATATTGTACCTCCGTATGGTGTTCACAGGAGATTGAAGGGGTCTCCTCTATGTGAAAATAATGAAAAATTCCAAATTGAGTCGATGTGATTTTATGATAAATTTTCTCAATCATAATTAGATTACCTCTTATCGCTTGCATACGTTATCAGATAAAACTGTGTGCCAATAGAGAATAGATATTTAAAATGTGTACTTCTACTGGAAAACACAAAGCTGGAACCTATTCAGATATTAAATTAAATGTGTTCATTCTATTTTATCAATTCATCAGTTTAATTGTAATGCATTCAAATTGCAAAAGAGTTTATAGTTGCTTGTATGCTATGGTAAAACAACTGAGGAAATATCTGCGACTGCTCTGGAACAAAAAAAACAAATATTGTTTGTTTTTTGTGTTGTGTGTTATTGTGTGTCTATGTGTGCACATGTGTCTGTGTGTGCCTGTATGTGTGTATAGGTGTATGTTTGAGAGAGTTTGTGTGTGCATATTTGTGTGTGCATGTGTGAGTATGTGTGTGTGTGTGTGTGTGTGTGTGTGTGTGTGTGTGTGTGTGTGTGTGTGTGTGTGTGTGTGTGTGTGTGTGTGTGTGTGTCTCTGAAACATGCTGAAAACCAAAAGGCACTATGGTCTTCCAGGTCTGTTGTCCCTGCTCTCATGCCTGCCCTCCACCATGTATGGGTGATGTTTTAGCATACAGACAGGCCTACCACTACACATCAAAATAAAGAAGGGGATAAGTAAGGAATAAAAAAGTTGTTGATTTACAGAAAATGGCAGCACAGGGAGATGGGAGCTTAGCACAGTTTGCAGCTATTAACTATGAAAAGTTTAGACTGCGGCTCATAGAGAGAGAGAGACAGTGGTTTTTTCAGAGAGGTAAATGCAGGTTTTGGAATAATCTGTTTGCACCCTCCAGCTGTGAGGAGCGCTCTGTTCTTTGCAGTTATGCGTAATGTTTTTGTCATTTTCTCAAACACATTCAGCTGCAAGGTGTTAGGCCCCTGAGAAGAAGGTCCAATTTCTGACGGCTGGACAAATTCCTGCAGCCACAAACATCAACCGGCATCTCTGAAGCATGAAGAGATTTTAGAATAAAAAAACATTGTCCTTTTCTTTATTTCCTTCTGCTTCCAAAGGAAATTGTTCATTGATTAAGTTTATCACAGAATAAGTGTGCTTTGATAGGCCATTATGGCATAACCGTTGAGCATCCCTGTTTTGACAAGTTTGGCAGGCTCTCCTATCACAGCCAAAAAAATATTTTTTTTTCTCTTCTGTCATTGGTGAAGCTTTGTCCATCTGCCATATTGAAAGGGGATTTATGGTAACGAGCACGGCACTTCCAGCACAAATAAAAGGGAAAGCCGAAAGCAGAGACCAGAAAAGTCACAAACGCGGCCATGTATTTTCGGCACATCCCCTCCAAAGCCTCTAACGCAGTAAATCTAAGGATGAGCCCGCGGCCCGGGCCACGTCCCAACTGCACCAGACAAAAGGGATTTTTTCACCCTCAGACTCCAAAAGCCCCCCTGTCAGACATCTTTATGTGCTGCACCGGCGCTGCGGCTCTGCTGATCCTTGTTGATCGGGGAACAAACACCTTTCCAGGGGGGATCTTTAAAGTCACGACGTGCGGGAAGCGCCTCCCCTCGCATTCTGTCCGTGATCGGCCAATGGCGGCCAACGTCCGCTCAGACGGAGAAAGAGGGGCGAGCCTAAATGTGCACCACATTAGAGGCTGAGGATAGAAAGCACCCCCTCCGCCCCTTTAAAACAGCATGGGGGCCGAGTATGTCATTATGTCCACTTACAGCCACTCACTGTAGCACTTTACTCCCAACACGTCTCAAAGGCAATAAAAAGAAATAAAGGGGATAAGCCTTAAGGCTGCGAAGGGGGAGGAAACTTCTTCTGCGCAATTACCAGACCACGTCTTCAGGTCGTACTCCTATATAGTTGTAGAATATTACAGGTGGGAGAAAAGGTAAAGCAAAAAAACCATATAAAAATATTATTTTATATATTATTCAATATATGGTTTTGTGTGAATAAACCTTTTGCATTTAGATTGGCTTCTTGGAAAGTTGCAAGAGAACTTTTTAAACATTTAAAGTTTGACATTGCAGCTTTCTCCAGGTAAATGTTTTGGTTTATGTTTAATATTCAAAGGGAAGGAGGTGGTTACTTACACAGTTAACTCCTGCTCCACTGTGTGGTCACATAGGCAGAACATAGTAGGAGTGTAATTACAAGTGTGTTTGAGAAAGAAGGGGTACTGGGAGTCCCTACTGAGGGCCCGTCACATGATTTCGGTAATACAACCTACTTTATGACAACACTGAGAGGGGAGAGCCAATTTTCCACCCCCCCCCCAAACAAAAAATACTTAGAATTACAAGTGAAATTCTGAAACCAATTGAGTATATATTTGCTCTTCAAACCACACCCCCCAAACAACTTCAAGCACACACGGAGCCTGTGATTGAAAAAAGCCTGGGGTCAGGCACTGGCTTGCAGGATTTCAACTCCATTAGAGCTTTTATTTAAGAGCCACAACGACAGTGACTGTAAATAAACAACTCGGTCACAAACAAGGTTAATTACCTGCTACATGAACAAGAGTAAAGAGAGAGAGAGAGAGGGGAGAGAGAGAGAGTTAGGGAGAGGGAGGGAGGGGGTAGGCCTGGGAAGAGAAATATAAACAAGGATAGTAAAGGGAGGGAGAGAGAGAGAGAGAAAAGAAAGGAGGAGGGGAGAGGTAGCAGTAAAAGACAAATGAGTGAGACAGAACACTGTGCATGGCCCATCTGTGTTTCACTTTAGCGTGTGTGTGTGTGTGTGTGTGTGTGTGTGTGTGTGTGTGTGTGTGTGTGTGTGTGTGTGTGTGTGTGTGAGTGAGTAAGTGAGTGAGTGAGTGAGTGAGTGAATGAGTGTTTGTAGGTGTGTGTGTGTGTGTGTGTGTGTGTGTGTCTGTGTGTGAGTGTGAGTGTGAGTGAGTGTCTGAGTGAGTGAGTGAGTGTGTGGTGAGTGTCTGAGTGAGTGAGTGAGTGAGTGAGTGAGTGTTTGTTGGTGTGTGTGTGTGCGTATGTCTGAGTGTGAGTGTGAGTGTGTGTAGGTGTAGTTGTGTTAGATGGTGAGCATGTGGGAGGGAGGGGGTTATAACCTGTCCTGTAATTACCTGAAAAGGAGGGGGGGGGGGAGGGGTAACAGGTCAGAGGGCGAGGGCACAGTGAGAGGAGAGATTTACCATTTAGCACCTGTCTGTCCGAAAACCCCTCTCAGAGGACCCGACCCGTCTCATCAGAATGACCCCATCTACAGCCTGTAATAGCAGCAGCAGCACGCAATCACTCTCTCATCGCGTAATCAGCGGGAAAAAACAGAGAGAAAAATGAGAAAAGGGACCTGTCTGTGCTGAACACAGAAATAGGGTGATTCTCCTGCTGTCGCTTACTGTCTTGGGGGGGAAAATGATGTGGAACTGTGCTTTTCTATCACACATAAGACCGTGTGAGCTGCCAGGTACGCTCAGTTGTATTAGCTGTACCCTAATCTCATATTATTACTCGTTTTTATAGGCACGCTCGACTCATTTTGAGGTTTTTCAACTGATATATCACATCCTGCGGCTTGATAAAGTGTTACAGAATAGTCAGAAAATTTACATGCAGGTGAAATTATTAGTATTTTGGCAGGTAAATTCAGTTTTCCGCCTCCTAAAATCATTTTCCATATTGTGTTCTTCCATAATGTACAGACGTGACATAGCTGTCCCATTTGTATTGTTGAGGGGGTATTACTTTTTCCTGTCTAATTCTGCTAACTACAACATCGTCACTCTCTACTTCATCACCACTTATTTAGTTTTAAGTACAGTTAGCCTGAGAGGGCCCCTCCTCCTCATACCTTTAAACCCCAGCCCAGAACCACTCCTGCCATTGAACAGGCCCATTTCTCCTCATTTTATTGGTTAATCAATGCTTTCATCACATGGCTATCACTGTGATGTAATGTCATGTGCTTCTATTGATGATTGCTAGGTACGGCACTTGTTCAAAATCATGTAATATCACAATATAAATATGCCCTCGCGGTGTGCTTGAGCTTAAGGTTGTGTTGCTGTGGTGTCACTGGGAGAAGATTCCCTTTTCAAGGGGGAGGTAGCAACAGGATGTAGGGTTTAACCTGCCACAGAAAGAGAGAGGTAGAGGGGGAGATACTGACTTTTATGCCCCCATTCCTCAGACAATGGAATCAGTTTTTGCAATTAAAATCTAGGAATCCATATGTTTTAGACATGTGTTATGAGAGACGAAGAGAGCGAGAAAGAGAGAGAGTGTGGCAGAGAAAAGGAGAAACTGTGGGGGGTGCTTCTGACTGGCACACCTCACCGCCCTCATAAAAGATGGAGAGAAAGAGAGAGAAAGGGAGAGAGAAAGTAAGAGAGGGTGAAAGCAAGACCTGCACGCTCTCTAATGAAGGAGAGCCGAGCAGCGCGGCAAGAGGCTTGTTGGTATTCTCTGAGAGAAACCATTAGGGGCGGCCGAGCTCACTGTGGGCTCCAGGTTACCACAATTAAATGGCTGTCTGGTTGGCTTATCGCAAAGGCGCCTGTGTGAAATTAATTACGTTGTTTCTTTTGTGTTCCTCATTTCTCCTGTCCTTTCCTGCATGTGTGCGTGTGTGCTGTGTGTGTGCTGTGCGTGTGCACGTGTGTGTGTGTGTGCATGTGTGTGTGCTGTTTGTGTGCATGTGTGTGTGTGTACATGTGTGTGTACAGGTGTGTGTGTGTGCTGTGTGTGCGTGTGTGTGTGTGTGTAAAGGTGTGCATGTGCTGTGTGTGTGTGTGTAAAGGTGTGTGTGTGTGTGTCTGTGTGTGTGTGTGTGTGTGTGTGTGTCTGTGTGTGTGTGTGTGTGTGTGTGTGTGTGTGTGTGTGTGTGTGTGTGTGTGTGTGTGTGTGTGTGTGTGTGTTTGTGTGTGTGTGTGTGTGTGTGTGTGTGAAATGTCATATATTGTCCACAGGAGCAGGAAGTCTTGTAGGAGGTGTTTGATTGGTGGGGGTGGTTTGCCCACAGAGCAGTGCAGTCGGATGTGGAGGCTTCAGATTTGTTTCGTAGGTGGAAAAACCAAAGGATGAAGCTACAACCAGCTGCCAATCAGCCGCTCACTGAGAAACCTCCATTCGTTTCCTCATGTACCTGTGATCCCTCTCTCATCATAAAAGAAGCCGTTTATCCCTTATTTTTACCGTGTCTCTCTCGTCATTACTGTAACTATGATTAGCGTGGGTTGCCACGCCATGCTTTGACACCCTCCAGTTTAGTCACCAATATTACCTGGTCTCAAATAGACTCCAGGGCTTACTTGTGTTGAGCGCAATTAAACACTTCGGGTACTAGGTGGAGTTTTGGAAATGCCTTTGCACTGGTTGGGTGGTTCTGGTTCCAGAATGGTGCAAGGCATTCTGGAACTTGTAGTAAACAGACACTCAGCTATCATGAACTCCTACAGCTTTTAAAGGCACTTTACGCCACTATTTATGACAAAGCTGTGATATTCCTTAGATACATAGTCTATAATGGAAATAAATAAGTGTAAAAATACATAGGGGTTGATCAGCAGAGAAGTGCTCTGTTAAAAATATGAAATAAAAAGTTTTTTTTTTTTTTTTTGTCCGCAGCAGATGCACACTGACTGGTTCAGATCAATGGGTCACTGATAACAGACAGTGGCTCCACCCAGTGTTTGGTTTTGCCAAACCTCAGTCCCCCGTGTGCCTGAGATCTCTCCCTCATAAAGAGAGAGACCATTTATTCCTTATTTTTACCCTGTCTCTTCATCCTCATTACTGTAATTATAACGAGCGTGGGCGAACATTTTACAGATTCTCTGCAGCATGCCACCTTCTAGTTTTACTTGACTTTTCTTCTTAAGAAGTTTTATAGTGGAATAAAAACAGCCGTCTATATGTGACTATCAACTGCCTGCATTAATTAATATCTATCCTCAGCTCTGACTTACAAACAGATGCGAGTGAAAAGCATTTGTCATTACAAAAACAGATTGCTGAGTTCACTCTGATGACGACTGAACTTTCAAAGTTTGCTTGTGAGTAAGAAGTGAGTAAGTACATTCAATTGTGAGGCAGAATTAAGGACAAATCGTTATTTAATCCAGACCTAAACTTGTCTAAATAATTATCTATCTATCTATCTATCTGTCTAAACATTTATCTATATATCTATCTGTCTGTCTTTCCATCACCTTTTTGTCTGTCATATGTCTGTCTGTCTGCCTATCTGTAGATAATTCTTTTGACCATAAAATGCTCATAAATCTGTCATCCACACACTGAGAGAGGTTGGGAAGAAGGGATGAGATGCTCTTTTCCTTTCCCAGTGAGAAGATTAAAGATCGTTCCCTCTTTACTGGTGTGGTCAGGTACATCACCAGACCGTTCCAACCGTTCGCAATCATTCTTGGACATTTTCTGCTTTTATTCTGACACACAAAACGGCCAGCGGAATAGTGCTCTTTTAAATTTTGCGACGATAAGACTAAGATAAGAGTTCCATCCTTGTCATGACTCACCATCGCCTAGACAGCGCACCCCTCCCACCTCTGTCACTTCATGTCAATCATCTCCATGACGATACCTGATTGACACGGCCGTGACAAAATCCCCATGAAGCTCTGCACGTTCGACATACAATCTTCAGATTCGATCTGAGTGCGGAGCGTTTCCTTTCATCAGGAAGTGTCATTGAGTCGATGGAGCGTCCCGCCTCACAAAAAAAAAAGAGTCCAAAAAGGGTCCTCCGCTAGCCTGCTCCCTTCTCTATTTCCACACTCTGGCTTTTCTTAATCTCCCTCTCTTTTAAACCCTCCTGAAAGCCCTGCTTATCGTCCTCTCAGCTCCAGTGCCAGATCTAGAGACCCTGACCCAAACGGCGGGTCGGGGAGGAGAGGGAGGGGGCGCATTCATTATGCCATACGGTAGAATCAGCGACCTGACATCGACAGCGAGAGGGCGGCAAACCATTCACACCTCCTCTATCTGTTCATGTGGCTCTTTCTTTTCTTCCACAGTAGTTTTAAGAAAAGGACTTTTAAAAGAAAAAGTCAAATAGTCGCTGTCAGGAATTAATATGATGGCCTTGTGACCTCTGCAGGAGCTGGGCTGATATCTTCTCGGTGTCAGCAGTGTTTTTATCCACAGGCCGCTGGATTTTCATACTTCTTTCCCTTGAATTTTCAGCAGCCTTCTAGGGTCTACTTGCTTTGCTGGTCATTCTATACTTTCTGTCTGTGAATTTTCTGTAAAGTTGTAGGGTCTGCTTGGATTGCTCATTGTTTTGAGCTTCTTTATTTGATTTTCCATGGACTTATATCGCCTGCTCGCATAGCTGTTTATTTTATATTTTTTTATGTGAACTCTCTGTCGAACTTTAGGGCCTCAGTGTGGTGACAGACATCTCTCTGCCTTGTGCATCCTACAGCATGACTGCAATATTATGTCAATAATGTCTCTAAAATAGGGTTTTATTTTCAAACCTGACAAGGTCAAAATATGACCCCCTTCACATGAAATGGTAGGCATTTAGCAGATTTTTCCTTATCCAGAGTGACCCCACAGTATATATTTTTAGCACTATCCTTTCACAGAGAGGAATATTCATTGATGCAGCTTAGGTGAAGTTCCCTCACTCAAGGGCAGAAACCTAGGCATCTTGCAACATCTAGGTTACAACAACTAACCATTATCAAACCATTATACTAAACTGTAGTATAACTAACTACATCATTAAACTGCACTGTGGTATAAAAATTATAGCGTTACTACACCATATCCCTCAATAAAATTTGAATTATTAACTAAGCCTTCTCTGAAAAGCAATCTCATTGTTTGAAATTAAAATAGACTTTTCTCCCACTGAATTACATTGTTTTGTAATCCAATTTTCACCCATTTCTTAGAAAAAAAGCATTACACTCCTGCATTATATTTAATAAACTCAAAGCCAAAAATTATGAACATTTTACTTATTCAGTATGTTAATCGCTGTGCCTGGTCGTGTGTAGGGCCTTTGAACAGGTGTTTTTTGAGGCAGTTCCCTTTAGATCACCTTTGCAGGAAGTGTTTGTACAACCACAGTGTTAAACGTGCCTGCCCCCCACCCTCCCATAAAAAGACAATTTCATTTCCTGCCTAATTTCGTAAAAGAAATGTAATCTCCCCCATGACAGTGGTATCAATTTCGCAATTGCGGTCCGCGAGCATGCTTAACCAAAGCGGATGCTTGCGCCTGACTTCACCGACGGTTTTATTGCTGTCAGGTTTTTCACAGTCTCCTGCTCATGATGATGTCTTCTGTTGAAAAAGGTTGGAGGGGGAAAAAAAATGCTGTTTACAGACTGGATTTATTTCTCTGGCTGTGAGTTCACATGCAGCAGGGTCTATGGGCTTGGATTGGATTGTTCTGAGGTAAATGGTTGGAGGTTTGCTGGAGGACTGGTGCTCTGGTTTCACAGCACAGCTGGTGGACTGCAAAGCTTAAAGAAGGTGACATTTCCCTTGTAAAACACAGGTAATATTTGTGTTTGTGTAACAGGCTGCATGGATTATGCCCTAATGCCAATAAGCTCTCATTTGTGATCAGTGTCATAACTATGAAATGCCAGCAGGGGGCATCGAGAGTTATTGACAAATTATCGGTATATGAAAGACTGTCAGAACTGTATATCACCACTAGGGGATTGAAAGGTTCAAAATGTATTTGACTATTTCTGGATGAAATAGCGATTGAATTGGGATCGTTAAGAGTGTCATAATATTTCAAAGAAAAGGATTGCAGACAAAAGTAATCACTCGATACACATACCTTTTAATTGGAGGATATCCACATCACTTAAGGCCTTAAGGTCTGGACTTCAAGCAAGGATCTGGTGTCATGACTCTCATGTGCATTTTCAAAATGTGGCACTGGAAGGCCAGCGCATTGCGTGAGTGTTCGAGGTTTGTCAGGTTGGAAGCCCAGCGCATTTAAAATCCATTTTTAAAAACGGCTTGTGTCCTTGTGAAGATACAGTAGGCTGTAGGTTATGGAACGTGTGTGAATGCACGCTAAGTTACCTCAATGCACTGAACGACGTATGAGAACCAATACATGAATAAATATGAATAAAGCGTTGGCTACAATGTGCTCCTCAGTCTACTGAGATTTAGTCTTGACATTTCAAATGTAAACAAACCTACGATCTGGCCGACAATGACAACATACATAATTTGCTCTTGATTTCACAGCATCAGTCATACTGCATGCAGAGACTTCATTTGTGACATTTGTGCTGTGACAAAGAGTGATTAAACAGTCACTCAGTCAGACTTTGCCTTCTGAACCATAACATTGTAACAGTGGCATTATAGCACAGTACCACACACTTAGTTGTGAGAAAAGGTAATTTAATACACAGTCAGAAGACACCAAGATAAGAGGGATGCCCCCACGTAGGTAGAATTAGCTATTTCTCCACCTGCACCTTGTTAAAACTGTATGGATTTAGGGCGTCAGTGTCATATAATGTTCAGGGAACCAGGCTTGTAATGGAGAGGTTGAGGTCCAGGTAGGGCACTGCCATCGTATCTTTGAGCAGAGTAATTAACCTGACTTTATTCAGTAAATGTCCAGCTATATTAATAGACAATAGGTTGAAAAACGTGAGCTAAATCAGTTGACCTGGATAAGATTCTTTGCAAAGCACCTGAAATATTATGTCAAATTTAAACCCCATCAGCTACGACAAGGTGGATTTTCATGGCCCCAATAAATAAATAAATAAATAAATAAATACATGCATACATAAATAAATAAATAAATAAATAGATAGATAGATAGATAGATAGATAGATAGATACATACATAAATAAATAAACAAACAACAGGACACAGAGACTGACAGTGACTCATCAGTTGGCAGAGACACTTGAAACGTCGACTGAGGCTGATGGCAGCAGAGCTTCTTCTTCATCTTCTTCTTCTTCTTCTTCTTCTTCAGGCTGGGGTTTCCCAGCTGCTCCTCAGCATCACCCAGCGGGGCTGTGGGGCTCTCTGAATTCCCCTTGAAGAGGGCTCTTTGTCCGTCTGCCTGCGCTCATCCTGGGCCCGCTGTCATAACTGCTCCCAGCGCATGGACAAGCTGAGGTGCCGGTGACAGCGCTTTTTCATTCTGTTTTCTTTGCTGTCTGGAAAGTTGAGCTCTCGGTACGTAAGGGGAGAGAGCTCCTCCGCCAGTGCGGAATAAAAAAACAGAGCCCAACTTGCTGCTGACCAGCCACAGCTTGAAAAAAAAGTCCTGAAAAAAGAAAGCAATGCTGCTCTGGGCAAAGTAATCTGAGATATTACATCATCCTTCAGCTGAAATTGCTGGTGAGGTTTTGGTAACTTTTTACATGAAGGTGTTATACCAGTGTAATTACTGTATTACTACTTAACTACTACGTAACTACTACGTAACTTTTTACATGAAGGTGTTATACCAGTGTAATTACTGTATTACTACTTAACTTCTACTGCTTTATTACCCTGGTCTTTCTGGGCTGTTACTGTGTAACTGCAATGCTGGTAACACAGTACGGCAGGGCTATTAATTGCACATCTGGAACAAGACAAGCCCTAAACACAAGAATGGATCTGAATTAATGTAAGGTGTCACCTGTTTTTTCTTATTCATACTCTTATCAAATAATGGTTGAAGCAATGTGCAGCAGCCTTTTAAAAAACCATTTAAAGTGAGGCTGTAATGATACAAAACAGCTCCTTCCCAGCGCAGTCCGCACAACAACCCAACACTGAGGATATCGATTTTGCTTCCTTTCTATTTCTCTCCCTTTCCTTCGCCTTCTTAATTTCTTGTGGGTGTTTTCATACTTATACGAATAAAAAAAAAATCAATAGAACAATCGAATTTTCCATGATGCTTCCATCTGAGCAACAGAAAATGTGTGATCCTTTGAATAACGCTGATTTCACAGCCCTGAGAGAGCTGACATGAGCATGGCTGAGGGTGCACCACTGTCTGTATTATGTCCCTCTTCATATTTCAGCCAATTCCTTTTATTTGCCGCAATAAAAACATTCCATGTTTTTGCAGCCTTGAAACTGTGTACGTACCTACGTGTTTCAGAAGTTAAAAGAAGCACATAATTTTACATGTGTGCAGAGATCCTTTCACACTTAGCGAAATTTGAAAGTTATTAATGAATAAATGTGCTTATGTCATGTGTGTTGTTGAATAATGTGTGTACATATGCTATCTAATGGGTCCTGGGTTCCTGTAATGAAAAGAATGACCTAAAAATGAAGGAATTCAGTACAGCAAAACTGCAATTGCTAATATAACACCTTTGTCAATGTTGTGAGGTGAAGCTAACCACCAAGTGAGTTTCCTTATATAACAGCCGGAGGAAACGAACAAAGGTATGCAAATTGGTTCATTTTCTTAACACCCTTAACTATACATCTGTTCTGTCACATCTCTCTGCTTCTCTCTCTCTCTCTCTCTCTCTCTCTCTCTAGCTCTGTGTCTCTCTCACTCTCCCCCTCTCTCTCCATCTCTCTCTCTCTCTCTCTCTCTCTCATTACAGTCTCTATCAATCTATACACTCCATTCCGTACCTCTTCTGAATTTTTCACCACACCGCCTCCGATTTAATAAGGTTACATTTTAAAATGTGATGCTTGCCTCTGTTTCTTATCCAACTGGCAATTTTCTTTTGTGAAATTACTTTCAGGTAAAGCCCCTTTTTTTGTCTCCTCTGCATTTTACTGTATCCATGCGAATAAATAAATTATGCATGGAAGTACCTATAAATATGCCATGAGAATTTTTGGTCTGCATTGAAATAAACATTCTGTCCTTCATGCTAGTGATATTGAATCGGTTATGTCTGTCAAATGCATTTTGCTTTTGGAGTCATGGGCTTCCAAATTCCAGGAAGGACTATGCATCTAGTATGCAAATTAACTATTGACTTTTTTTTATTATTATTTTTTAATTGTACAACTTTAGAGGAAGATAAATATCCAGACTCCATGTTCTAGATTTGTGTCACACTGACTAATTTAAATAAATACTTTAATTTACATACAAAACACAGTCCCATTGATTCACCTTTGCAGAGTGGTGATATTGAGGCTGAGAAGGGAAATATTGATTTGTATATCTCAGTTATGGCACAGCATTAAACATTTTCATTTGCAGTTTAAATAAAGCTGCGTCTTCAATGGCTGCAATCGAACTGAATTTCAATGCAAGGCCTTCCCTCTCTTTCACTCTTCCCATTCTTTCTTTCAATTTCTCTCTCACCCCTGTCTCTCTAATTTAAGTGTTTTTCTGTGTGTTTGTGTGTGTGTGTGCGTATTTCTTTATCGCTCAAATAAATTGCAATTAAAATTATAATTGGCTTTATTACCAAGACAACAAGGTATCATATTATCACTGTACACCGTAAAAATTCTTTCTCCCTCAGTCTGCTATTTTCTGTCTCTGATTTTCTACTTCATTTTCTTTCTCCCTCCTCTCTCTCACTTATTCTCTCTCTCCCTCTCTCTCAGTGTGTAATTATTTCTGAGTGTGTACCGGGGTGGGCTCTGGGTCAAGAGCCCCATTTAGTTTCTCCGTATTTACGCTCTCCATTGAGACGGGGCCTACTGAATGGCCATCAACCACAAAAACAGGGCCCCTCATCTTTCAGTCAGGGCCAGAGGGACCACCCCATCTGACAGTGAGGACAACATGCACCTCACATCAAACATATCCCCCCCCCACCCCCATCCACGCCTTCACATGTACACACATATACAGACACTCATATATACGCCCACTCCCATATATTATTCATACACATATATATATATATATAGAGAGATGCTATTTGAAGACATGTTGTCAGCCCTGGCTGGCCCCATTTCCTCAATCAGGCTACCATGCTAGTGGTGCATGAGAAGGTGTGACAGTACTCATTGTCTTTCCACAGTCATCCCTTAGCATTAGCAGGACTTACGCTTTCTGTATATTTACACCTTGTGCTTTTTGGCCCCTTGCAAACCATGGGCCTCATCAAGCCTACTGGGGCTACGAGCCCAGCTTTACACCATGTGAAAGGTCACATGACTCCATTCTCCAAGGCAGCCATGAAAAACCAGCACATCTGCGTTTCAGGACAAAGCTCTCCCGTTCTGCGGGTGGGCCCGCTTTGAGACAGTGGGTTGAGTTCTGTGAAGAGGGAGAGGCAGGACTGTGGAAAAGCATACAGGATCGCTCACACAGGCTTCAGTCACTGGGTAGCTTGGCAGAGGCAAGCCTTGGCACACACTGGCCCGGCTGTCCGAAAACATTTATTGTGACATCACTGTTTTAAAAACAGATGGTATGATTCAAAGTACAAACTGCCTATAAACAAAGCTTTGGACAAAAAAAAAAAAAGAAAAAATCTTTTCCATACAAAGGGTTGCTTTAATGCTTCCAGACTCCAGTTAACACTGAACAGCAGATGTTTTGTCAAAGCAGGCTCATGAAGATGGGTGGTATGTCTGGAGATCTCGGCATTACAAATTTTGTGATATATTGTTTGCATTTATTCATTATGCAGTCCGTCGAGTGTGCCGACGCGCACCTGAAGGGGAGATATATGTCTCGGAGATGTTTATGCCCTCCTCATGTGTTCAGAAAGTAAAATGTTAGCAGAATATGTCTTTCCCCCATCCTCACTTTGTGTTCCGCCCTGGAAACACCAATCACTAATATTCATGCAACCAACCACACTCCTGATAATGCTGCTACACAAATTGCTAGTCAGTTTTCATTTCACGTATGGATGAGAGACAGGTTTTACATTTTGAGAGCGTTTTACTTTTTTTCTTTCTTTTTTTTTTTTTTTACTGGCACCAGTGCTTTTTCATTTTTTGAGCATTTTGTCTCCTGTTCTGACTTTCAGTGGCCTAATAAAATGCACATATATTCAACATGTGTACGCGTCTCTCTCGATGGCACCCTGCACAACCCCTCAACTACTCTAAATTCTGTTTTTCGGGCAAATGATGGTGCTCTCCTCGGATGATAACCAGAGGTCACTGAGAACGGAGGTAAAATGGGAACAAAATGGAGAAGCGCTTTTTAAAAATTCATGCGGTGTTTGTGCCTGACGTGGTTCCCTCCCATAACGGAAGACAAGACAATGCATAACCGATAAGATTTATTGGACTTATTTTCATTGTTTTAGAGTCCCTTACCCAGGGGTGCCCTTTACGGTGGCCTTTCTCACTGTTTAGCAGCTAAACTTATCTTCGCTGTTCTTTTTAGAACTCCACAGGTTTTTTTTTTTTTTTTTTCAAATGCCTAACATCCTCTTGAAAGACATTGCTCACTTGTTGAGTTTCTGCTATGCATCTGGTCTCTTTCCCCCATTCGGCAGGCGTCTTTAAGAGCTGCCAAGTCTGAATCTGAAATCTCATCCGCACTCTAACATGATCTGTCTCACCTACGAAGCCAAAAACTACCGTGCCACATGGCCTGAGGAAATCTGAATCCCCTCATAACTGTTACTTCTAGAAAAGAAAAGATGAGTATAAAAAAACAAACATCCAGATGGTTTTTTACAAAAAATGAGTCACCCGGGAAACCCAAATATTACCTGTTGCAAGTCTGTTGAGAGTGTTTAATTAAAACTGCTTGTTTGAATTAGGTTGATTTGGTTTTAAGGGAAAAAACACAAAAATGTTCTTTTTGTCCCAGAAGCAGTCCTGGCACCAGAGGAGAGTAACTGGCCCTGATGATCAACTTCCTTTTTTTTTCAAATCATTTACTAATAATAATGTTTTCTCCCGGGAGGTCCAAATTCCTGGATGGGGTCTCCCCAGAAGTCAGTGATTGGTGGATGAGGATGAGAGTCTTTCAGTATGTGCGCAGCGATTGGTGGATAAGGATGAGGGTCTTTCAGTATGTGCACAGTGATTGGTGGATGAGGATTGAGGGTTTTTGATTGGTGGATGAGGATTGAGGGTTTTTCAGTATGTGCGCTTTGATTGGTGGATGAGAAGGAGGGTTTATCAGTATGTGCACAGTGATTGGTGGATGAGGATGAGGGTTTTTCAGTATGTGCGCAGTGATTGGTGGATAAGGATGAGGGTCTTTCAGTATGTGCACAGTGATTGGTGGATGATTCTACAGAGACCAAAGCAGCCCTCATCACAGAGTACCCATGTTGTCATCACATGAGAACCACAGTTTAGCTGGATTTACTGGATGGAGGGAAGCACAGATTTACTGTTGACATCGGCTGTGAAGCCAGCTGGTCTGTGCCGGGAACACTAAAATCGAGTCCTTCCATCATTACTGATGTTCGAGCATGCACATGTGAAAGCCATGCAGCAGGAACCTAACCTGACGGTCAGCTATCAGTAGTTTCCTTGGGTCAGGTTAGGTTCACCACTCACCATTTAAAAAATGTTTTTCATACCTGTAAAGCCATATAAAAATGGATTTTTTTATTTATTTTAACATAAAACCTGCACCATAAACATCCAGACAATAATTTCAGCTTGACGTGATTTTTTTGTTTTTGAGTTTGATGGTTTGGGGGTTTATATGTAGTTCACATTTTATAATGAAGCATTTAGCAGACATTCTAAACCTAAGCATCTTTCACACTATTTATTTTTACAGCTGGATATTTATTGAAGCAATTTTAGTGACATACAATGCTCAGGGGTACAACAGCAATGCCCGCCCTGAGAATAAAACCTGCAACCCTTAAGTCACAAGCTCAGCTTTTTAACTATTTACAGACAGCAATCAAAATAGACTCATCCACATGGCAACTATTTAAACATAAAACTTTAACTATTCTTTTTTTCTGCTTCTTTATGCAGTGAGAAAGCACATGCAAAATAATGTTCTGTTCTTTTTTGTTAAAGAAAGTGTTACTGTGTTGAAAGGCCAATTTTGGTTGAGCCTCTAATTATTCTGCTCTGCTTTTGTTTTTTCCTGTGATTCACAGTCCTTTGTCTGCCTCTTTGTTTTAATGGAACGCCAACAGTGTGAATGATCTTGAGAAGCTGAAATATCAAGAAAATTGACCTGAAATTCACACAGCTCTGCAAACTGTCAAAAGATTTTGAGTCTTCCCTGCTCAACTCCACAGCAGTCCAACAACCATAAACTTGGAAGCATATCTGCTTATATGCTCCTTCTTTTGTTATTTTTCATCATTTTTTGTCATTTTTTTAGTAATGCTGATTTTCATAGGGTGTTTCCTTCAAGAGACAAGGGTTTTCTACTGAACCTCCAGGTGGCATAACAATTTTGAAAATTATGGAAATTATGTTAACATTTTAAAGATGTTTGCAGACTTCTCAGTTAATTGGCTGTGGGAAGGTTATTTCTCCGCAACCACTTAGCCCCACCAGAACCCTACAAATCTTACCCCTCACAATTTTCAGTGCTTAGAAATCAACAACAAATTAGATCCAGCAGTGTAAGTCTCCAGTAAGTTTGAATGCAATGTGCCTGTAATGTTCACCAGGAGGAGGAGGTCAAACAATTGACAGCCAAAATGCACATACTTTTACCAGCGTGGCAAACTAAGCTTGCTGTGCAACACCATTTGCAAACTTCATGACGTTATATATTGTTGGAAAACATCAAGATGAGTCAAGAAGTTTTTTAACATAACTTGTTTGGAATACTATCAGAAATGTTCTGAGACTCTCTGGGGAAATGTTCTAATCCTATTATGATCTCACAATTAAAGGGTGACCTCATCGGAATGTTCCATAACATTCTGAAACATTGCCTGTTGAGTGGGTGTGTCCTTATTTCCCAGACTTCGCGCAGGTCCAATCAGACACAGGCCATAAAGGAAACAGGAAAATGCGCAGGCTTTACTGCCTTTTAAGGTCACGTCTAATGGAGCATTAGTTGGCCCTGTTCTCTAATCTGCTATCACATTATCCTCTCCACCACCATTCCCCAAGCTTTAATTATGTTATGTGTGCGGAAATAAGGAGAACAAACCAGCCACGCTCTGTTCCATCTGCTGAATGATGGCAGTTCGAGACCATTTCTAATGGGGGGCCAGGGCCAAGGCCAGTCGTTATTTTGGGGAGACCAATTAAGCACACTGGGGGGTGGGGGGGGCAAATGGGAGACCCCTCCCACAGAAACGCCCCTGCACCTGAGATCAGGTAAAAGCACTCCTTGTTCACTGCCTCCAAAGAGAAAGTACAGTGTTGACCTGAATTTATGCAAAACATAGTAAAGTTGAAAACATAGCAATGTCTTGAAAAATGACTTGCTTACTGTTATTTGGGCATTCTATATGTCATCCACATGATTATCACATGTTGCCTAATGTATTCCTCATAGACTCACATTCTCACGTGTAAAATTCATGTGATTTTAATATGGTTACATTTAAATATCTGGAATATAAACTTTCATTTAAAAGACAGATCTCTTTGACAGACCTCCGATAATCTCCTTTCGCTTCTGAGTGACAAGTCATGTAACTCTCCTGTCTATTTTCTGACTGTGGTAAATGTTCAGGTGTGTGAAATTCTGGCTTGTACAATAATCTCATAGTGTTTTCTGTGCTCCCACATAAGGCAATTTTTTTTAACGCTTGTGCCTGATTGACAGTCAAAACTCGAATTTTCTCCTCACGTTGTTTCTCCATTTTTCCAATACTCTTCTGACCACTCCGGTTCCAGCACCATACTAAACAAAGAGATGCTGGCACCAACTTCTTTCACTCTGCACAGAATTGTAGTCTGTAAACATCAAGCCTGTAAAAAATAAAGCAAATGCCATTTATCAGGGTACGTTTAGGGGAAAGAAAACCACAATATGTTCGGGCGAAACAATACAGTAATTATTTTTAAACCCTGCAGCAAGCTTTTCCTCTGTCTCCATCAGCAAATGAAGCTCCAGAATCTCATCTTCTTTTTTAAATAAATGGCCCCTTCTCCCACCCTAGCCTTCTTCCCCAGACAAACCCCTACAGATAGAAGTCTTTCAATACTCACAGTTTTCTCAACATAATGATTGTATCGCCATCTGCCAAATTTAGCCCCTGACTATTCCATTTGTTAACTCACACCTAATGAGACAGAGACAGGTAAATAACATTTAATGAGCATTCATCAACACAACAGGCCGAGTCCTTGTTAAACCTCTTCTTCCTCTCCAACATCTGAGAAAAAATAGTCATTTATTCTACAGCCAGACAGAGCACTGCCCCCATCACCACACCACCCCACCACACAAAACTCCCACGCACACACATACACACATAGATGCTCACACACACAGCCACACACACACTACATACTACATATACACACACACACACACACACACACAGACGCTCACACACACAGGCACACAGACACATACACACACACTCAGGCACACAGATGCTCACAGACACAGACACACAGATGCTCACAGACACAGACACAGACACACACAGACACTCACACACAGACACACACAGACATGCATGTTCAAACACACACACACACACTCTTGCTCAGAATAATAGCCTTGTTAGATTTTAATTGAAATCCCTTAAAACCTGTGAGTTAAACATGGACCCCTATTTTCCTTTCTGAAAAAAGCACCTTAATTAACACATTCCCACACAGCTCTTCCTGTCACTGCATTCAGCTCCACGACGTTGTGAATGGCCGCTATTTTATTTTTTAAAAAAACATTTTTAAATATCTTTTTGACCTGTGTATGAGGAGAGAATATAAAGCATATGTGATTGGCAGATATGAGATAGAGACAGTGAGAAAAGGAAAATATTCATGATCTATAACAAACATATAGAGGATCTATTAATAATCTACTACAACAACATTATCTTATATTACAGTTTTTACATAGCCAAAAACAATAATCCGTCCCAGTAATAATGAGGGGGTTTATAGTGCTGAAATAGTGAGTGTTGTGAGTGGGAAATGGAGAAAGGGTATTGTCTGAGTGGGCATGCTTGTGCAAGATGGTGAATCATGTTCAGGTCTGGAGTGCACAAGACAGTTTAGTTCTGTCACTACTGGGAGGCTTGTGAAGATAACCAGAATCAGCCTTAGAGTAAAAACAAAGACACCAATCCTTAGATTCCATCAACACTTTTCTTCTTTTCTGTCTAAACCTAACTGTATCGGTTTTCTGTTTGGTTAGTTACTTCATATTAACATGAACAGACTTGCTGAAATTGAAAAAAAAAAAAGTCCACTTCTCACGTGAGATGCCTTTTCCCTAGTAACCGTCCCCTATTTGCTGTCCCCGCACAATTAATCTCCATTATTTGTGGGGCGCAGAGCTGGAATGAGCACACAGGAGAATGCAGGGCCGCAGATCCCGATTTCCATTCCTCTGTAAAGAGAGGGAGATCCTTCCCTCAAAGATCCCTGGGAAAGGCAGGACACCTGTCACACCCAGTGACTCCACCATTCATTCTTATGGAGCCCGGAGGAGCCTGCATAATGGGTCTGAAGAAAACTTTCTCCAAGGACACTCTAAAAAAAAAATACATTTTAAAAACAAAACAAAACTTGAAGACTATATTTTTGTTATTATTATTTTGTGTGTGCTGCGAATTATTCATTTTTTTAAAAAAAAAAGTGAATATGCTCCTCCACTGTTATTATTTTGTTGGTTCATTCCTCCCTTTTTTGCGTTGTTTTAAATTGACAGTGATGAGAGCGGTGCGGGCGTAGCTCCCGGCTCAGCACGCGGGCTGCGATGTTGGGTGTGCCAATCGAACATCAGAGACTTGGAGACGGCTTTCAGATCTCTCATCTGCCCGCTGGATGAGAATGAGCTGTAATGGACTCAGACAAACACATCAGAAAGCCAATCTTGCACCCTGAAATAGTGTGATTCTCCTTATTTTATAAACATGGCTTTCCACCGCGGCCCACCCCTGTTTAATGCTTCGGCCCATGAAATGGTTTGCATCAGGGAAGAGCCAACCGGGTGGCCCCCCTCTGAGATGATGAAGATGCTGGTTGTCATGGAACTCACACCCCCCCCCACCCTATCTCTTCTCATCGGCTGCTTATAATTCAAGAGAACATAATAAGAGAACAGCGCGGCCCCAGGACTGTCATTAACTTGCTGCCACTGCCTTTTAGGATTGTGCCAATGCATAGGGTGAGTTGTGGTCCATCCGAATGGCGACAGTGACCATGATGCATGTTAAACAGACGTCTCTGTTTCTCTCCCTCTCAATCTGTGTCAGGGTGCAGTATGAACGCAGACGTAGACAGTAATAAAATAAACCAAAGTTTCTTGTGAAAAAGGCCAAATCCAAAAAGCAGAGTAGAGGGCAGGTACAGGGTCAAAACCAGGAGAACACAGCAAAAGGGCAAAGACAGAATCCATAGATGAGTCGAGAAAACATGCAAAGTTTTAACCAGGCAGACGCAGCAAAAGGGCAAAGAAACAATCCAAAAATCGGTAATCGGGAAAACAGACAAGAATCAGAATGGGCAGGTAGAGCAGGAACAAAAGGCTCATAGCGTAACTGAACACAAACAGGAAACAGAGATTAACTCGCACAGAACAGGAGACCAGGCAGAGTATAAATACACAGGTAAATGAGCAAACGAGACACAGGTAAACAATGGGGCAGGTGAAACGCATCTGCAATCAGAAAACAAGGCAGGGGCGGAGCAAACACGATAGGGTAATGAAAACAAAAGCTCATGGACGGGGGAAACAAAAAAACCAAAACACACTACAAAAACAACCAAACAAAACCAAAACCAAACACAGAAAGAAAACACAAGATCAGGGGGCATTACTGACAATCTAACTCTTTCTCTCACCTTTAGCTTCCACATTTGCACCTTTCCTCTCACATCTATCTATATATTTGTCTTTCTTTCTTTTGTTCTTTCTCTCTCTCTCTAGCCCCTCTTGCTCTGAAATCAAGTTTGTAGATACAAAGCATTTTTTTTTGGACAAGGCTAACATCATAAAAGCTTTTGTCTATTCTTCCTAGGAGAAATACTTCAGTGTTTGAAATGCCGTCACTTTCCCCATCACCCCTGTGACCAGTGAGAAATGTGATGTGCTTTGGGTGATCAGGGTTTAGGAAAGGGGCTTGTGGGATTTGGAGTCTGTAAGCCCCTGGAAAGAAGGGTCTGCCTTCCAAAACCTTTCACCACATCAAACCTCCTCCTTTTCCCTTCAAAAAAACTTTAAAGCTTCTACTTCTCCTCCTCGCAGCATAAGTGAGGTCGAGGACGGCACAAGGTTAAGAGAGAGAATATGAGTGGAGGCAGAGCGGAGGGGGACTAGAATAACTAATCCCGGGCCTTTGGTTCTCTCTCTCATTCCCCTCGGGCCTTCTTTAGTAAATGCAATAGACCCCCGGAGGCCAGTTTGCACAATACAGCTCCCCGGCCACTCATTATGAAATCATCACCTTTCAGGGACCCAGCACCACGTCGACCCAATGCCAGCATCTGAGCTTCTTCTTTGCCCCCCCCCAATGCAATGCTCTGAGGCAGCAGACACGGCGCACATAAAACAGAACATTACACGGCTGCAATGAGGCGTTTGAGAGAGTTCATAACATCCACACTGAGCCCATGGCCCTGGTGCGACAATCAATAACTCCCAGCATCCTCTGCACCACTATACTCTCAGATAGGGTATTAACAGGCCTGTCTATTTATCGCCCCTCTCCCTCTCAGTATACCCCTTTCCCTCCCTCTCCGTTTTTCTGTACCCCCTTTATCTATCTCTCTCTCTCTCTCTCTTCCCTTTATCTATCTGCTTTTCACACCGCGCAATCCTGTAATCTCTCCTCCATCTTCTCCAAGTCTCCAGCAGCGGCATCCTTTAGGATATTGCCGAGACCGCGCACCCCGTTACTGCTTCAGAATGGAGCCTCTGTGGATTAACCTTTCCTGATCTGTGTCACCACCCCCACCCCCACCCCCACCCCCACCCCCAACCCCAACCCCACCCCCACCTCCACCCCCACCCCCACATCCACCTCCACCTACACCCACCCCACCCCCCCCATCCACCTCCACCTCCACCTACACCCACCCCCCACCCCCACTCCCACAAACACACTGGAGACAAAATAGAGGCTCTTACGTGGTTTTATTAACACTGCTGTCATTTTTCTTCTTGCTGTCTCAGCGTCTCAGCACGGCCTGCTGACATCACTCAGGCGCCATTTTGTGCTCTACCACATCATCCCACTGCAGCTGATGGAAACAGATGCTGCAATAAGGCCCAGAATTTCTTCTTTCGTGTCAGAAGAGCCGTGGGTCTTAATTTGGGAGGTGACAATTTTCACCTTGCTATGGAAGCCCTTGTGCCATGTTAAAATGGGAAGTTTAGCTAGGGTTTTTTTTTTTTGGGGAGGGGGGTTGGGGGCAGGTGGGCACCCAAAAAGGGTTTGACAGCCACCAGCAAATGAGGTGGCTGCGATGTCCTCACACGGCCTCATTGTACATCCGCCCCATCACAGGACCTCTCTGCAACAATTAAAATGAAATTACCTGCAGATGCGGAAAAATGACTTCCCTTCTCGCCGTACGGCCCGCAAATTCATTTCCTCTTTGTGGCGCCTAATGCAATTTGGGGTGCGCATTAATGAGAAGGGAGATTGAAAATGAAGTGGTGAGGGAGGCTGGGGCAGCAGGAGAGAGAGAGAGAGAGAGAGATGGAGAGAGTTGGAGGGAGAGAGATGGAGGGGGGGAAGTCATATCATGGTCTGGAGTTAAAGGATACAAACCCCTAATACTACCACCACAACTATTATTATTATTATTATTATTATTATTATTATTTAAACTTGCCTTTTCTCTTCTATCAGTCCTGCATGAAAACAGGCTTCTTTGGATTTGTATTAATACAACACAGTGCTCTGCATAAACACTTTCCTCCCAGATTCTGTTGCTATTCCCCCTTCCCAAGTGTCAAAAACCATTTTAAACTGTTTACCGTTACTGCGAGATTACCAAGGGGCCCGACAAACTTTGTGAATGAGGCTTTCAAAAATTCTCCTTTTGAATTTCAATTGCCTCGGACAAAGCTGCCAATATCCACTGACTGAGAGGGTCTGATGGAGATCTTGCTGATGCCTGTCTTGGAACAAAAGCAACTAAAGGTGCAGTTACAATCAATCTGATGAAATCAGAATCCTAAAAGGGCTTTCATTCTAGAACATTAATATCACCTTTTGTGCATCACAGCCATTGATGTCTCTGCCAGTAGATACTGCTCTGAAGCCTTTTTCTGCTGGTTAAAGTCACTTCCACATTCAGTTCACTTAAAAATGACTAGCATCAGAGTTCAGTACAAAAGCTTAAATATGTTTAAATATGTTTACACCCTTCTTTTCACAACAGGAAAAGCACAGTTGCACCTAAATTCAGGTTCCAAGTTAATACACATAGAGTGATTTGCATACCCTTTGACATTTGCATACCAGTCAAAGGAAGTTGTCAGAACAGCCTGAATGATAAAGTGCATGATTTTGTTGAAAATGTGTAATGTGACAGATGTATTTGAGTGTATCCTTGGTCACATTTAGTTTGATGTGGTTCAACACTGACTGAAGGCTCGATGGAAACACAACCTGAGACATTTATTTGGAAAACTGTGAAAGTAAAACCATTTTCTCCAGCTTCTCTTGAATCTCCAATAATATCTTCCCAATGGAAAATGGGTTTTTTTGGATTTTAGATTTTGAGGCAAGGCAAGATAAACCTGATTAACACATACTTAGTAAAACTGGAATCCCTGCAATTATTAAATATTAATACCGTACTATATAACTTATATCTTCCATAGATCAATGATATGGTGATATCACAATGTATACATTCTTAGCAATACTAAATTGTTATTTGTTAAAGTGTGCTGTTTGCTACAGTGTAGCTGGATGTGTTGAAGCAATCATTGAATTTCACAATGAAAACCAAACCATTATAATTGGTTTAAAGAAGTGACTGGCAGCACATTGTAGCTCCGCCAAAAACAGGGCTCAGGGATCTTCATTCTCCCATGACTAACATACAGCTGACCAAGTGACCAAGGGTCTACTGGTGCAAAAATAATGCCATTGTCATTTCGAAATGCTTCTTCCTGAGCTCCACCATTTCTAGTGCCTCTATATTGCATAGCAGGCTAGTGGGCATTAGATTTTATTGTGGTAACCAAGGGAACCAGTGTCTCTGCTGAGATATGGAGGAGAGCTATATACTGTCATTCCTGTGCCATGGCGATGTGTCTGGCTGTGGGTGATTGACATGGGCCTGTTTGTGAGTGATGGGACTGTTGGTTTCAGAGGCGGGAACAATCATGTGCAAGGCCATGCATCACCGTATAATGCAACATGTGCAAGGCCATGCATCACCGTATAATGCAACATGTGCAAGGCAATGCATCACCGTATAATGCAACATGTGCAAGGCCATGCATCACCGTATAATGCAACATGTGCAAGGCCATGCATCACCTATAATGCAACATGTGCAAGGCCATGCATCACCGTATAATGCAACATGTGCAAGGCCATGCATCACCGTATAATGCAACATGTGCAAGGCCATGCATCACCGTATAATGCAACATGTGCAAGGCCATGCATCACCTAATAATGCAACATGTGCAAGGCCATGCATCACCTCATAATGCAACATGTGCAAGGCCATGCATCACCTTATAATGCAACTTGTTCAAGACCATGCATCACCTTATAATGCAACATGTGCAAGGCCATGCATCACCATATAATGCAACATGTGCAAGGCCATGCATCACCGTATAATGCAACATGTGCAAGGCCATGCATCACCATATAATGCAACATGTGCAAGGCCATGCATCACCGTATAATGCAACATGTTCAAGGCCATGCATCACCGTATAATGCAACATGTGCAAGGCCATGCATCACCTTATAATGCAACATGTGCAAGGCCATGCATCACCTTATAATGCTACTTGTTCAAGACCATGCATCACCTTATAATGCAACATGTGCAAGGCCATGCATGCAAACTTTGAATCACAATTTTTCTTTTCCATGTTTTTTGACCTGGATGGCTATCAATAATTTTGCACATCTCTTAAAACTAATGGGACATTTTACCCTTTTCAAAAAGTCAGAACACCGTGCGAAACAAAGGGCTCACCATGGAAACACGGGGCAACTATTCACCCTTTATCTGGGGATCTTACTGCATGCTGTATGACATGCAGTGTGTGCTCTGTGCAAATCTTTAGCTTGCTATGATTGACTTCACTGAGCACTTTGTAAACATCCTGATATTGTGAGTGAGTGTCCTTCGAATACATATCTGCTGTTTAAAAAAAAAAAAAAAGAATAAAAGACCCTGGATTGAATTGCAAAGATGATCCCCAGTGGAGGGCTGGGTCTCTGTGCTAAGAGGTCTCAGGCAGATGAGTTGCTGGTACGTCTCTTTGCTCAGCCCAAGCGGAGGGATTGGCCGTCGTCTAGCCTTTTTCTCATTAACGGAAGATGAAAGTCGGGGCGCGTTCGAGACTCGCAGGGGGCCCCCTGAGAAAACCTGGGCTGCGGGAAGCAATAGAGAATATACCCCTGGGGGGTGGGCAGGCGAAGGGGCAAGAGAGGGATCGGGGAAGGGAGGGGCACCCTCTTACTCCAGATATCGTGGCCCTCGAGAACCACTACATCAAAGCCTCCTACCGTGCCTCCTCCATTTGCTAGGCCTTGCCTTTGTCCTCTTTTCTTAACTCTCTCTCTCTCCTTTCCAGCCCCGAGGAAAGCCACGTTGCCACTGATGGAGCTCGGGCCAGCTTAATGAGCGCTAATCCGTCCAGGGCACGGGGGGGAGGCACTAACGAACAGACCCGCGGGCGGGCCTGGCGACTGCAACCTGGTTATCATGGAAACGGTTTACACGATTGAAAAATGAAGGAAGGGAAGAACATGTTGCATTCAGGGTCACGAGAGAAGAGCTACAAAGTGAAAGAGTAAATGATGGCCAGAAAATTTATCTCATGGGGTAACCTTTCTTTGACCAGCTGTATGTGAAAAAGAAAAAAATATATATATAAAAACTGGAATACACTTTCACTCTACTAAATGTCAAAAGAAAAAGAAATAAGTCAAGTGAAATGCCATGTCCATGACTGCATGCTTGTGAGGGCTTAGATCTGGATACAGTCACTTATTTAACACGAGTGTGAGAAAGGCCAAGTGCGACTGCACCGGGCTAATTTAGCCCTATGGCTCTGCTGTACTTAAGGAAAGAGAGGTGTTTCCACTGTGCTGGGTGCACTGCTATTTCACCCAGAAAAAAAGAAGCCTTTAGTTTAAAAAAAAATACTTGTAATTACAAGTCTGCAATTATTTGGGTCAATATGTAACAGATACCCACAGCTCATTAGTGAGCATCCCTAAAACCTCTTTTTTCTTGTCTCCCTCCTGCCAACAAAAACAGGATTGCAGTCGCTGCTGTTTCTCCCATGCTCTCAGTCAGTCTGCCTCGGAGGAAGGCAAGTGGCCCCAAAGATTAAGGCTGATAAAAGGAGCAGGGCCATTAAAATGTGGCCATTAAGGTGTCCTTCCCAACGCCCTCCACAGGAGGAGGAAGGCAGAAACTGCAGGAGCCACAATGGACACTCTGGAGCTACAGGAGCCACAATGGATGCTCTGGAGCTGCAGGAGCCACAATGGACACTCTGGAGCTGCAGGAGCCACAATGGACACTCTGGAACTGCAGGAGCCACAATGGACGCTCTGGAGCTGCAGAACATGATGAACATGATGTACATGGCTTCTAGCCTGCCAAGCTGGCAATGAGCCATATTAACTCAGTATTTAGTTAATATTTTTAAATGTCTTAAACAATGCATGTTGCTTTGTTATGTAGAGCAATGTCTTTTGGTTATTATTATTATTATTATTATTATTATTAACAGCAGAGCTCCGTTAGCGGTTTGAACCTCTAACCTGCTCAAATTGCTGTTTTTTAAACAATACTGTGCACTAAACCCCGCCTCCCAATTATGACATGCACTGATGGGCACATGGTAGCTCCACCCCTTTTGGGCCTAAGTGTGAATCTCATTTCACTATCTATTAACCAACCGAGTTACAAAAACAGGATTTTGGCTACAAGCCATATCCAAACAGTATTTAGTTAATATTTTTAAACATTTTATGTGGTCAAAGTCTGCATATCTTACTGGGGGCTTTTGGTGTATATGAACTTTACAGCAAAAATTATATACTGAATCACGGATTTTCATTTCAAGGTGACTATCAGTGAAATATTGCCCTGCCAAATATTTAATAAACTCTAGTATTTCTTGCAATGCATACACTGTAGCTTGCCCTGGCACAGTACATATTTTTCATTAATAATCTCAAATACATGAATCATGGCCTACTTTTTCACTGGAGTCTGCGGGAAGATTAAATGGAGGCTTCCTTATGGTTAGTTCCGTGCTCTTCAATAAGATCCCTTAAAGAGATTGATGAAGCTTAATTATATAAGCACACGCTTTTGAGATTTAAATCACATTTATTGCATTCATTAATGCATCACTTTCAGTTTTATCGAACATCCTGAAATTATGATGAATAAAGCTCTGTTCCTGACAGGAGCAGCGGGAACAATTATGAATGAACACCCTTTTGTGATCATTCTTATGAAAATGGTCTCCCAAACATTTTATTTGCCAAATTTGCATTCGTTGCAAGTTGTACGGTACATCGCAGGACTGTATGGTCTTAAAATGATTTTAGTGTGGTACAACTCTGTGTTCCTAGGCTGTTTTCAGCGCTGGGGAACGATGTGTTCTTGTTGTTTGTTTCAGGGCTGGGGAACTGTGCCATCTTACAGTTTTTCAGGGTGATGGAACTGTGTACGACTATGCCACTTTCAACCATCAGCCGCTATCAGGAATGTCAGAAATGTGCGTTCTCACAGCATTTTTAGCATTATTGAAGGGTGTGTCCTTATGGTCCGTTCTGCATTACGAGACTTTCCTGCCGTTTTCAGCATGGCAGAGCCGCGTATGTCAGCACGGTGAAACCTGCTCATGCACAGCCATGGGCTTTTAGTGACAGTGTTGAAGCCAGTGTTTGGGTTCCCGCTGAACTCACAGACGTTCCCACGGCTCTCAGTGTGCCAGGGTACATTCTGATACTTACACCTGCCCATAACCAAGCCAGATTTTGAGTAGTACTCTGAGGCGAGAGATCATGTGAATGTGGGTGGGGGGGGTGCGGGGGGGGGGGTGGAGCGTTTACCATCATCCTTCCCAGAAGCGGTGGACCGTAATCGTCCACAGCTTGCCACTAATGATGGCAGGAAGGCTGTAAATCCAGGCTAAAAGGTTGGACTCCCGGCCACTTGCAGTGTATCCAAACAGCCGATGACTTACCGCTGGCTCTGGGAAAGGGCCTCGGCCAAACTCAGAGCGCAGCCAATGGCAGGGAAGGGAGTGCCAGCCCACCAGCCCACCAGCCAGCCAGACAACCAGCCGGGCTGAGCTAATCTGGCAATGACCTGCCCTCGGAGGATGCTTCAGAGGTCACAACCAGATTGTGCACAGGCCACAAATATATATACATACATATATACATGTCTATAAGTACATACAGTATCTGTGTGTACACATATATACCCCTCCAATTCTCCAGAACCTTCTCCGCCCTGCTTGCCCCCACCACCAACACACACACACACATACACACACACACACTCTCCAACCCATTAACTGAAGGCAATAATGTGTTTTGTGTACTGCAAAAATTAGAAGGGGAAAACAGACCAAAAACGCTGTATGAGATCAGAGTACATTTTAAAGCAACATTTTTTTTCTGCTTCTAAGAAGGAATTTAAATGCAGAACACTGCTCCACCACTACAAGCTGTCACATGCCTGGTCCAGCACCCATTAGCTGGCTGCTAAACCGCTTAAACAGGCAGTCCGAATCAGGAGCGGCAGAATGCTGCCCCCCCCCCCAGCCCTCAGCCCCCTGCCCCCACCATGTTTAAGAGCTCCTCCCAGCTCCCGGCTTCAGCAAAAGGAGATGGAGATTCCGTCTGAATTAGGTTGGGGTTGGGGTTGGTGGCTGGGGGGGGGGGATAGGTTTGGGGGGGTTTTGGGTGGGAGGTGAGGGAGTCAGGGAGAGAAATGAAGAAGAAAATTGAATTAGATACTTCAATTAAACGCCCATTTCTATACACTTACTCTTAACTTACGTTTCTTTTTTTTCCCATGTTGGTCTGTGCAAGCAGAATGATGGGCAGGCAGGAAATGAGAGAAGGGGATCTTCCTGTTGTTGTTTACCTGTTTTGCCCTGCCCCTCCCCCCGTCCTTCTTCTCCAGCAGCAATTACAGACATTTAATACTGATAGGCTGTAACGATCCCCTTTGTCACGTCATGGATTGTGATGTAACAATCGAGGGAGATAATGGGCTTTGGAATGGAAGCGCGAGATGTAAAGTTAATAATCCATGCTGTTTCCAGCATTATTATGATTAGTGGTTGCAGTGCAATCAACATTAATTGCTTTCATGGTCGATACAGGCAACAATGGAAATAGAGAAGTGGCTTTCCAACACCAATTCATGCATGTCAGCCGAAGGGAGGGGGCCATGGGGGGATGGTCTGAAGTCATTTTTCATATTTTGTGGAACAGGTTTGCTGATTTCAATATTACATTTTCTTTTTGGTTCTTCGTAAAATACTTGTAAAACACATAGCTGAGTGCAACATGATATGTTCAGAAATGAAAAATCTTTCTCCAGTCCAGAGCCTGACTTTGCAGTCCTTCAATTGATTTTTTTTTTTTTTGCTGGTCTACACACCAGTGTTACATTCAGAGGGAAAGAGAATTATGGGTAATTCAGTCTCGGAGCGAAAAGCTTTGTATTCAAAGTAAGCTGCTGTAGAACACCATCAAATTTGATCACCCGACAAACTGTGCCTGTTGCACCGCGTAAATCTGAAAACACGATGTGTTTCCTGACATGTGGAATACGTGCTTCCCCTGCCAATCAACATGAACACAATCGCCGTGCGTCTGGACTGTGAAAGAAAAAAAATCAAAGAAAAGGGAAAAAGAAGCACAGCGCCTATCCCAGTAAATTGTGTCGATTTAGTAAAGAGAGCAGATTCAGAGGAGGACTCTCAGCTGGGCGAGCCTGTGTAATATCTTCATCTAATAACAGTCATTTCTTTAATCCGAGTCCTTCCAGGTTCCTAACAGGCTTTGAATGACTACCTTGCGAATTACCTGGGAGAATCATTCCCGTAATAGCTTTTTAATCACCCCTAAAATCACTTTTCTTAGGCAAACTTCTTTTAGATAGTTGAGCAAACTTCTCTCTCTTTGACTTAATGATCTGGGAGAAGCATCACTGCCTCAACCCCCCCCCCCCGCCGCCCCACTCCCCCCAACGCTACCACCTCCATAGTCTCAATTTTTAGATTATATTGCATTGTTTCATTTTCAGCAAGTAATGATTTTTTTCCTTTTTTAAATAATAAAAGAAAACAAAGAAACATTAAAGCAGAGGGAGGAGCGGGCAGCACTAGTGCAGGGAGACAGAACGGCCCCGGGATCCGGTTTAAATTCGCCATACGCCATCACGAAACACAACTTAGCAAAGACAGAGTCTCAACACACAGCAGAGTAAACACAGAGTCTCAACACAACACAGCAAACACAGAGTCCCAACACACAGCAGAGTAAACACAGAGTCTCAACACAACACAGCAAACACAGAGTCTCAACACACAGCAGAGTAAACACAGAGTCTCTCAACACAGAGCAGACATCGAGTCTCTCCACAGTGCCACCATATTTGGTGCCAAAGCTCTTTCACCACTTACTACCGCTCACTGGGTGGAGGCAGGGAGCTGAGAGGAGACTCAGTGAAACCTGCTCTACCATAAAAACCGCCTCTTGAGATGAGATGGGATGAGGCTGAGATGGGATGGGATGAGACCAACGAAACTAGCCGGCTCACCCCCTATCGTTCGCCAGTGAGGCTTGGCCAATCATCACCTCACCCATTTCCGCGGCTCCTGTTGTTTGTTTAACCAGCTCGGACAGCCAGACAGAGCGAATTTTACTTTGACAGAGAACATGTGCATTCCTTTCAGATTCATATCAACTCTATTAGAGCTGAATTAACGTCTACATATTCAAGGCACTGAGCTTTTGATTTTAAATAAAGTTTTTTAATTATATTTACATAATTATAGCTATAAGAAGAAGAAGAAGAAGAGGAGGAACTGGATTTATATTCCCCTTGGCTGTAGGTGACTTTCATTCTGTCATGCCGCTCAGCAGATGTGTACAGACACGCATTTTCTTGGAAAGAGGGGAGAGAGGAGGGAGCCCACATTAATCACTGCGGCAGGGAAGAGGGGACGCGCCGGGCACATGTTGGGGAGAGGGGATGGTTCCAATGAGTGATTGATGAACAGGATGGAGGAGAGAAAGATGGAGGGACAGAGGAAGATGAGCAAGAGGAGGAGTGATGCTTTTGTAAATGAGAGGAAGGAATGGGTACATCCCGTTACTTTGTTATGCAGGTACCCTTATCTTTGGTTTCCTGCATATTGTTCCTGAAAGATTACGTGCCTAGATGTTTGCTGAGGAAGTTCAGGCTAAGACCCTTACTGTTTTCCAGTGCGCTTTTCAGGATGTGCCCTCATATACCCTTATATGTCCTTATATGTATTTCATGTCCCTCTTTGTAAAGTACTTACAACAGGATTACTCCAGCAAGGATATTAGAATCTTCTAATAAATCCAAGGCACAAATCTGCGCAACAACCATTATCCTGTATTCAGGTGCAAAACTGAACAACATAGAAAATCTACTGTAAATGCAAATTATTTCCATCTGGATTACGTGCAAAGATACAAAAGAAAAACAGCATTTTGTGAAAACAAGGACACATCATTTGTGCAGCACCTATAATGTTTTTTTTAAAAGAGGTAAGAAAAAATAAAAGCTTCTTACTCAAACATCCTTGGATAGGCATTGACAAGCAAGAAATCAGACAATGTTCTTCGAGCTTAATCCGACTCTGAAAAGAAACTCTGCGCATGGAATCTAACAAAAAAGGCTTTTGACAATGAAAATAGCTTCGTAGCTGAGTGTGTACATGCACACAATGCTGAATGCGGAGTTGTAGCTGGAGCTTGGGGCATTCTGCAGGCCTGAAGACAACACAGGTAGCGGAGAGCGCTGAATAATTCAGCCCCAGCGCTTCTGCATGTGTTGCCGTGGCGGCAGGCTTCGAGACAAGGGGGCACGGCAGTGAGGCATCATGGGAAGGGGCTGGATGGGCAACCAGGGAGGTTCCGGAACACTCTTCTGTGGTGTCGTGAGCAGGATGTGAGTGGGGGTCAGACAGAGGTCAGGCTGGGGAAGCGTAAACACAGAAGCTGTGCTTCTGATGAATGCTGAGCTGGCTAGCCCATACTGGCCATGATTGCATAGGTGGATATGTGACACATGGGCCATCAGTGAAGAGATATGGTGTGTGTGTGTGTGTGTGTGTGTGTATGTGTGCGAGGGTGTGTGTGTGTGTGTGTGCGTGTAAACAGCAGGTGTAGGTCAATTTCGTACAAGACAACAATCTAATTATACAAATGTATCCGTAAATGTATGTATAGGATTTGAGGGAATGGTGTACTGCATTATTCATAGATGTACCTTAGGCTAGCGATGTGGAATGAGGTTTCACGGCAGGAAAAATTCAGCTACATGATTCCAGTGATTCACAAATTTTAACAAACTATTGTGAAAAACAATTTTGGTTTGCCTTTTAAATTGGATCAAACAGGTATCAATTAACAGCTAATTATGTCTTCTCCCTTTTTTGTTGACAACGGCTTATAATAACACCAATACTACCAAAAACCAATATTGTAATGTTGCTCATGATCGCTGTTTAACTCTTCAAAGCATCTTCTCCCTACGTGCTCACTATCAACAGTTGTTTGCGCTCATTTGTGGCAGCAAAGCAAAATGGGGGGTGTGTTACTTTTCCATCTAGTCACTTGATCTCCTACATCATAGCTCTCTCCTTTGGTATTCTTTCAAGAATGTCAGGAAGTAAAGCTGGCTGGAGGAGGCCTTTACAACAGTAAGTCATAGGTAAGTAATTTGATGCTTACATGTGAGGCGCTGCATTGAGAGAGTGGTTTTGAATCATACAGATCCTGATCTGTGACCCCGCGCCTCTCCCTCTGTGAGGAGACATGCTGATCGGTCTTTTAGAGTGTCAGCAAGGCTGGTTCCTCCTGCCGTGAGGGAACGGCAGAGACAGTCACCTGTGGTTCAGTGTCATTCCCATGACTCAGAGTCTGCGTTGAGGCTGCAGCTAAACCTGCCCCGATGTGACACAGTTTGAGTGTTTTTAGAACAGTGTAAACAGCAAAAAAAAAAAAACATGAATTTGTGTTGCATCACTTCTGTTCCAGTTTTGGCTGTGTGTGTGTGTGTGTGTGTGTGAGAGAGAGAGAGAGAGAGAGAGAGAGAGTGTGTCTAACATGGCCCAGGTGGTTTTTACATCACCCTCAAGTCTATAGTTGTACATTTGCACACACAAGACATTTCAGGACTGAGGACAGTTTAACATCTGATCTCTGATTTGAGTCACTTTCAAAACATGGACACAAATACTCAGACAATAGCTCGGCAATAATTTGGAATTTAGCACAAAGGTCTACATTCTAGATGTAGCTTTACCCCCTTTCCATTAAAAGGTGTTTTTTAAAGAGCGACCGCTAACACCCAGCCATGGAACAAACCTGTGCCTCTTACTCTTCACACCACCCGAAGGCCTGAGGCCTTTCCCTTCTTTTTGTCACATAGCATTTCCTGATAGCGGCATCATCTTGATTCAGTCAACATTTCTCTTAACTCTGACTCTCAGTGTACAAATAAATTCAAGTGTTTTTTTTTCAGTGCCAACACAATTTGGGAGTTCATTTTGGTCATGGATAAATGCACCAAATAGTGTTTGTGAAGAAAACCATGGCCATGTGGATTTAATTTTCAGTCAAATGTTGATACAATCTGGGCTTATGCCTCCATATGACTGATATCCTCATAACTGCAGTTTACGAACATGCTCAATATAAAGTCTGAACTGGACAGGCCTGTATTGTAGAGGTGATATAAAGAGTGGAGGGGAAGATGAGAGTGTTTCCTTCACTGATGGAGGAAGTTGTTCATTCAGGAAGAAACCCATTCTTTAAAAAAAAAAAGATCAATTATACAGAAGCATGGTTTGACAGCACACACAGCAGCTATATGGGATTTTGATCAATGTTCCCTTCTTTTACAAGATTTGGGGTGGAATGAAAGAGAAGCTACAGGCTGTAGACGAGAGCGTGTGAAACAGGTGGATATGAAGCTCGGGATCAATGATGCCCTGAATCTTCCAAACAGGAATGCAAAAGCACAGAATCAGTTTATGGGGAAAGTGGGAAAGGTAACTAAACTGGGAGAAAGCCTGGCCTTGGGAGAGAGCCACGTTTGCACTCCGAGTTTCCTTAGCAGGACCCAAGCGCTCCGGCTCATAGGAGAATACTGCACCAATACGGGAGACTCACACATGAAAATAATCCTTGAATCTTACAATAAGGATGCGAAAGCAGAGAAAATAAACGGTGAGTGAATGCTTCTGAGCATGTGGGAAGAGCACAATAATGTCACCAAAATGGGGGAAGGACGGTCTTGGAAGAAGGCCACATTTACATTCAGAAACAAACAAAAGCTCAAACAAGAAAAATATTCATGTATGAAACATAAAATCTGAGTACAATGGATTCACCTCAACACAAAATAAAATAGAAAATTGAGTCAAGTTTATTATTCCACATTCAACTTCATATTCCACATTCAACTTTTACACTGTATTCAGAAATCCCATTCCACTGCTGTTGTTCATTTACAATTATGCATGTGACAAATAAATCTCTTGAATCTTGAAATGCTACCTGAATGGGATACAACAATTTGTAGGCTAATGTTTTAGATTTTCTGTGCACTGAAACATATTCCTTTGTGTTTTTTTTTAAATAGTCTCAATGTCATCGGGCCAAATACAGACAAGAGCCTTGAGGCTGCCAGATACCTGCCATTAAAATACAGAATTTTTAAGAAAAAAAAATAGGAACATCCTGTAGCAGCTCATGGCAGAAAGGACACTCAGGAAGACATGTTGTTTGACAGTGTCTCAGAGGAGCTAGGCTCCTCACCGCAAGCCAAGCCTGGAGATTATTGCTTAACTATTTCAGGGCCCCTGGGGGCAGGTGTGGAGGGGAGTATCAGGGAGGAGTATGAGGGAGGCACGTGGCTGGAGGAAGTGTGGCAGGAAGCAGGAGCATGTCAGTGAGTTTGCCTCTGCATCACACATGCTAACAGTGATGGATTTAAGCAGACTGAAGGGCGAGGGTGAAAATGCATTTCGACAATGGTAGATTTGAAGCAGGAGCCCCCTCATTATTATGTATTATGTAATCCTGGTGACTGCAGAATCTCACCCCCGCACCCCCAACCTATCCTCGTCTGCATCACCCAGTCATTGCAAAGTTATTATCTGAAAAAAAAAACATGCATGCTATGTACTTCCACACTGTACCTCAGAACATAGAAGAAATCAGATCTCTTTTTAAAATAATACAACATTTCTCACGAATCGCATCCAAGCACAGACATGTCTCGGGTGGAGAGCTGGTTAAATGAAAATCCCATTTTCGGAACCATAAATATATAATACATTTGTTGCCGGGTTTTGCGGGGGAAATTTGATAGAAGTGCAGTGGAGCTGAGAGAATAGGTGTTGAGCGAGGTGTTTGGCTTGTGAGGCAGAGCAATAGGCCGTGCCGCAGCGCTGAATTTGACTGCAGCCTTGCAAGAGAATTTCAGACCAATTACCTTATCACATTGTGCAACAACAACAAAAAAAAATATTCTATGCTGTAAATATATATTTATAATACATGAAAAAAGGTTCTGCAAATAAACATGCAATAAATATCGTAATATGATTCAATTTAAAATCCATTAACGTAATGCGTGAATTTATTTGTCATTTATGTTTTTTTTTTAATTCAACCCCTGAACAGAAATCACAAAATAAAAAAAAATAATATTCACTCTACCTAGGAAAAGGACCAAAAAAAAACTGTAAAGCACGGCCTCTGAAAAGACCATGAATGCATCAAGGTCTCAGAAATCTGTCTAACACATGAATTAGAGGGTCCAATTCAAACCGATAAAAAGTGTCAAAAGTCTATGATATTATACGAAGTAATGATCCAATATAACATAATGGGATGGGCAAGGAACGTTCAGATAGAGAATCTACAGATTAGCTTAATGGAACCATGATGACATTGGTAGTGTCGTCGTGGTAATGGCTCATTTTACGTGCGGGTCATTCAGCTGCGACTGCAGCTGTATTTCTGCGCTCCAAAAGAAACTTATCACTCATAACTTATCGCTGGAATCCTGCAAAGCCATGCGCAGAGCGTGGGGGTGTAATCGTTCGTGAATGCGGCAGCATCGGGGAGTGCATCTGCGTGTGACATCTGTCAGCTCACTGTGCAGATCGTCCTCTTGTCTGCGGTGGAGGTCACAGGTCAGGTGTGCTGTGTGTGTGTGTGTGTTTGGTCACCACAGGGCAACAGAACGAGTTGGGTGTGTGAAACCATTTTTGGGCACCAGGTTGCAGAATATGCCGTGCTCGTTCCTCTTCTTCAGTCTGGATAAGCATGCTCAGTAGCACTGGCTCACCCCCCACTAATTTTTTCATGGGGGGGCCAGATGGGGCCACTGAAAATGTTGGGGTGGAACACCAAAACCAAAAGTCATGACTGAATTTCAGGAATTCAATTATGCTGTTGTAGTGTATAGGCTGGTTGAAAACTAGTGGGGGGCCAGCGATTGTATCAGGGTGGCTGTGCCACCCCTGGCCCCCTCTTGGTGGCTCCATTGCTCAGTAGGGAAGTTTGTCAGAAGTGTGAGGTTGGTTTCTGACAATCTGGTTGGTTCTAGCCAAGCTTTCGCTGGCATTATGTCCTGGTTGACTTGGTCTGACTCTCTTCCTCCTGCACGCAATTATGATTATGTTAATTGGTAAATTACTGTTGGTTCATTTGCAAAGAACATCCACTGAATCTGGGCAGACTGCTGGTTAGCAGTGGGTGAATCCTAATTAAGAGGCTAATAGCACTGTAGGATTGTGAGGCTAACTGCTCACAACAAACAAAATATTTCAAAGCTTCATGAACCAAAAATGGGTGGGACCACTGTCAGCAATTCTGTGATTTTAACCAATCAGAATCTATTGATATGGCAAGCAAATTCTTTTGATTGGTGGCACACTATAGCTCAATATACAGCTGGGAGTCATGGAGCTTCACTTTCCCCGAGTGACAATTTGATTCAGCCCCCATAGGTGCTCGTGAGATATGTGTGATATTTGAATATTCGATGGATCTAAAACATGTTTACACCTCCATAATTCTGCGGGATGTTTGTGTGGTGTTTGAATGTTCCACAGCTGTTAAATGTGATCATGTCTCCACGGTTCCCCATGTGATTTTGGTACTGTCTGAATGCACCACAGCTCTGAAACTTGCTCTTTTGCCCACAGCTGTGCATGGAGATTTGGGCGGTAGGTGGCTTGAGGGGGAGCCGGGACAGTGGGTCGCAGGCAAGCACTCAGTCACTCAGAAGAGACGGCTCCATCTCTTATTGACTGTTTCATCATCAGGCTCATCCAATTTAAAGTTTCACCTGCATTTGTTCTCTGGTTTTCTTTTTTTTTATTTGCTAAAGGTCTGTTGTCCTTACCTAACCTGCTGGAACTTTGGAAGCTGGGTGCAGGCTATTAGCATTGCTAGCCTGTGAAGTCATGTTGACGATCTCTGTTATACACAGCCTCTTCTCATCGCTGTTCATGTTGCCTTTGTGTACTCAACTATAATGCAAGCGATATTTCTCCTTTTTTAATTAGCATGGTTATTTTAAACACTGTTGTAGCATAAAAGTTAGTCTCTCTAGGTTGACACCCACCAAATCCCTTTTTCCCTTACACTCACTAGACAAAGGATTCATAAACCACCAGCTAATTTTGGAACATAACCCCCATGGTTGGTGAGAAACTACAACAGTCAAGTAATTGGAGCCTGCTGTTTTCCCCGATCGCTCCATGAAACTTTCAGAGATAATGATTCACTACTCAGAGATCTGCATTCGCTCAAAACTTTTAGTTGAATAAAATAAATAATATCAGTGAATTACCTGTGTTATTTTATGCATGGATCTTAGGGGGGTTTTCCTTGATGAATATTGATGAGAAAGAACAAAACTCTGTTTTCTTTTTTATTGCTATTACTATTATTTATTTATTTTTTTATGACTGCTGTTTTGTTGTTAATTAACAAGCGTTCAGATACTAATCTGAGCAATCAAATAGCGATCTCATGAGAGAGTGTGGTGTCATTGAAAAAGCCAGCAGGAGTGAAGCAGGTGGGGGCATGTGGCTTGGCACTGTGAGTGCTGGGGGGCATGGGTACCTGCCAGACATGGGCAGACATCTGGAGATTACCGTCCTGGTGAGCGTGAACGGGCGCGAGGAGAGACAGCCAAAGATATGGGAGACAGATGCCACGGAACGCCAGTCTGAAATCGAAATCTCCGGCAAACAAAGCATAACAAAAACGTGCCGTGCTGAGATTTCACTCAGCGTCGGCCGTCAAAAAAAAAAAAAAAAAGAAGAGTATCCAAACAAACAAACAAAGACAGCCCGAGGCAAACTAGTCGTGAGGCTTCCCTCGACAGCCTGGCGAGCTTTCATCCTGATGGGGTAAATTACTGCGCTCCGTGAAGATGATAAGTTACGGAGGGGGGTGAGCTCAGGCTGTTATTGTATCATTAAGTCAAATCAACCTGCCCGATGGTGTGTTTTCACTGTCTGGGCCCAGCTGTTGAGCTACTGACAGACTCACATCTCAACTGTCCTTTTGACCAGCCATTAGTGCTTCGCCCATTACAACAGCTCTGGTGTCTAGGCTGTAGTTCTGCAGGTACCCAGCACCATTACACACACACACACACACACACACACACACACACATATATATTCATATACACTCTTGGTAAGGCCAAGAGGGCAGGACAATATGGGTCATTATGCCCAGTAAGTGCAGTGCTGAAGGAGGTTAGAGGCCTTGCCCCCCTGCAGTACAGATCCAGAGAGGAAACAACCCTGAGGCCCTAAAGCTTAGAGTACATTTGGGCATTTGACAGACACCCTCACCCAGAGTGGCTCACGCGGCTTTGAATTCCTACACTCTATCTATTTACACAGCTATCTTTTTACACAATTTACTGAAGCCGTTCAGGTGAGGTGTCTTGCTTGAGGGTGCAATGGCAGAGGTCTGCCTGGGAACTGGATTCACTTGCAACTGAAATTCACTTGCAAGCCCTGGGAATCAAATCTGCAACCTCTGTATTACAAGCTTAGCTGCCAAATCATTATAATACACTGTTGCTTGGAGCTGGTGGTTTATAATATCAGGCTTGTGGGTGGCTGTTATGACCCCCGGTTCAGGTTATTGGATGAGGCCCTACAGTAGTGAGACACTTAATCTGCGTGGCGCTACCATATGTTGCCAGTAACTCATTGGTTTTGGACTAATCATAGCGCTTTGTTTTCAAGAGCAAAACTTTTCAAATGGTTAAAGTGAGCCAGTGATTGACACTTAGTTGTTGTTCAACCTAACCTACACCTGCTGTCAGAACAGTTCGTTCACCTATCACTGCCTCCATAGTCTTGTATCAATATGCCACAGGCAACAGACAGCCCAGAAAAGTGGTGTACCATTGGGGGGTTTCAGTCGACAAGATCATGCACAACAGCGACCTCTTCTGGTCGAACAGGCGCCTGCAGTCTGCCTGAACAAAATGCACAATTACTGCCAAGCTCAGCTTTTGGACTGTGTAGCTAGAATAAGCAGCAAAGTGCCACACTTGCCTGTGCTCTCTCTCTAGCTGATGGTGGATGAAATAGCATTGAGAACAGCTGTGGGAAGATAAGGGAAATGCAAAAACCCTGAAGTTCCTCTGTCGGAGTATTTCAGTTATACGGTATGTGAATGGAGACCTTAGGAGTATAATGCACACATGCACAAGTTCATATACACAGATCTCCAGAAACATTTACACATGATGCAAAATCTCAACACTCTCAATCACACGTGCATACACGTACACACGTATTCTCCTGTTTGCACACATACATATATACGCATACATGCACTTTTTCTCTATGGTGCAACTCTTTATGATTCCACTACATGCCGACCATCTGGACTGTGGGCTCACATAGGAGTTGAAGGATTACGCTCATTCATTTCAAGGATTCGCGTTCAGCTTTGACACCTCTCAGTGATTTACAAATCACTTAATCATGATTCACTGATTCACCGGGGGTAAACTCTCAGCTCTGAGGCCACCAGTGATTTAGTGATTCACGAATCACTGACTCTTAGGCAACGTCCCCTCACTCATGGAGCCTGCATGATCTACAGCACAGGTGTTGCGTTCATGTTTGAATGAATCAGAACGCTGTGATGACGGCTCCATGAACCCCGATACTTATTCTTATTCATCCTCGACTCCCAACTAAATAATGATTAATGCCAGGCTGATCCAAGCTTCACTCATTACTTTTCAGCCATTACCGCTCTAGCGGTCTAGCATACAGTACATGGTGAAACGCTGTACACTGTATCAATGCCAGCAGTGCCTCTGTTCAATCACCTGGAATTGTGCGATCCATACGCAAGTCTATTATAAGAACAAGCTCTGTATTAGAGCTGGAACCATTCCAATACTTCAAGCGTTTTTTTTTTTTTTCAGACAGCATTTCCTCCTATTCCCTATTATTTCAAGCCATTTGAGACCGCCGCTAACAATGCTAAATTCCAGCTGTGCCTGGAGAATGAAAGCCATTTACTAATGCAAGATGCATAAGGACCGGCTTAGCTTCCACTCAATTAATGGAACTTAAAGGGAGGAGAGAAACACTTTGTGCCAACGTGTAATATATTCAGGGACTACAACCAAGTTATGAGTGACAGCTGTAAGTTTCCATATCACTTCAGATGGGGGGATTTTTTCTGAGTACCTTTCTTTGCGTTATCATAGATATAAGCAGTGATGGCCAGTTCATAGCGAAGGACAAAGAATGTACAGCGTGTAGGACTGGTCTCCTGCAATCTGAATCAGGGCTATAGCAGCATTCAGCTAGTGTTGAGTTTTATGTCAGTGGGTTGAAATGGCAGTGAATCTCCAGCTTTTGACTGGAGCCTCACCGACTATAAAGGAAGATTTGCCTATCAGAGGAAGCATCTGTCTGTGAAGGAGTAGCGTTCACTGTTCAAAAGGCTGTGGATCTTTGCGTGTTACGTGTGTGCCAGGTGCATTTTTTTGTCAATTTGAGAGCATGATCAGTCGCCAGCCTTGTGTCTTACCTGAAGCTGATTAATTGAATGGAATGTTAACACGTGAGTTGTTGTGGGCCTACTTAATGACAGGTGTGCTGTCTCAGGGGGAAGCGGTTTTTGGCAACCATTTGTAAAATGCCATAAATACGTTTGTAGCCTTTCTAAAGAAATGTATTTAAATGATTATGAAATTAAATTGTAACCAGTTATGTGAATTTAAGTATGTAGGTATTGTCAAGCTAAACGTCAAATAAACCCTTTTTTTAAATATATATTGGCTCTGACGATTTAAGAAAAACTCTATGCTATTGTCCGAGGCAACGGCCAGCTTCGTGACACTGCCTATTGGCTATGTAATAGCAAAGCGGGTCCCCAGAGTTTGGGAAGGTTTATCCCACATTAGAGGCACCATGGTCGGGCACAAGAGACCCTAACATGCTTAATGCTACAGAGCTCCACAACTGATGGAGGAGCTGAGCAAACCACAAGGATCGCAACAATAACTGGCAACACTCGCCAGCTAATGATGATGAAACATGCCGCTCAATGCAATCCGTGGCCTCATTCCTCATCTCTCCCTTACGTTCAAGGCCAGGAGCTAATGGGGCAGAGGCCTCATTTGGGTAAGGCAAGGTAAGGCAGCGGCCATACCTTAGCGTCTTACGTAAATCCATCATTCCGGTCCATTACTTTAATGGCATCATTGCAATAAGACAAACGTCCGCTTGTCCGAACGCTTCTATTGATTTTGCTCCCCCCCCCCCACCCCATTTCATAACCTGTAAGTAAATTTTCCACAACCATAGCACCCATTTCTGCATGGTGTCTTTAGCAGCTATTAATTTTATGCAATGTCACTTTGGCGTACCATGGGTTTTGCTGGAATGCCCCCCTTTGCAATAGCAGTAGAGTAAGATGGAGGTTTGCTTCTTTTCCTTATGGCGGGAAATGTAACCATATCAGGTCGCATTCTATACATTCTGTACATTCAATCGAACATTGAGAATTGCCTTGAACTGATTAATCATTTTGAGCTCCTACCCTTGGATACGGCTAGCTTTTATGGCACTGAATTTTCAATGAACTGATATATCTCAGTCCAGTGATCTTAATTTAATAAATATGTTAACTAAATTAAAAAAAAAAAATTCTCCTCTTCAATTTCCCTGCCTATTTCATGCAATACACCGAGAGTACTCATTAGCAGCCTGGTTGTTTGGCTGGGTAGATAGCGCCCCCTGTGGTCTCTTTCCTTGCGTCTGAAAATATGCACAGGTACGGGACACAAATTTGATTTTGAGCTTTGGCGCCCTCTGCTGCACAGCAGCGGTAATTATGAAATGAGTGCGACATTTATTCCACCCCCATTGTACGCCCTATAGGCGATGGTTTCCCCATATTTTATTATTCACGAGACATGAGAAAATTGCATTAGCTGGAGTATTTTTAGCCTGCGCTTTGTCGCTCTAAGTGGTTCGCTGAACGCTTGGCATCTCTGATCTGCGTGTGATTGTGGAGCGTGCCGTTCCTGGAGGGAGGCTTTGCTGTTTGCAAGCGGAGGCTAAGAAGGATTATACCGGCGGTTGTGAAAATAAAAAACTCCGCGGTTTTCGGTAAAGACAATCCTCTAGTGCGACTGGAGGGCTGGCCCGCGGACGTGGAGCTGCAAACAACGGCGCGGCATGCGACGTGGGTCGAATACCTGTGACACTAATAAGGGGAGACCGTGCCTTTATTAATTAACACAGGGGCAGAGTGCACGTCTCCAAGGAGACGCCTTCAACTGTCATTCAAACTCCTACAGCAGAGGAAATCAACCCCAGCCGTTCTGCGAACGTTAATTATTGACAGTAGTTGTCCCTCGCACTTGAACTCACGTCAGCACACTGACACGACTTCAGGATATATAAACAGGTTTATTGCCATCAAACATGAAAAGACTGACAGCTCATGTCTGACTTAAAGCAACCTTTGAGAATAATAAAGTCATGAGTATAAACTGTTTTCCACAAGCATTGCCTTTGGTGTCATTCTCATAAGATTTACATTTAAAAGCATGCCCTCACACACACGCACACACACTTTCAAATACACAGGCTACATCTGAGACAAATATGACTTTTATTGTGCAATCACAGAGACAAAATGGACAACTGAGTTCCTAGTTTGTTTGACTGGCAGAGAAATAGTTTTATTTCTATATCAGTCATAGTCAAACTGTATTGTATATTGTATATTATTATAAGCAGTATAGCAGTAGTGGTAATAGTAGAAATAATCATTGTCACAGTAGTGATATTAATAGTAGAAGTATTGTAGGTAGGTGTTATATTTCTGTATAGCAAAACAAAAAAGAATGTTTCAGTGAAACAAAGAGTAATGGCAAGGGCATTTAGATTCATACATCTAGTCCGTTACAGACATTAGAGTTATCGTTTCTCCCTGCTGTCACCGATATCACAAAGCCACAGATTCTATCGCTGCAGGCCTTCAAACGATGAGTAAAGGATTAACACCAGTCTGATGTTGCTTAATTTCTTATGTGGCATTTCCCTCGTTTCCACTCTCCATTCGTTTCAGTGTCTGCCACAAAGTCACAGTATCGGGTACAGGATAAGCGTCTCCTCAGACGTGAGCCTCCAGGTTAACCACTACAGCCCAGTGATGTCAGACCCAGTTCAGTGGGCAGCTGTGTGTGAGCTGCTTTTTTCTCCAGATTACATAATCAGTTCCATTCTGCAGTAAACTAGTTATATAGTTTGGGCATACTGTATATACAGTGAAAGTATTTGTGTCTTTTAAATGCAGCAGTGCTTAATATTATGTGCTGTAATAAACAGCTGCATGCACAGGGCTGAATGAGTAATCGGTCCAGGTAAGACAGAAGTACTGATTTGCGATGAAAGTGTGTGCACACTTGGTCCTTAGTTTTATATCGCCAGAGAGAAGAATTTAACCAGGTCTGATTCTCTTTACTTTGTTATGCACCGCTTCTTTCTCTGTTCTGTTCGGTGTTTGTTAGACTCATGGAGAGAATGAATAAATGTGTTTCTCCTTATTGCCTTATTGAATCTGGTGTATGCCTTCTCAAACTCCAGAATCAAAGGCCAGGGAGCCCCTCCATTTATGCTGGTTTTCAGTTCAACCATAATTTACATTCCAGAAAGCACAACTAGCTGTTAATTGTTTTTAATTAGGCACTTTGCATGTGTAATGAGAGATGATTTACCCTCTTTATGCCACATGGTGTCAGAAACAGATATTCATTTTACAATGAATGAATATTCCATGTTCATTTAAGCACTCACGATCAGGGAAGATCAATTCTCAGAGAATTAATGCTTTCATTTTCTGTAATTTGCTCCAGCAAATGATTCCTTTTGAGAGTTTCAAAACAGTTAATTGATTAATTGATAGATCTATAAGTCAATGAAGTCAAAGACTCCAAAAGCGTTGACACCTGTTCATTGAAACCCTTGTGTTTGGGGAGAGGTTGTGAAAAAATATCTATCCTTAGTTCAAAATTCCTGTAATTGGCTTCTTAAAATGGAAAACTCCCAGAAGCAATTGGCTCTTACCTAATCTGAACACACACACACATACACACACACACTCACACAAGCACACGGTAACTGAAACAATATGTCAGAACAAATAATGTAATATATTACACGCTTGCTCCCAAAATGGTAGCTGTAAATTACAATACGGTATTAGCATAACGGCCAAAGCTGTATCTGCACCATCTCCCTCGAGCTTGTACCCACCTTGATAATTGGTTTTTGAAAAAGCTGTTAACGCTTTTAATTGACAGAGTTTGACCCAGCCACCCGAATACAACACCTAGATATTTCGGGAAGTATTGATTCAGAGGAACAGAAGGGGTGTGTGTGCCTGTACGTGTGTGTGTTGGGAAAAGTGCGTGTATGTTAATGTCAAGGAGGAAAGGTCATGTGCACTTTCACATTTGTTCAAGCGTGTGCCAAAACTCTGAACTATATGAATGTGTTGTCTTCATTTTATTGCGATGAATATTGAAATCATGCAGAAGGAACAGCATTTCTTTGGAAGTCCCCTCCCTTACTCAGTAGTCACACACAGACATAGGATGGTAAGACATTGCAGAAGGGAAGTGGGGCGTAGAAGAGGGAGAGAGAAGGCTGGGGGGGAGCGAGAGTGTGTGTGAGTGAGAGAGAGAGAGAGAGAGAGGGAGAAAGAGAGCAGACACAGAGGCAAACAGCCCCAGTACTTGTGTCACATTGGTGTGACTCGCCTCCTGGCTCTTTTGCCACAATGTCCTCAGAGTGTCAACCAAGAATAACCTTGGGTGCGGAGTTATCCGGTTTTTTGTCCCCTCATGGCAGTTGCCGTGGACGAGCGGGGACACAAATCTTAGCATCTTCTCCGCTCGGGTCAGCTGTCAGGCGGGCGGATAATGGTGGGAGACAGCCCAGCCTTACGGAACAGTGACTGAAGTGAATGGGCATCTGGGCAGAGGAGGGGGGCGGAGAGGATGCCACCTGTATGAGAGGGCATGATGGCGCAGAGTACCCAGCACACAAGTATCTTCACGCTCCCAAATGAGCGCTAACTGCCAAGTTGTCTCCTAGCCCAACCCGGCTGCCCGCGCTGCCACACATTCGCGTCTCATGCCCTGACGAACAAAATAAATAAGTAATTAAGCGGATAAATAATAGACAGCTGGTCGGAGCGATGGACTTTGTTTTGAGTCACAGGTCGAGAGCGGAAAAGTGGCCCCCTCCCCCCCACCCCATCGGCACCCTTCAACACTGGCAATTAGTTTTGATTATCTGCCACTGGGAGAGAGGAGGGGATAAAAGCTAGTTTCGCCTTCAGCCCTCTCAGACTAGCCTCGTGTTCTCCATGAATTAATGTTGATTACAGGCTTACTGAGGGCAGATAGTGATTGCACGGTGAGAAGAAGATCATTCAGTTCCCGAAGAGAATGGATGGTAAGTAATTGAATAGGTTTTACAGGGAGGGCGAGAGCCACTGCTACGAATGTGTCTTTAGTGCCCTCTAGTGGTGGATTATGATATTGAACAGCTGTGTCCCTTTCAGATGCTCCACCACCTGCTGAAAACCAGCCATTTCAAACTGTAACTCCCCTCTTCTTGAACCACCCTCCCTCATATCTTTGAAAAGAAACATCCAACCCCTTTCTCTCCACACGATCTTGTAAACATCACTGTTTGTTTACAGCAACATCACATTACTGTGTGATTTGATATTCCTTGATATCATGCTATGGCACCTCTGCTAAGTGAATGCACTTATTGCAATTTGCAAGTACCTGCTAAATGACTGGAATTCAATTGGCAGCGTGTATAAAAAGCAAACATGTTGGCCATTTTCTTCTTCCGGAAAGCATTGCTACCTTTTAAACTGCTTTTTGGTAGCCAGCTTAAATTTCACAGGCTGGTGCAGCATAAACATTGTTTATGGTGCTAAATGTTGGTAAATGCTGTTTTGACTTTAAACACATTGCAGCAGGCTGGCAGTGTCAAACACCTGCCCTGATGTAATGATGTATCTGCAGGTTTTTGAGGTTTACATCCAATTGAGTACTTTTGAACATTTAGGCCTCAAAAACAGTCACTGTGTCTCCAATCACATGCTGCAGATTCTGTTTGTGCTATTTCTGACATTTATTAACATACACTTCAAAATAGTATGCAAGTTCACATATAATGTGTAAAAATGCTTTTTACTTACAAAACTCTAAAATTGACCTAAAACTGTATAATATTTGGTGTGAAATGCTATCACACATCACATGACAGAAGAGCAGGGCCTTAACATGATAGCTAGGGAGTTATGCTGGTTGAACAAAGACTGAATAGTCATTTCAAACTAAAACATTTTCAGTATTTAAATGCCATGTGCAAATGCCAAACACTCAAATCTGAGCATGGTTTTAATGTAGATATTATTGTGATTCAGACAATATTTCCATCCCATAATGATTCTCTAATGAGGAGCTATTTGTGCACTTACTATCCACAACTGTGCTGAAACATCTACTACACATGGACGAGTATATTTGATCATGCTAGGAGAAGTAGAAAATTATTGCCTGACTGGAGACACAGTTAAAGTATGTGGACTTATCTGCCAGTCATTCACATAAAAACAACACTCACAAACTAATCACTTAAGACACAGCAGCCATGAAGAACTCAAGTCTGGCCACTCGGCGCTAGACAAATGTGACTGCAATGCCACTGAAGAAAGAACAGTGATGTGCGTTGCAAAGCAATTTCTAATATGGGTTTTATGTATTAATGTACTGAAGATAGTGGCCAGCAGAGTGGTGCTTTATGCTGGGGAAAAGGGCTGAGAACTAAAGCAGTGAATACGTGATCGATGTGAAGTGTTAAAGCACAGTTCTCAACACTTGTTGTTCTTTATAGTGCTTAAAAGCACCCAACCAGCCCATTTTGCTTCATGGTTTTCTTTAAAAAAAAAAAATGTACTCCAACCCAAAGCGTATTATCATTAATACATGATAAGGGCTTTGAAGTTACAGTCCACCACATGCCCACCTCCTCAGACAGTATACTCTCTTCCTCAGTTACCACGGTACCACTGCTATCTTTGACATTGCTCGACAAATTTCTACTAAACACATTCATAATAAAATCAGCTTAAGCATGGAGCATACTTCACATTTATATGCAATGGGGCTGTTTTCAAGTGTTGAAATTCAAATAGACCACCTCTGATCTCTCCACAAAGATTTTAGGGCTACTGTCAGATTCTGTTCTCTAGTGACAGCTTTTCCTTCCATTCCGATTACGAGCTGGAGAGGTCAGCCGCAGAGTTACTGTCAGTTTCCAAGTCAGTACAGAAAATTCAGCCGTATGTCTCATTAACGTAGTAGTGTCAAACTCAGTGTCATGGAGGACCATGTGTTTGCTGGTTTGCATTCTTGAATGTAAAGGGAAAAAATGTGATGTTTGTTAAGTGTAGTTGATACTATGGGCTTTAACACAGAGTTATGTGCACATGGTTGAATGAGTACTTTAGGCAGAGGTGATTGCAGGAACGAAAACCAACATGCAAATGGCACTCATAGGCACTGCATTTGAGACAGCTGCATTAAAGCCAGGAGACCTGTTAAGATTCTGAAATTATTGTATATATATTTATGTATTTACGGTATTTACTTTCTTTCTTAATTGCTTAATTACATTATTTCTGGTGAGATTTGGCCATGTCACAGTATAATTAATTGCAGATTTTAAACATCGCTATAATCAATCATGGATTTCCCTTATACAGTGGTTTTCAGGATCTCTGAATGCGTCAGAATTTCCACAACCCAACCACGACCAACGTGTATCACCTACCCAAGGGTGAGGCACGGCAGCCATTTTGTGCCAGAACGCTCACCATATTTCACCTGGGAGTCCGCTCAGTGGCATCCTTTGTAAACATTGTGATGTGCCGCGTGCGCGCTGTGCGCGCTGTCTGGTGCATTCTGCGCTCAGAGAGCGATGAGGCATGCAGTCAAATAGTTATAGCGATTTCCCAGTGACAGTAAATCTCGGGGCAAGTTAAGAAGCCACTGAAATGTTGCAAAACAGTCAAACGTGAAATTTGAATTCAGTGTAGTATCAGTCATTGCTGTGTTGCTGTTGACAACCACTGCAAAGCATCGCTAGGAGATAAAAAAAAATCAGGAAAGGAACTAAGACAGACTGAGTAATGTGCAAAACTCAAAATTTATGGATAAAAAGGTCATTTACAACATGAAAAGGGAATAAGAGGGTATTAACCAGCAGAGTTCTGGGCCAAATGAACAGATTAGATTAGATTTTGAACTTACTTATCTCTTGCATGCTTGAACTTTATATTACCAGATAAGGCCAAATGTTTCTGGTTTCCTTTCTCTTACGATATAAAGTGGATTAGTTTGTTACTATAACACGCTGAGATGGTATTGGTGATATGAATGTTGTGTTTGGAGTTAAAAAAGTGGCTATCCGATCTTATAACATCTTATACACTCCACTGAATAATAAGTTACGCACCTAGCACTACCCACATTTACAGTATATGATGTGCAATCGAGTGAGTAACTAGTAACTATAGTTACTCACTATATAAAGTAGTAAATATTTGGCTCTGACAGAAAATATGTGCTAGGTTCCCATATTTTCGGTTTGGTTCTCTCTCCTGGACTCTTCATCTCGAACATAAACCTTAAAGTTTTGACATTTGTATTAAAATACGCCTTTAGCGTCAACAATTTTGACGATTGAAAATCTAGTTTGTCCCTCATGGGTGCCCGTATCGCTTTAATAAAGAAAATTGACACGGAAGTCCCGCCCCTTTTTCCCCTCGCTGGCAAGTTGTGTGAGTAGTGCTTTCTCCCATTGCAATCTCTATTTATTCGAAATCTATGTCCATCCAAGCGACTAATGGCAGTTATTTCACAAAATCTGTTCAGTTTTACATTTCAGACAATAAAATAAAACCTTTTGTGGCCATTACTTGTTATTTCCCATTTTTAACTGGTTCTGGTTAAGCGATACTTACAGACTCCATCTTTTCTCTCTCATAGGCTCCTGTGTCCAGCAAACACAGCAACATGGTAAGAAGCATTTCTGTTCAAATGCCATAACACACCTATCGATGCATATGGCTTTTTGTAATAACTAAGGGTAGTAAAGCTAATAACAAAGTTAATAGAGTCAGCGTTGCTACCAAGCTTGATATAAAAGCGCAAATGTATGGTAAGGCCTACTAGCTACACTGCTAGATGCTAAGCTAACAAGAAAGCTACCGTTAAAGGAATTCAGGAATCTCTGATGCCAAGATCAGTGTGGTTGTAGATGTCGGTATGTACAAAAACCATGTTAATGCTCTATCGTTTAGCTGTCTGGTTACAGGCAGATCTTGCTAATGTATTCGTAAGTGCTGAAGAGGTGTAGCTAGCTGGCTAGCTGTTTCACTGCATTGCTAATTACCTCGCTGTCTTGCTGTAATTAAGTTATACCCGGACACGTGCGACGTTAACTTTGATACACGGGGAAATATGTCTACAGTGGTTTGGTTTGGGGGCTGTAACGCCACATGCATGTGATATTGTCGCTAACATCACCTTTCTTGGTGACTTGTTAAGTAACCGTTGCTAGCTACTTGTCTTGCAAGTTGTCCAAACACGACAGGTCTCTCCATGCCGGTTGTGCATTTACACGCTTGCTAGAATAACGATGGACCAAGTGCTGAGGTTCGCTGCTTCCCAGAACCTCAGTTCCACCGGTCCACTAACATTTTAACCGTGAAATCTTCCAGGTGTACCGTCACCGAGTCTTTGAGTTTAATGTTAACCGCACCACTGCGTTAGTTGATAATGGCAGCTAGCTGGTTAGCGTTTGACTTCGTAACATTAATGATCACTACTGTGTTTCTATTTTAGCCTCGCAAAATTGAAGAAATCAAAGATTTCCTGCTCACGGCCAGGAGGAAAGATGCGAAGTGTAAGTGTGTTTGGTGTTCTCCCGCTTGACTGGTGGTGTAAAATAAGTATGCTTACCATACCTGACCTCTCCTGCAGTGTAGAACATTGATGCCTACATTAAGGTATGAGCCATCGTACTATTTTGGAATTATTTTTTTGGAATTGAAATTATGAATGCAGTAAGATGTGTCCATCATGTTATCCTGATTGGTGATTTAAGAAAACATGACTTCTTAGGGGACAGTAAAATTTGGTGTAATCATGAGGTGTAGGACATGGCAGGCATGCATTTTATGAATGAGCAACTTGAGTTATCTTGTATTCGAAGGTACTGCTTTGTGTACGGTCAGGGTGGAAATGTAGCCTGTCAAACCCTTGATCCACTTTTTTTCCCCCCCTTACAGTGATGAATTCATATGCATTGTCATGTATAGCCTGTGAAAGTGTGAGTGTGTGTTAATTGTAAAGGTATTATTACTGCAGCATCCTGTACACTACAAATTTGGCATTTACTCACAGTAACAGTGTGCAAGTTTTACAACGTAGTCATTCAGTTAGGCTGCTTTTGGCATAAGAAGTCAGTGTAGTAGGCAGTGTAGTCACAAGTAGGCAATGTCCCGTTCAGGATTCAAACTTGCAACTATATGGTTTTCAGAGGGAAGCAGCCTAACCACGCTGCTGCTGCTTGAATAACCAGGTGTTCAGAACAACTTCTAATGTTTTGCAGTCGCATTGCTTAAGTACTTGCTGGACTAGAAACACGGTTACCTATGGTCTGGCACAATTCCTAATAGCACTCAGGTTCTCCTGCATTAAAAGTCATTCCGTTTAAGACCATCTGCTAAATTGAATGTCATGTTCAAAATTCAACGTAATCATATTTTCTCTCCGGTTAAGAAAATTAAAGTGAACTTCCTCTGGCCTCTAGTGGAGTGCTGTATAAAATCTTTTCATTGGAAATCAAGTTTTATCTGCAAGTACAGACTTTAGTTTCTGGGATGCCTATTGTATAAATTGAGGGTGGTCATTAGAGATGGAACTCAAGTGGATGCTCATTAAAGCATGGTACTAAAACACCAGATTCAGCCTAACAATAACAGACTCAATTGAAACCTAAGTTTTTTTTTTTTTTGTTTTTTTGAATCCACTGTTTTATTTCTGGGATCCAACAGAAGCCTGCACCTAGACCAGCACTTTTCAGGTAACAGTGGCCAGTTCCAGAGTTTAATGACCAGTGCGCTGAATGCTTTCCCTGCTTTGTCTCCCCAGCCGTTAAGATCAAGAAGAACAAGGACAACGTGAAATTCAAGGTGCGCTGCAGCAGGTACCTGTACACCCTGGTCATCACCGACAAGGAGAAGGCCGAGAAGCTGAAGCAGTCCCTCCCCCCAGGTGAGACACCTGTCCGACTGCACCGTGACTCTTCCTCTGTGATGCTGGGTGCACAGCAGCTGCACTTGCAGATACATTGAAATTAACAGCTGCTTTTTATGATTCAAATAAAGTGAGAGAGCAGCAGAGACTAGACTGGTGAGGTTTTTTTTTTTTTTAAAGTATGAATTGCTCATGACTGCAGTCTTTTTCAAAGATATTAACTAATTAAATGTTTATAGTGTACAGTGAGTTGGTTGATCCCATCAGCCTCATCTGTAATCTCGGGACTCTGGATTTTTCATTTTCACATTCAGTCTTGGAGAGCAGGAGCCTTCAGCAGATGTCTCTGATCTTGGTGATTCACGCTGAACTGAATATCTCAAGGCACTTTAAAGCAGCCTTGTTTGGGTGAATTTGATACTGACTGCTGTCTTATGGCCAGTTTAACAGGTTAATTGTATGTGGAGAACATTGTCGTAGATCCAGTAATGTGACAATGAGAGACAGTAATGTTTGGCTCTCTCTGTGAGCTCAAGTGTCTGTCTGCTTTCGTTAATATTTATCACGTAGAATCTGTGGTAGTCCCTGAGTCGCGTCTGTCAGGAGAATCTGTCTGCGCCAATTGGGAACACCTTATGGTCTGTTTCCAGGGCCAGATGGTGCATACCTGTTTGTGTGGCTCCTCTCCACTCCACTAAATCCCAGTCTGTTTTGATATTAGTTTAGTTGAGTCCTGAACCTGTCGCTCTGCTGTATTACTGGACTAAAACACCATCTGAGGTGAGCTGGCTGAACTGGCGCAGAGTCAGTTTTGAGCGAGTTGTATCCCAAAGCCAGCACTCATGATTAGATGAATAAAGTTAGTGTGATGAGATTAGTAAAAGCTTGCTTTTTATCCAGATTTCTGCAATGTACATGTGATGGGAGAGACCTGAGTGATGGCATCGTGATCATGACAACCAAAGTGGGAGGGTCTACAATATCCAACCTGTCATTCACTGACTAGAGCCAATCGTTATTCTTCAGTGCAGAATTTTTTTTTTTTTTGGATCAAACAAGTCACTGTTACCTCATTGTTGGTACCACTCTACTAAAAATGTGTATGAGTCTCAAAGAACAATCGCATATGATAGATAGAAAAATATTATGCCTGTCAAAATCCATATTGAAAGTGACGTTTTTTATACACCTGCCACGCAAGTTGTCCAAACACGGCAGGCTGTGCCAGTGCCCGTCGTGCATTTACACGCTTGCAAGAACAAACGATGGACCAAGTGCTGAGTTCCGACCTCCCGGGAACCCCAGTTCCACCGGTCCACTGACACTAATGCTTTATCACGCGCATGTGTGCCGCAGTGCATTCATAAGAACGAACTGGGCTACACTGAGCAGGTTCAGGAAGTATTTGTGTTGACTAACGAAAAGAAAGACAGGATAAGTTGGATATTGATGGCCCCGTCCAGTCAAATTTCACTTCCAGATTTTCTTAGGAAAAACAGTAGCAGAGTGATGTTGCAGTAGTGAACTGCTTCTAAATGTAAGTTAACCTCAGTTGTGCAGGAACTTAATGAACAGTACAGTGACATCACATCTGTAATACACACAACAGCGTGTAGGAAGTTATTTTTGGGAGGAAGATGTTGACTTTGCGAAAATATTTCTACTGAATTATCAAGTTTGGAAGTGATTATTGTGCAACACCGACAAATTAACTTTCTATTGCAATGACGTCCTGTCTGCAGTGGAAAAGTTATTAGGAAATTTCTCATCTTGAGCCTTACTGGGCTGTGACCTGTATCGTTTCAGTGTGGTGAATAGCAGCTTCATTTTGTTGACACACTGATGAAAGCTCTAATCTTACATGTGTTTTAATGATGGCCTAACTTTAAATTCATGCATCATTGCTATGTGCATAGGGTTCATAGACTGGACGCTCTTTGCTGGCTCTTCCCCTCATGGTTTGAAATGAATGTATTTTAACATGTTTCTGCTTTTCTCCCCAGGTCTGGCTGTGAAGGAGCTGAAGTGAAGGCTATCTAAGTGTACAGAGAATGTGTTGTAATAAAATTTGAAAAAGAGATACTTTTGTCATTTTTTTGTCTTTTTAGAGTTTGACCACATAAAATATTTTCACCTATTTGTAAAAAAATATATAAAAGCAGTATCAATGCACAGATTAAATTTTGCACAGTGTTGTGTAAATTTGGAAACTTTATAAAAGGCACTTTTAAAACATACAGTAAGTGGACGAGCAACAGTAAAACAATCTAGAGGACAATCTATGTTAGAGAAGTTAAATATGTCCACTGTAATGTCATTTTGATACAGTACAAAATTAGACTGGAGTCCTATCAAATTTCAGAAGGTGTTGAAGAGGAGGGAAATTGGTTTTTAACTGGTCTCGACAATTACAGAAGGGAAAATGTTTTATTTAGTCTAATATGAATCTGTAGCATTCATTGGGAAAATGAGATTAAACCTGAAGGTATTGCTGCTTCCTAAATGATGTAAGCTTCTTGGTAAAGGGGTTTTGCCTGCTGATGTGCTGTGCAGTAGAATGGACTGCTTTCAGCGGTACACTTACAGAGTTAAGAGTAAAAAGACTGGAGTATGGGTTTATTGAGACAGGCCAAACAAAATTTTCATAGAGAGGTAAACAAAACTCCCATAATGGAGCACAAGCACTCCTGTTCCAGATTGCCGTTTTACTCAACAGCCCTTTATAACATTGTCAGACAGATCCTCCAGCGTGTTGGAGAGCTATCAAAGACTCGCATTACTGTGCAGAATGAAGAGTGTTATCCCTACTTATTTCCTCTTTACGGGGTTCTCAGTGTTGGCTTTAGGTTGGAAAATTTCAGTACTCGTCTGTTTGAATGGCATTTTGAGATTACATTAAAATTCATGGCACTTGCTTTAAGAGGAACTAAAAAACAGGCATGGTGTAAGACCAGCGTTGGTTCTTGACTGATGTTTGGGCGAGCGGCACAGGAGAACGGTACTTCGGTTTGGGACATACTCTGCTCAGGATGGGGCTGGCCAGTCAAATAGTTAAGGCCCTCGGAGGCACTGTATGGACCAAGTGCTGTTTGAACAGCTGTCCCTGTTTTCCTTTTATGTAAATTGTCATGATGTGGAGGAAGACAAAGAGCTAACTTAGTTTGGTATTTTATATAACTTTCAGACATTTAGCAGAAATGTTTATCCAGACTGAATTGACTACATTATTTTCTCACAGTGCCTCACCTTGAAATCAAACCTGCAAAAACCCAAAATATCTTTGAGGGTACAATACAATAACTTAATTTTCCCCAGCTAAGGTGGCCAATATACAAGAAATAATACAATAATAAGTAATTTACACAAATTAAGAAATAAAATTACAGAAATTTCATGTACATGCTCCCTAAATTACATCACTGATGTGATGTATCAATGGCAGTGAGCTACCTGGGAAACAAACTTTCAACCTGTTGGGGTACATGGCCTACTTTCATAATGGTAACATGTACCTAATGTACCAATGATTAAAAAATCACAGACAGAAAAAGATTTATGAAGACATATGCAAGGACAGTAAGACATCAGGCTGACCAAACTGACAGACAGATACACTCATGTACATGATATATATGAAAGACACACACAGTCATATAAACGGGCTAGACATGGGCAGAAGATGGCAAGGGAAATACATACTGCTGTTTGTGGTCAGAATTGGACATTAAAAAGACATTAAAAGTTCCTTATTTGCCCTACACATTTGGTAGAATTAAGACAGCATTTCTCCAACAGTCTATGCCATGTAAAATATGGTATATTATGATAAAAGTATATTTATTTTTGCATTGCCAAACATGTAGTAGTAACATTGGCCATTACACTTGACCAGAAAACTACAGTGGTATCTTTCCTCAAACTACAGTGTGAAATTACTAATCAGTGAATAACAGAGGGTGAACATGATGTGAAATTGATTCAGAAAATGCATTCATTTATTATGTTTATGGTTAAAATTAAAGCTAAAAAATGTGCATGACTGAATGTTGCGCATGTCATGTCACCATTTCAGGAGAAACTTCCGGGCCATCTCCTCACAAAGCCAACAACAGACTTAGATGGGGTGTCACTATGGTCTTTTGACTAACGTGATTGGTTGTCTCATTTTAATCTAAATGAACAGTTAAACGTGAAATCATTTTAACACATGCAGCTATTTCCTCTGCTACTAAATGTGCGCGAGTGTATGAGAAGCCATTTACTGTCTTTAATTGATAGGTGTGTCAGCTTACTGAGTGATAAGTGCAATTTCTTTATGTTCCACTAGATGTCAGGCATGCGCTGTAAAAATGGGAGTAGAAGTCTTTTCTCCCCGTAAAAAAAAAACCCTACATCATATCTCCGTTATTTTCAATGTAGTCCATATGATCAAATGACTTTCTATGCATTTAATTATATCAGTCCCCTTACAGTTATGAAGTCTTTCAAATTCCATGGTTTCTTAGCATGTCCGTAATAATAAAATCCAAAACCAACGCACTGTTGACTAATTAACACTTACATCCTTCGTGGGGTTCAAATAAAGGTTGTCGATAAACCATGAACAAGCTGTGAAATTAATGATGATGCTAACTCCAAATATTGTATCAATGCAAATGCAGTGGTCTTGCAATATTAAACAGAAGAAAAAGTAAATGTCTTGGATGAGAGTCGCGCTTGAGTGCAGCTTACACACAGGCTATGACATGGTCTTCCACTACAACCCGTCTCAGCGAGTTCCGCTGGGCATCGAGGGCACGTGGGGCCCTGGAGGAAAGTCAGCGGCGCAGCAAAATCACATCTGTCGCGAGCAAGACGTGACCTCCAAAAAGCCGAACTGTCAAATAGCTCTACTGCGTCAGCGGCGTCTGTGCACCATGCAGGCTGCATGCAAAGGCACCAGAGTGCAAGAGCGGGCATCCAAGTGCCAACTTAACTGAGGATGTGAGTGCGCAGCAGTGAGAACCACTGCTTTAATGTTTGCTCGTTGAAGCGTGGAACTCCAGTCCAGGAGGACTCACTGGTCTTTTACAGGCTTACTTCATGTTATTTTTTTACATAATATTATGGTCTCAGCATCCGAGTTAAATGTTTTAACCTGCTATTTGTCAGTTAATGATAACAGCGCTGTTCAGTGTTTTCTGGAAAGACTTTTGTCAGCTATTCTGTCTTTGTCGTACATAAAATACAATGCTCATTCAGGCTTAAGGCTTGTTAACCTTATTTGCTGCAATATCTTCAGTATGTGATGGAAAGAAGGGCTGAGAGTGTCAAAGATCTGATCTAACATGACCTGAATACACAGTAATATCCGCCTAATTTGATCAACCCTTCAGAATTCTTCATTGCAAAGTGGGCTGACATTACATTTTACTTACCCTTCAACTCTGTTAATAATGTCAGTGAAGCTCCCGTCTCCGTTTTAATGTCTGGCTATTTAACGGTCTGAGTGAAAGACTGCCTTCCTTTATCTGCGCGCTCCCTCCATATTTTCTCAAAGCTCTATCCCGTGCCCCTGATTCATGCGCGCCCCCGTGGAAAAAAGGCAGTTTCTAAAGAGCATTGAGCGGAGCGCACTGGATGAATGACTTGACAAGTAAGAGGATGGATGTTGTCGAAAAGAAGCCATGGGACATCGGAATAACTAGTTAATTCTCTCCTCTGCAACATTTCTTGGCTTACAGAAATAATTAGTGTGTTTTCTTCCTCTTTCCAAAAATTGCCTCTCTACTTCGCCCCATGCGCTCTCGTAGCCTAGCGAGCTAGCAAGCTTTCAAGCTAAATGCATTGTTTTGTTTGAATGGTTGCGGACGGTGCTGGTTGGAGGGATTGTCCTACGCTTTGGCTGCCTTCAGTGAACGGAAGAAAGGAAAGAAGTCCGTAGCTCGCTACACTCGCCGAAACAGGAATGTCTGCTGCACGAGTTGAATACATTGCACCGTGGTGGACTTACTGGCTACACAATTTCCCCCACATTAACCTGAGGTTTCAGCCCGTTGACAACAGCTTCCGACCGCAGGAGGAGAACTACCAGCAGGTCAGTGCGAGTGTGAGACCGAGAGAACTCGGCTCACGAGATCCAAATGGGGGCGCGTGATGGAACTGTAGGGGGCGGTGGGCGCATCTCCCGCACGTGCGTTTTGGGTGTCTCGAGCGGTCTGATTGGACTTTAAACTAGTTGGCTGCAGTTTTACAAAAACACGAAAAATTCAGCACGCTTGTCACCGTCAAAACTTGACAGAACCCTCGAGATCTCACGCCTGGGGTCATTTATGGAGTCCTAGAGAGTCCCCCAAAAATCTGTGATCTGTGATTTTTCCAGTTTACAATATTCCTGTTCAGATATGGTGTCGTGGTCTAGTGTGTTAAATTGGCGCTGTGTTGTGTGTACTGTTGAACTGACACGTAAAAACATATTGTTCTGTTTCATTTTTGTGCTGAGGGCTCATGCGCGTTGTATGGGGTCTTGAGATGGAACAGTGTGAGGACTCCTGCTCGTGATCATTGTTTCTAACACTCTGGGGTGGCATTCTTAAAGCACATCTGATGCAGACACAGTGCTCAGAATTTTGTAATCCATCACCAATACCACTGCACAATATGCACCAGCAAACTATATTTATCTTTAGAATATATATACAGCCATTAGGAAAGGAAAAAGAGAAAGCATTATTTTTTCCACACAGAGTCATCAATCGTAGGAACAGGTTTCCAGGCCAAGTAGTAGAGCCGGATACTTTTGGTTTGCTCAAGTCCAGGCTTGATGAAGGACTGTAAACCTGGTATACTGGAGGTAAATGGCGAGTTAGGCTGAATGGTCTGTGCCTGTCATCATGCTTTTGTTTTCTGTTCTTAAATGCTGAACCTGTTTCACAGCCGAGCCAAGCATCACGCTGTGTGAAATATAGTACTTAACAAACTACGAAACAGTATTCTTAGTTCATCAGCAGCAAAATTGTCTTTCTGCCTTCTGTACTGCAGTTTTTTTTTTTTTGTTGTAAGTGAAATTTTTTCATTTTATTTTCTGTAGACTTAGGAGGGTCCTGAGAGGATTACAGGGTCAGCTATTTACTCTTGCATGAGTTATGGTTCAATTGTTTTGTTTTGGTAGTTCTGGGAGACTCCAACCTTTTTAGTCAATAAACCCACTTTACAGCTTAAAGCTATTCACTGAGCACCTTTTCAAGGGTTCAACAGTGTCCCACGAGGAGGACTGATCTGAAAACTTCAGGTGTGTTTATTATCCCTCATCACGGAGCACAGACTGTCAGGTATTTGTGAGATCTTTAGACGCTCCCGCCTGACCATCAGAGGACAGCTCTTACGGCGGCAGCGGCAGGGTTGTGGCAGCTACATCTCAGAGGTCGATTCGCAGAAGTGTGGCATCTCTGGCACTTACCTCCACTTGGCATTGCTCATGTTTAGGCTGCTGGTTTTAATTGCCTTCTTCACCTTAGACTCACCTTCACAGAGTTGGTGCCTTTGGGGTAGAAAAGCAGGTCCTGGAAGCTGGCGGGTTCGTCCGTCCTAGCTGCGCTACTTGGCATAGATGTTTAAGCGTGAAGCACAGGGCTACTCTGCCTCCACACTGCAAGCTGCTCTACGGCAGGCTGAATCTGTGAGTCGAGCAGTCATAGTTAAAGGTATCTGTGCTCAGAAACCACCGCCAATCTGATCCATAATTGAAGCGATCTGCAATATTCCAGAGGCAATGAACACGCTATCTCTGTCCCTTGCATGTCATCTTCAGCGTGGCGCTGCCAGGCCTCTGCCATGCACCGCACCCACGCGAGTTAGCACTATACATTACCATTACCATGCACTGAAACGACATATTAATGGAATTTCAGAGCTGAGATGCGTACCAAATCGATCTGCATGTTATGGGTTTTTATCCTGGGAGCTTTTGCACCAGCCTCATAGTGCAGTGAGATTGGTTTTCTGTGTCTTACCCCCCTTTCCCTGCCTTTGTAACACCTCATCCCTTTCTCAAAGAAATTTCAGACATGAAGCACCATCACTTGCTTTAGCCTCCTCACTGTAAACGCAAACCACTGTTGATTTTATGTCGTTAGCTTTTAAGGTTTTACGGCAAGCATGCTGGGTTAATGCGGAGAACTGATTCCATAAAAAAAATTCAGAATCAGTTCAGTTGAAAAAAAATGTCAAATTGAAAGACTGTCCGGTTCCTTAAATGTGAAAAAACTAAGTTGTCATCGGATATTGTGTGGCGGTTCTTCAGTTCACGAGATGATTTTCTGAAATGTCTTATTACCTTAATATTTCCAACCTCTCACCACATCCCCTTCCAAAATTTCTATTCATTTCCTCAACTGACTGAATTAGTATTGAAACTGAACCCAGCTCTGGTTGCTTAAGAGCTTCATGCAGGCGTACAAGACTTTCAGAGCTACAAATGTGAGCAGTCATGTTTTAAACAGAAATCGCAAAGTTGGCAGCACTGTTGAGCAGTGATGCACATCTTCGCCCTGAGAAACAGACCCATTTCCAACCCCTTAGGATCTTCATTAAGGCCCATGGAAAGCAGGCTCCTGATTGGTGGATGCAACCAAAGCATTGTTTTCATAATTTTAGCAGTTGTGTCTTTATCTGGCGCCTGGATATGTTTCTCTCCGAGCTTTGTCAAAGAGCAGATGAAATTCCTCAAAATGTTACCATTAGACTTAATTATCAGTAATAAATGAGCTTTACAGAGCTTAGCTCTGAGACTTAACAGCCATTTATTGTATTTTATTACGGTTGGCTTGTTTGGTTTTGGTGTGTTTCTCTCTTCTTTTAAATGAACAGAAAATGTGATGTGTGAGCGGGGTGTACGGGGACTGTCACCTTATTCCCAGGCTTTTTGTGCCACAGAATATGCGTGGGCCTGGTTTTGACTTATCTGCATTACACAAATATTTGCTCTGTCTTACTCATTCAGTGGAGAGAGCCTTACCCTGCTCTCTCCCTCACTCACTCTCTCTCTCTCTCTCTCTGTCTTCTTTCTTTACTTGGGCTTGCTGATTTGATGGATGTGAGATGGTGTTTTGCAGGTATGTCTGAGTTGTAATCGTAATGGTTGTTCCTTCTGTGGCTGTGTGCTCCCTCCGGCCCCCATCCCACCCCAGCTGGCTGACGGGTCTTGTCGCATTTCGTAGAAACACAGTGCCAGAGTGCCATTCACCTGTTCCTCCTCCTGTGCAGGATATATGAGAATGTAATATCAGCACCTCCACACCCAGCTGTGTGCTCATGTGAAAGTGAGTATGGGTATGTGTGTGTGCATGCCTATGTGTGTGTGTGTGTGTGTGTGTGTGTGCATGCCTGTGTGTGTGTGTGTGTGTGTGTGTGTGGGGGGTCCATGTGGTTGGACTTTAAAGCCCAGTCCCTGAAAATATAGTGTGTATGTTTGGTTGGGAGGGGTACATGTGCGTTGCATGCATGCATGTATGTGTTTGTTTGTGTGTATTTTTGGTTGGGAGGGGTGTGAGTGAGTGAATGAGTGAATGAGTGAATGAGTGAATGAGTGAGTGAGTGAGTGAGTGAGTGAGTGAGTGAGTGAGTGAGTGTGTGAAAGTGTGAGTGTGTGCGTGTGTAAGAGTGAGTGTGTGCATGTGTGTGTGTGTCTTGGCTTTAGCAGTCACATTCTCTAAAGCCCATTTGAGTTATTGTAGGAAACATGGAAGTGACGCGTTAACAGTCCGTTATAGTGTTTCTGTAAGCTGGCAATCAACGCATGTTTGTGTGCGTGTGTGTGTCTGTGTGTGTGCGCGTGTTTGTGCGCGTGTGCACACGTCTGTGCGCGTATGCGTGTGTGTGTGTGCGCGTGTGTGTGCTCGTGTGTGTGTGTGCGTGTATATAACCATGAAGTCTCAGATCTGCCTACAAAGCCTAAAGTCCCTTTGCCTGTGTCCCTTTGCCTGTGTCCGCTGTGAAATGCGATACTTTCCCCCTCACGGTTTCAGTGGGATAAAGCACCTTAAAGCACGTCTCTGGGGCTGCCGATTCTCCCGCGCTGGGCGTTCGTCACAATGGCAGCCGGTGGTGATGGATGGCTTTATTTTAACGCACCCATGCACTCGCTCACACACAGATATTGCACATTTTTAATCGGCCGCAAAACAAGCTTAAATTTCTCGCTGCCAACAGTCCCTGTCTCGCCATTTCATGTTGCTATATTTGGGAAGGGCTAACTCCCTTTCCTCCTAGATGAAATTAGCATGTTAATTTGTAGCTCCCTATCTCTCTTTTTCACTTTGTTATTCTCTCCCCTTCTCTCTTTCTCTCTCTCTCTATACACACCAGTCTGTTACTCTTCTACCCATTGAATTTCTACCTCTTACAACTTTTCCTCTTATCTGTCTCATTCTTTATCCCTTTCTAGCCCTCTTTCTTCTCCCCCTTCCACTTTCTCTTTGTTTTTCTCTCTCACTCCCTCTTTCATTTTCTCACTTTTCGTCCTTTTCTTACATTCTCTTTCTCTCATTAAATTTAACCCCCCATGCTCACTGTCCCTTTCTCTTCTTGCAACTTCCCTTTTCCCTCCTTCCTTTATCCCTCTCTGCTCCTCTCTCCCTCTCCTCCTCTGCTCCTCTCTCTCTCTCTCTCTCTCTCTCTCTCTCTCTCTCACTGTCCTAGTGGCAATAGATTCTTCAGTAAGACTCTTAAGAACTCCTGCAATTCCATATTCCATAGTGAATCAAGAGAAGAGAGTCAGCGTGAGGGCCCCCTCGGATAATGTCACCTGACAGTTGGACGTAAAAAAAAAAGGAAAAATATATATCCCATAATACACTTTGTGTTCCTCTGAACTGTGATTCACGGCAGGGTGGTAATGACATCCTATTTCACACTGAGACACATTTTGATCAAAAGAACATGCAGTATAAGTTGTGAGCTCCGGGCCAGCTGCATTCTGCATAGTCAGAGTAATGAAGAGAACCAAGATCATCATGGACACTAATCGAGTATGGCCTGTTTTGGCCTGCTTTGGCCTGCTTTGGCCTCCTTGATGATGCAGTCGACAAAGAGGCACTGTCACTGTGCGGGAAGTGATGGTAGCTATTACGTTAGGCATCTTCGTTTGACTCGATAGCGTTAGCTGGGATGTTGGACGCAGGATGTGTAATCTGGAATGACTGGCGCGTTTGTGTCCGACTGAGCGGTTTGGTTTGAAGAGGAAATTTCGAAACCTGCGGAAAAGTGGCATTTTACATCAAAGCTACGTGAAATCATCGCAAATTTGAAAACTCCCCATATTCCTGTCAGTTATTGATTTGACCATGCATGAAATTTATGGATCTGTTTATCGTACAGTTTATACACTGGTCCTGGAAGTACCGCTAAAGGAAGTTGTGATTGAAGGCAAAATGAACCAATTCAAATGCAAAAACACAGATAACAATAAAAATGCAGACACAGTAAAACACTGACATTAAAGCTAATCAATTAAGCCTTAGTCTTTCATGCTTGAAAAGAGGCAAGTTCCTCTGTCACCGTCCTGAAAATGAAACCATTGACCTCAGCAAAGGGTATTAGCATATCCAATTTAAATAGCATTAGCTGAGTTCAGAGGATGATCAGGTTTTCTAGTCCTGGGACTGAGCCGAAGCCTACGGCCTCACCCAGGCCTTCCTGGGCATCCCTGCCTTAGACCACCGTTATGTGTGAGACCCAGGGCAGTCCTGACCAGCGGGCTGTCTGTGGTCAGAGGCAGGGGAGCGGGTGGGGGTTTATGTATCTCTGCTGTAGCGGAACAGTTGAGAGAAGGAGGGAAGGAGGGAAGGAGGGAGCGCCGACTGGGAGAAAAGGGAGAGCCGGTCTCGTCCCCTTGGCTGTCTGCTTCCATCAGAACTGACAGCGGAGGAGAGGAGCGAAGCGGAGCGGAGGAAAGAAACGAGTAACGCCAAGGGAGACCACAGGCTCCTGCTGAGACGACAGCCCTGCCTGCTCACTTTGTGTGATTGACCGCCGGGGGAGAGGAGGGGAAGCTATGGGGTTATGTTTGCTTGGCGTGGGGGCGTGCGGGTGATGGGCTAGTGCACTAGGGACCTCCTGCCATGCAGACAATGTATGAATAAAATAAAATAAAATAAAAAAGACTGAAAGCCAGTGCAGCATTAATTATCATTAATACTACTACTTCTACCCATATCTATTATTATTATTATTATTATTATTACTATTATTATTATTATTATTATTACTATTATTAGTAGTAGTAGTAGTATAAGTGTTGTAATTATTTTACTGATGAACATTATTATTATTATTATTATTATTATTATCATTATTATGATTATTTTTACTGATTCTTTCCCCTGTGTGAGCAATACAGAGAACTGGTTTGAGCAGAATATATACCGTATGCAGAGAGTATACTGTAATGAGTGTACTTTCTGTGCTCTGAAAGCAGTGTTAGCTGTGTGTAATTAGCTGGTGGGTATGGAACGGGAACGCATGGTTTAGGTGACTGGCTGGAGTTTTCTTTCTGATGTCTCTCTTCCTCACGCTTCTGCTGGCTCGCAGGGTAATTTGGCAGGCCACATTTGTTGGCTCGCTGCCTACAAATCAGACTAAATTCCCCTTACGTTTTACTTTGAACCAAACAGAATTTGTTAACAACTTTCCCAAGGACTATTAGCACATTCTGCGTCTGTGCTTGAAGATAATTCGGAAGAGAACGGAGGGTAGCCCCATCCCAGGCAGTGCTGTGTTTGTTTCCTGTGGCTTTGTTAGTTTTTGACTTTTCTTCCTCTCTGAAGTGTAGGACTCATTTGCACTCATACGTGGCAAATAGAGTTTCTGCAGCTGACACTTTTTTCATTTTACATTGTATTGTTTGAGTTTTTAGAGGACAGTAACTCCAGCTGAGGCCACGCTAAATGATCTGGAAGCAGTGGGTAGAGGCGGCTCAGGCACTTTGCCCTGAACGCGAGGGTTTGAGCGGTTTTAATCGTGAAAGGAACACCACTGAAGTCACCGGGACCGCTGTTGCCTCACTCAGCCCAATGCCATTCATGTGAATTGGCTGAGTTTTTCTGCTAAACAAAAGAAAACGGGTGACTGAATAAATACAGTAATTGAAAAGGGAATTAAAAGGGAATGAACGGATCACGGACCAACAACGGGAGCCCTTCACCCTCAGAGACGGATACCGTTGTTCTGTGAGATGACTGTGTGGCGTGTTCTCCATTGCTGTCCAGGCTTCAGAGGTCAGGGGGTCGTGGAATTCTGGTCGGGACACTGCTGCTGTTGAGCTCTTAAGAGACACACTTCACCAGAATCGCTGAGTCGGTTCAGCGAATGAGGAATAAAAAACAAACAAACATGAATGAGCTGTGCGGAGGGACTATGGAATGAAGTTGGATGACAATTAAATGATTTTGAGGGAACGAAGGAGCGTTTCTCGGCAATCAAATTCCCATTATCTTCTCACGCAGCCTTACCAGAAGGGTCCCACAGTATCTTATTTGGGCTCCTTCAGCGCTGCCACCTCCGGCATATATGAGTTAAAGTGCTCACAAACTGCTGTGTGGTCTTAAGTGCATACAGTACCTGCAAGACAGTGGAAATGTAGTAGAGTGCTTAGGCAGCTGAGCTTGCAAGTAGGAGTTTGCAGGTTTGATTTCCGGGTAGGGCACAGCTATTGCGTCCTTTAGCAAGGTATTTAATGTGAATTGCTTCAGTAAATATCCAGCTATATAAATGGATCGTGTACAAGAATGTTGTCTGTGTTAGTCGTTTTTGGATAATGACATCTGTCAGTTCTCCTACTTGGCAATCTTTGAGGAGCTGTCTAATTCACATTCATCTGTATTGCTCCCTCTCATGAAGGCTTTTACATGTGTGCGAGAGCCCAAAGCTGTCAGAGGAAATGCCCACTTTGCATTTTTGTTTGTGTTTCCACAGTGTGTCTCCCTTGTGGATGTCCCCGTCTTATTTTCACTGTCTAGAATTCAAATTCGGATGTGTCCGCGTTTTCCGCAGACGTGGCATTCCCTGGGAAAGATATGGACTGAGACCTGCTCCGACATTGTGTTCCAAACCAGAGCCATTCTGCTGGATCCGTGTGTGTGTGTGTATCTGTGTGTGTGTGTGTGTGTGTGCGCGTCCCTCGTCTGTTTACATGTGTGTTTGGTTGGGAGGGATGTGTCTGAGTGTGTGTGTGTTTGCACATATGTGCACACGTCTGTTTACGTGTGTGTGTGTGTGTGTGTGTGTGTGTGTGTGTGTGTGTGTGTGGGTGTGTTTGTGCATTTCTGCGCATGTCTGTTTACGTGTGTGTGTGTATGTGTGTGTGCACATGTGTATGTTTTGGTTGGGAGGAGTATGGGTGAGTGAGTGATTGAGTCTGTGTGTGTGTGTGTGTGTGTGTGTATGTATATGTATGTATGTGTGGTTGTGTCTGTGCGTGTGTGTGTGTTTGGTGGTGAGGGATATGTGTGTGTGTTGGTATTTTTGGTTGGGAGGGTTGTGTGTGTGTGTTTGGTGGTGAGGGATGTGTGTATGCGTGTGTGTGTGTTTGGTGGTGAGGGATATATGTGTGTGTGTGTGTGTGTATTTTTGGTTGGGAGGGGTGTGTGTATGTGTGTTTGGTGGTGAGGGATGTGTGTTTGTGTGTGGGTGTGTGTGAGTGTGTGTGTATGTGTGTGTGTGTGTGTGTGGTGTGTGTTCCTGCGTGTCTTTGGTTGGGGAGGTGGGGGTCACTGAAGTGCATGCCTAAAAATAGGTCATCTCCACATCTGTCTGTCAAACAAATGCAAACTGGGTGTTCATGTAGAGTAGAGTGTTTCATCCAAGGAATTCTCCTGCTCTCCTTCCAATGTAGCGCCTGCAGCCATGCTTCGGTCCAGGAAGTGGTGATCTGTGTGTGTGTGTGTGTGTGTGTGTGTGTGTGTGTGTGTGTGTGTGTGTGTGTGTGTGTGTGTGTGTGTGTGTGTGTGTGTGTGTGTGTGTGTGTGTGTGTGTGTGTGTGTGTGTGTGTGTGTGTGTGTGTGTGAGTGTGTGTGTGTGTGTGTATGTGTATGTGTGTGTGTGTGTGTGTGAGAGAGAGAGATCAAGAGAGAGACCAAGATTCGGGACAATGAAACCTTCTTGGCCCCCCCAAGGGGGCTCGCTTCCTCACTTTAGAGAAGGATTCATGGTGACGGCCTCACTTTCCCGATGTGCCCTGTGTAAAACGTTTTTCCGTAACGGCAGAGTTCGCCGAAGTCGGAACTGGCTGTTTGTTCTCGGGTCTCACGGGCCCCCACTTCATTCTGACAGGACTGAAAAAAGTAAAAAAAATAAATAAATGAAAAAAACCTCTAAAGCAGTGCAGTTTGCTCTTGCCCTTGGAGAGTATCTTGGTCTGCTAGTGTTTGCTGTTTTCAGTCTGAACTTCAGTCTAACTGCTTCCTTAGAGCACAAGCTAAAAGGCACCACACTGGTCTTTCAACAAGGCACTAAGAAATTAATGTAATATTAATTCAGCCCATTTCACAGTCCGCTCACTCACCAGGTCACTCTGGCGTGACTTACCTGTGTAAACAGCGCACATTTAATGTTCGATTAATTTGTATTTCTTACAGACACAATGAAAGACTGGTTCAGTCTACTGCCCCCGGCCCCCCTCTCCACCCCGCATGGGAAAAAACTCAAGACAAGAAGTGAGGAGAGAGTTTATACTGAGTGAGTGAGGAGACCAAGGTTACACCACCCCCACCGCCCACGCCAATGTTACAGCAGAACACTCGCTGTGTAGGCAAATAAGGGCTTCCTTCCTGCTGGAGAACACTGATCTGGTTTCCTATCAGGTGTTTTACCGTCATCCTCAGACCGCTTGGTTTTTGTCATCCATGTGTTTTATTTCACGGCTTTCATTTTCATCTTTAATTGATGACCAGAGGAAAGCGGTGCCTATGGAGGGGGTGTGATGTAGGAAATAAGAGCGAACTAAATTTCTCACATTACTGTTTTTCACTAGTACTACTTCCTACTTCATTATGGAGCTAGCTGTTCCCAGCTGGCTCATTGTACTCTTTCCCACTGCAAAGATGGAACCAGACTGGCTCATTATATTCCTTACCCAATTTAGAGCTGGAACCAGGCTGGTTCCTTATGTCCATTTCCACTGAAAAGCTGGAACCGGGCTGGCTCATTATATCTCTTACCAATGTAGATCTGGAACCAGGCTGATCCAATCTAGGGAATAACAGAGAACCCAAAAACTGATTACTAAGGGAGGTTTTCACTACTACTCCTTCACACCTTGCTATGGAGGTGGAACCAGGCTGGCTCTTTAAAACCCATTTGCCCTTGTTGAGATGGAACCAGGCTGGCTCTCATTATGCCCTTTTCCTGCAGTAGAGCTGGAGCCAGACCGGCTCATTAAATTCCATGTGTATCACCTGGTCCACGTCCTGCACGTTTATCTAGCATCTCTCTTGGCAAGTATATAATTAGTCACCAGTGTCACACTCAGCAGCCATAACACTTCATTTATGCTTATCGGTTTCCACTTGGCTCAGTCACATGACTGATATGAGAAATATGCAAGTCTGTAAATAACTCACAGCCCTCGGCAGCTCAGAGATGGCCCCTCAGGGCTCTAATGTAATGAAGGTGTTTGAGTTCAGTCAGGTAAAAACAACAGGTAAGATATCTAGCTAGGCATCCTCCAAGCCAGTCTTTTCTGACTTGAATTGTTGCCTGGGGTGGTGAAAAGCCTATATAGTTGAGTATCGTAACATTATTTGTCATTTACATATCATGATACTTTATTTTTAATTATTGCAACACTTGTGGTTTGCTTTTTGTAGAAGTTTGTGAAACTTCAAACTTCAGATTAAGCTGAAAAAAAATGCATTTCTGTGTACCTTCAACTGATATGTTTTTTAAAATGGATTTTAACAGAAGTTAACAGTAATACATTGCAGTGTCAAATAGCAATACGTCGGCCATGATACCTGTGTTGCAATGTTCTGTGGGGTTGATGTGCTTGCATTGTGAGGTCTCTGGGGAGTCTTACCTCTTTGCGATAGCCTCACTGAGCCTCTATCAGGCCTGAATGCAGCTCATACAGAGAGTGGTACAGAGAGGGAGATGGTGGAAGAAGAGAGCAAACTGAGGCTGTGTTTGTCTATGCGTATGTGCATATGTGCATGTGTGTGTTTATACATTGTATATGAGTATGTGTGCTTGTGAGTGTGCTTTTATATGCCTGTGCGTGGTTTGTGTGTTTGTGCGTTTTTGTGTGCATGGTGCATCTGTGCGTGTGTGTGTTTGTGTGTGTGTGTGTGAAGGAAGCCCCGGGGAGCTGTGACTTACCGTCTTGTGTCACAGCACTCTTTCCGTTCCCTTCAGACGGTGCTCGGGCGTTTTTGCCGTTTTGCATAATCCTGCCTTTTTGTCCAAAAGCGCAGAGCTCTTCATGGCAGAAGAGTGGAGCATTAACGCAGATATATACGTAAAGTCGGCCCTCAGTACCCACGGGGTCCGCATCCTCCGATTCAGCCAACCCAGGATCGAAAATATTCAAAAAAGTTCCAGAAAGTCCCAAAAACTTTACTGACTGTTTTTTCTTGTCATCATTCCCCAAACAATTCAGCACAACAACTATTTACATAGCATTTACATCGTATCAGGTGTTATAAGTAATCTAGAGATGAGTTAGAGTAAATTAGAGGATGTGCGTAGGTTATATGCAAATACTACGCCATCTTATATAAGGGAATTGAGCATCCGTGGATTTCGGTATCCGCAGGGGGTCCTGGAACCAATCCCCCCCCGCAGATACCGAGGGATGACTGTAAATAAATCATCTCTCACTCGAATACATTACAGCAGCCAAAAACTTTTAACCCTCCGTCCCACCCCCACCTGCCGAGGAGCTGACCTTGCCCTTTGAGGGTCACAGCCTAAAAACGGCCATAAGAACATTCTGGCAGCCCTTCGGCGCTCTCTCTGCCCTCGATCTAGTGACACGTACACAGAACCGTCTCTTTTAATCCCCTTGTGTGAGCCGCTGCCTCTCGCGCTGCCGTTTGCACCTGACAGGATGCGGTCTGGGTCTGTTTCCGTGACGTCGCGCACAGCACTGAGCGTAGGAGTTTGGGGGGTCGTGTACCCGAGGACGTACCACAGGAGAACCGCTGAATTCGATGTAACGGGTGAAAAAATATGAACATTAACTTTCTCATTTATGGGTGCGGGTACGGTCGGGAATTTGTAGTGCACAGGTGGACTCCAGGTGAAAGACATCAGGCTGTTTTTATTTAAAAAAACGATTGCCATTGTTTTTTCCTCTGGTTGTCTCCAGCAATGCGCTAAAAATGCAGACTATTCAGAGAAACCCAGACCCAGTGTTTGTGTCAGTTAATAAACATTGCTTGAGTGAGCAAATAAAGCTTTTTTTGGTGTGCCTGATGCAGTTGCGTCATTTTAATATGGTTTTGGGTCGGATCACAGTTCTTATGTAAATCGTCAGTCGGGCCCGGCATTAAATTAGCACTAATGTCAGGTAGTAGGTCGGGTGCGGGGCGGAGGCTGGTCTGCAAAACAGGACACATGCAGGACTTTGGTGGACATGCAGCAATGAACTCGGCATGCTGGGAGCTTAAGCACACTTTACCTGGGTTTTTGTGAAGGGCTGTAACATTGATCTGATTGGCTTGTTGGCTGTCTGCCACCTGCCACCTGCCTCAGAGAGTTAGAAACCCATTTCGCAACAGCTTTGACTCAGATCTGCTTTAATCCGAGCAGAATCAAGAGCGAAGGAGCTTCAGCGCTGAGCGTACGCACCTACACACACGCACACTTACATATATGCACATGCACACGCGCGTATGAAAAAACACACAATACTGCCTCCCTTCCACTCTTTTTATCCTTCCCCCTCTCCATCCATTTCCACTTCTATTTCCTCCCTCCTTTGGTTAGCAGTCAGTAAGATTTAAATAAACCTCATGCAAAATGAAGGAAGTGTGAGCTTGGAGAGGTACTGTTCGGGTATAGTTAAGGGAACACGCACATTTTTTGTGATTGTCTTCGCAAAGACAAAACATGGAGGTGCTGCATTGTCGAGGTGAATGGTAATGTGTATATGTAATATTTAAGTCTGCCAGTGAGCTTAAAGCTTCTTTGGGCTCCAATATTGGTGAGTGCAGAATGTGGTTTTTGGTGGTTGTGGCACAAATCAACTTGTCATAGCCTTGTATCCAGGATTTTTTTTCTTTTCTCCAAACTTCGAAAAGCCCAGTTATGTCCATGAGCAATGTTGTCCTACAGTCCAGGAGAGCTTGAGTTCACTCGAGCTCAGTGCTGCCAACCACTGCTGCTCTTCACTCTGCAGTCAACCATATGAGCTGCGTAGATACGGAGTTAAAGCAGTAGGCTTGACGCAGGGTTTGAGCAAGCAGACCGCAGGCTCTCGAACAACCAGTGGAGGCGCTGTTGCATGATGAGACCGCAACACCTGAGCTGTCAGTTGGAGCCCTGTCTCTCTGAGGTCTGGAACTGGTTTGTTAATGATTCCGTACTCGGTTCTGAACTCTCCTTTTTTTGGATACACTGCCATCTTTTTTCATCATGATGATGAAAAAATAAAACAAATATATATATTTTTGTGTTTTAATTTCACCATCCAGGAGGGCATATGATGGGAGGGCACAGGGGCCTACCTTCAGCCTTACCTGTGCTCATGCCTGTTACCACGGAAACCATGGCATCATTCAGCAGCCCCCAGCCAGGCCTCGGTTACGAACGGGTAAAAGAACGGCATTTAATTTTTCCTTTACTTTGGGCCCTCAGAGGCTGCCGTCTGCAGGCATGCTGGAAACAGTTCGCCGAAATCACAGGCCCCGGAGAGAGTGCGGGATTCATTAGGTGCGTGTCACCGCCAAGGAGACGAGCGCAGCCGAAACAGGGCAGTAAATCTGTGCTGTGAGGAGTGCTGTGGCTCACCGCCACGCAGGAGCCTTAGCTGTGGTCCTCCTCTGATCTGAGTTCTGACTCTTCAGTTCCACTCAGCCTCACTTTCATTTGTGTATCGCTTTTAACGAGGACGTTTTCAAAAGAAGAGGCGCCTGGCCAAAAGGAGGGAACATTTGAGCAGAACCCAGCTCAGATGGGGAGTCTATCTGCTCCAAACAGCACTGGGCAGTAGCAATTAGCCAGACTGCAGAGTGTATTTGTGCCTTTTCACTGGTTGGCAGGGGTGAGCTGTGAGGTCCGTTTTCTGGTGAGGAGAAGCAGGATGAGGAACTGAGAGGAGATTCTGTCTGCCACCTACATATTTAAAACAGGAAACCCAGGAGGCTAACTCTCTCTACCTGCTGCCTAACATTGTTATTATTATTGTTAATAATCTTTTTATTATTGTTGTTATATACTAAAAATAATAAAAATAATGATAATAATAATGTTGTTGTTATTGTTGTTGTTATAATAATAATGATGATGGTGATGATGATGATAATATTAGTATCAACTATAATAACAATAGCAACGAGAATAAAAAAGTGGATTGAGAAGAAGAATTGAATGGAGAACGCCTTCCTCACACTGTAATTACACAGAGGCTAACCACAGGCCTCAGTCCCCATGCTGAAATGATTGGAGAGTCTTTTCGGATGTGGTGAGTGGTTACTGTGATGATTAGGATTTGATTAAAGTGTGGGCTGTGCTCGAGCTGTGACTGGAATGAGGAATGGAGGCATGATCTTTATTTATTGATATATTTATTTATCTCTCTCAAGCTGCCTGAAACCACCGTGTGAGAAAGTGAGAAAGGGAACAGTGAAAGCTCGGTGATGGGCAGCAGCCAAGGGTTTCTGTGATACGATACAAAGCAGGGACTGTGTCGGAAGCATATTTGCTGTTTGGTCAAATTATGATTTAAAATATTATATTAAGTATTTATTATCCTTGGATTTCCTCCGGATTTGGCATATGGTCATTTCCAATATCCTCATATCTCCATGAAATATGAGGTAGTGTAGGGAGGTTCTGGGGTCAGCCTGAATGCGAAAATAGTATTTTGTAAGTCTGGAATATTCTCCAGACTTCTATTAACGATGGAGCATCTGTTCCAGACAATTTAAAGCTATGCCAGTCTAGAAATAATATAAGACATGAAACCTGTATTTATTGGACCATTTACACCCCTGTGGTGGCCCCTGTGGTGAGTTTGTGGGAACGATGGCAGGTGAGATCTTTGTGGAGTGGAGCTGGAGAGAGAGGCCTGACTGGGAATACAGCTCCACCTCACTGAGATCGCTTGTCCAGCCACATTTTACCTTGCTACGGGTGATTGTTTTACATCCCTCGAGAAAGAATCTGTCACTTTTTTTCTTCCTGTCTCTCTTTGCGTCACTCTCTCTTTATCAGTCTCTCTCACACCCTCTGTCTTCCTTTCTCCCTTTCCTTTCTCCTTCTCTCTCCTTCCCTCCCTTTCTCTCTCCTCACCTCCCTCCACCTCTTCCTCTCTCACCTTTGCTTGCCATACTCTTCTGACACAATGCTGTCCAAAAATTAAAAAGCAGAAACTAATACATATTTTCTTTGGCCCCTAACCCTCTTATTCAACTTGTAGACTAACTAGAATATAATGGAATAGTGTTTTAAGTTTATACGATATTTTGTATTTGCATCAAAACAACTGAATGCACACCACATCTAACTATTTAAGGTGACTGGTAGGACAGTTAATGACAAGAATGTAAATGTCATTATTACTGAACACTTTATGGGAACCGCTGCTTTCTAACCGATTACTTAACAGCGCTGCCTCAAAACAGCTGAGCTTGTTTCTTCCATCCTGTGTCTATGTCCTGACCCTCGGCGTGTGCTGGCTCCGTTCCATCCATGCGCTGAGCCGACCGGCCGCTAGATCAGACAGGATGCTTTTGTTTACTGAGGTCAGCATCTCTGACTGCCTGTCCACATCCTCGGTCCCGAGGCGCTGGACGACAGATTAAAGGGCGTGAAGCCAGGTCTGGCATGCAGGTCTGCATTGGGGCGCTCGAAACCAATTAGCCAAGCAATTCACATGTAACGCTGTTTTTTTTTTTTCAAAAGCATTTTGCTTTTAACGGCAGGGTGATAAATGAACAAGACCCATGAGTCAGTTTGTAATGAAACCGAAGCGGCTTCATTAAATTACACGTTTTATTGCTCAGCCGTTGTGTTCCAGGAAATGCTTTTTTTTTCTCCACCACAGAGTATTGAAACAATCCTCTTTATCTCCCCGTCTCTCTTTCCTTCAGTCTTTCTCTTAGTTGCTTTTTCTCTTTTTCTCTGTCCTCATTGGCTTCTAATTCTCCGTTACTTTAGTTTCTGAAAGAGCTGGATGCCTGTTTATCTTTGGAAAAGGCAGCTGTAGTTCCAGGTTGTTGTAATTATTAAAGTGTTAGAGGGGGTACCACCAGACTAGTTTTTTCCCCTGTGTTTTTAATTTCCACCTCCAAACCGGTATTCCAAATCACGTACGTACTTTCCTCAAAAGAAAAATGAAATGCATTTATTCAATTGTAATGAATTGGCATCTTTGCCTGAGGTGTGAGCACACAAGGCGATGGGGGGGGGGGTTTAATAGTGACTGTGTGCTGCTCCAGATCCAGACTGCACAGGTGGGTCGGCTATTGAATTATCCCCATTTTCAAAGTGCCATTTAATACAGCAGTCTCTGGCACTCTTGACTCCGTGTCATTTTTCCATATCGAGCAGGAAACGGGAATCACATGGCGGTAAAGCTGTAGGCTGCTCCAAAGGGCAGGACTGTAATTGTTATTCTAGAAGTCATATATCATGGTATAAATTGTGTGTGTGTGTGTGTGTGTGTGTGTGTGTGTGTGTGTGTGTGTTCTTGTGAAGGCATGCTTGTGAGCATATGTATGTAAGCATGCAAATTCATGTTCATGGATGTGCATGTGTGTGTGTGTGTGTGTGTGTGCGTGCATGCATTTGTGTGTGTGTGTGTGTGTGCACGTGCGTGTGCTTTTGTGCATGCATGTGTTTGTGTAAGTGTGTGTGTATGTGTGTTGGTGCGCGCGTGTCTGTATATCTGTGTTTACACAGACGCATGTTCATGCGTGTATGTGTGCCTGTGTACGCGCACACGTGGTGTTCCCGATGGAAGCGGATTTCATTCATGCTGTAGAACAGGTGCGCGGCACTTCAGAAGAGCTTGAGCACTGCCACAGTCAGGGATCCTAATAATAAAGACATGGCTGGAGACTCAGGCAGCCTGCCTTCTGCTCAGCCCACTGTGGGAGAAATCACTGTAAATCCCATGCACATCCTATGCTTTGCTGCTGGCTGGTGGTGAGGGAAAAAAAAGAAGAGATGCTTTTTATTATCTTGGAAAGCAGTGATTTTTTCCCCTCCAGAAGGCAGCCTGCATCTACACTGGAGTCCTCACAATGCGAGCTGGCAGGAGGACAGGGCTGGCTCTGGCCTGCTCGTCCTCTCCGGTCCCTTCAGCAGTGGAGCCCGGGCTTTGGAGCGGCTTGGGGAGTAAATCTGCCGGCTTGCGATGCGGCCGCGTGTCCCACCGCTGGGTGTTTGAGTCCCAGCTGTGCCATTACCAGCTATCGCCACGGGTCCACACTGGCGAGACAACAATAGGTTCAGCCTTACCAGGGGAAAACAGTGGTTAGACCAGTTAAAATCATCAGTTCCATTGCCTCCTCTGGCCAGCCGGGCACGCAGAGGTTGATGAAATGAGCACAATGTTGGTTTTGTGTGTTCACCTGACAGTGTAGGTGTATGTGATGAAAAGTGGTGCAGCTTGTTGAAGCATGAACACGGCCACTCCTTTTGAGTCTCTGGGAGAAGAGTTTTGAGCTCTCAGTTTCTCAGGTCGCACTTCTCAAAAGTGTGCCAAATTTGGAAGTGGATTTTTCTGTATTTCAGTCTCTTTTTTTCTGTTTTGCTTTTGAATGCTGAAACACATTCCTGCTGTGGCTTAATAGTAGATGCTATTGAGTTTATAGCCTGGATACCTGGCTGGTCTTGCTCTTTGCGTTTGTTTACCATAAATCTTCAAATAAACTGTCTCTTTTAAAATCCTGTATCATAATAGCCTGGGAATGGTTCATATCTTTGGAAATAAACACCTGTCTCAAATAAAGGCCTAGTGAAAACAGATGCTTTTTAATATCTTGTTTATGCATCATGTAGCCACGATACTTCTGTCATTGACTGTGGATGTAGATATTGTACGACTTAATATGGACATTGGAGATTTTATGGAGTGAAACATTTTATATTTTTCTGCAAACTTGTTTAACATAATATTTTGCTCTTGCAAATAATAATTTAACAGTTTGATGTGCAGCTGTGTCAGATTAAAAAATCTGTCTACGACAGAAGTTTCCTTCCAATGAGCACCTAAACTCCTGGATGTAAGCAATAAGGAAATAAACCCCTGCACTGATATTACCAGTTTGGTTTGGAGATGCTGGAAAAATTCCACAATGAAATCAAAGCATCAAGGTGCACTCTGACAAAACCATAATCATAGCGCAGATCAAGGCTGCAGAGAGTGCACAACAATAGTCAATATGGGTTAAGTAAGATTGGTGATTCAATAGGGTTAAACCCCTGAGGGGTTAGCCCAACTCTCTGGCTGTGCTACATTCAACATGCCACCACAAGCAGACAGACAGTCTCCGGAACAATCTTTCTTTAGGCATTAGAACTGCTGTGTCATTGTCCTCTTTTAAGACCAGTCTTAAGACACATTTTTATAGAGTAGATTTTAATATTCTGTAATCTAATTAGTTTTCCTCTCCTAATTCCCTTTTTACTATCTGTATACAGTAATTGCTTTAATCATCTGCATTATTATGTAGTTAACTTAGTACTTGTTTTTGTTACGCTTTTGGTGTGTTTCTTTTTTTCGTGCTATTCTCTTTCAAAGGTGTTATACACATAAACAAACACAAATGTGAAAACGTTCATCGCTGTTTGAGACATTATAAATGTACTTTTGAGAACTTAAATATTTCAGTGATTCTTGTTGAGTGGGAAATAACTGTGCAGGAGAATAACTCTTAAGCACTGTTTATAGCACACATTAAAGGAATGTTTTACAGTGTTTTCACATGAGATTTGAGGTCGCCTGTTTTTAAGGTGTGTATTCTTTGTGAAAGCATGGGGAATAAGAGGCAGGCTGCCGTAGGCCAGTGCCGACGTGAAAAGATTTGGAACATTGTGACAAAAACTTCAGGGGAAAAAAAAGTAGTACTACTAACTGTCTGTGGTGTGTGGTATATTGTGTTTGATAGAAATTTCATAATGGAAATATGTCGTGTATGCCGAACTTTCCCTTGGAATTGTTTACTTTGTGGTGCAAAGTATCTGGTGCTGATGAATCACTTTTTTTTCTATACAAAAGTTTTTAATGATGTTTTTCGAAAGTGTAGCTAAAATTGTTCTCAATGAGGTCACGAGTCATCTGGGACTGAATCCAAACAGATATAAATGGCAAGCACTTAAATATAATTACATAAATTCTTTCCCATTAGGCTAAATGTTATTTGCACTTGAAGGCTTAAGTAAAATATATGGGCGACAAGTACTGCATGGCCTCTGTTCTTTTAATACAGGCCTTTTTTGTCCTTCTGTCCTTAGCAACCATGAGATACAGTAGCGAATGAAACCCCTCTGTGCAAAGCGAACATGGAAAACTTCAATGACCCTTTGAAGTTTTCATGAAGTTTGAAACAAACAATCCTCATACAGAGCAGAGATGCTAAGTTTCACATTTACGTCATATCTGACATCCTTCTTTTGAAGAAAAAAATAGGTTCATTAACACATAGCGTCACATTATATATAGGCGTTCAGTAATACGCTCTTATCCAGAGCAATTCACTTCTTTAATGTGCAAACATGCAATGTGTTTCTACAGCTGGATGTTTACTGAACCAACTCCGGTTAAGTACCTTGCTCAACAGCAGTGACCCCACCTGGGAATTGAACTTGCAACCTCTGAATTGCAAGCACAGTTCCCAAACCTTTATTAATTATTCCACTGCAGCTCTGCACTCTAACATGGTAACATGCTGCCTTTCTTTTCAAACAGCAGGGCATATGCTGCTTTTGCTGTATCCATTTTCATTTTATGCAAAATTAATCTATTTAAATTTCAAATACCGCACAGGTTTTTAGAAAAAAAAAACATGGCAAGGTTGAAAGTGACACCGGACAGATCGGGAGTTATTGTCTTTCATGTGCCTAAGGCATACACAGAAATCGATGAATAATCTTTAGCCTAGGTGCACACTAAAATGTGTAAATGCATATTACTTGGAGATATTTTAGGAATAAATGTGACATTTGCAAAACATCTTTTTGCTTCAGGATGGATCTTTATGCCGAAGCTTAATGGAAATCAGAAAGGACTGTCAGCCAAGAGGCAACTTTTACTAATTAGGAGGTGGGAGTGAACCCCACCCATATCCACCAATCCACACATAAAACCCAGACCCATAATGCCCCAGGCTGGCCTGTTTGCTGCGGGATGGGGCGAAGGGACCACCCTGGAGGTTTTGACAGATTAGCCCTGAACTGCTCCTGCAGAGCCAGCCTCACGTGGAGTGGTTCCTTCCCCCTGCTCTCTCGTCCGTAACTTCCTCTGTTCTCCGGGCGATGGGGAGAAGATGGTGCCCCAGCTGTGAATTTCGGAAAGGCTCACCCGAGCGCACCCTACCGATCCCCCTCCCTTCGGGCGGTTGTGCAGGAGGAGACGGAAGAGAGAGCAACCGGAGGCGACTGCCACACTTGGGCTCCCCACTGTGTGCTCCTTTCCTGCTTAGAACGTTCCCCATTGATGATGTCATAGTTATCCTCCCACCCCCATCTCCTTGACGACCATTATTCCCACTGAACCTCCAGAAGGACTGAGCCGTTAGAAGTCACATTGTTAATTCAGGGAAGAAGTGGGAATATCACGATAACCCCCCTCCTTGGGTTTGAATCTCAGCTTAAAAGACACCATCACCTGACTGCTGTTTGGCAGCTTGAACCAATCAAATAAAGATTTCATTTCATTCACCAAGACAGAACACAAATGATTGCCTCATTGTCACCCAGTTTTAGTTTCATGAAGCCTAATTCCAGTTGTGGGTTTGTGAAGCCTCATTCTCACCCAGTTGTGGATTTGTGAAGCTCATTCTTCCACCAGACTTCGCTATAGAACAGGGCTCCATCTGGCCTGGATAGTGCTCACTGTCCTCCCCAAAATAAAGCAGCTGACAGCTGCACAGCACCCATATCAGTCCCATGCAGATGGGTTGAAATGCCTCTCCTCATAAGTGACATGTGTGATGGATTGCACCATATCGGACGTGCGGAAGTTTATATATTATTATCATTCTGTTGCCATTTCTTTGTGTCGCCGTGGCAGAAAGATACCTCATTCCTGCCAGATATTGCAATTGGCCATTTGGCAGATGCAGTTTGCCAGAGCAAACTTATATAATACATTTTTTTCTGGATATTTGCTGAGGTTATCCTGGTTAAAGATGTTGCTGAAGGGCTATGCCACATCTGGGAATCAAACCCGCAAACCTCGCAATCACAGGCTTCGCTCCCTTACTGTTGCACTACTGCTCATCATGCACTCCGGTGTAAACTTGTGCATGCTTCGTCATTCAGTTCCGTTTCAGGAACTTAGCAGATGTTCCTCGCAGGGCCGTGTTTTGGGATGGGATTGGGGTGGCGGGAGGGGGGGAGGGGGTACGGAACACTGTCCTGCAGGTTTCAGGCACCTGGAGCCTTTGTTGGTGCTGGTATGGGGGGTGAAGCTGCTGTCACCGCTGGCCTCGGGCCGACCGCTACGTGGCTCACAGCCCAGGAGGGGTGGGAAGAGGGGAGCGGTTGGGGGGTTGGGGGATTCAGCTGTAGAGAGAAGAGCAGAGAGCACAGCGAAACCTGAACAGAGCAGTCCATGTGTCTGCGCAGAGCAGTCAGCCGTCAGCTGCAGAGACAGTGTGTGGTTTGGACAGGCAGGTGTGTGTGGTGTACCTGCAGTTTGCTGCCGTGCTGAACAAGCTTTTGCCTTTTGTTTTTTTTCATTTTTTTTTTGTTTCCGTGTCATTGTGTGTGTGAATATATATATCCTGTTTTGTGTCTGTGTGCTGTGTCTGTGTCTGTGCATGCATGTGTGTGTGTGTGTGTGCATGTGTGTGTGTGTGTGTATGCATGTGTGTGTGTGTGTATGTGTGTGTGTGTGTGTGTGTGTGTGTGTGTGTGTGTGTGCGCAGACTTGACTGTCCCTCGGGCCCTAGTAAATATTCAGGTCTTTCCACACAGTGCCTGTGAGAGGAGAGAGAGCGCAGTATCATATTAGCGAAGCTGAGGGAAGATTAGCTTGGTTATATGCCTTTGTGTCCATGTCTGTGAGGCAGTGCACTTTCATTCAGGAAGTGATTAATGAGCTCTGGTTTCCACCACCTAATCGTATGACAACTCCTATTGATTGCAGCTATATCATAACTATTACAGTATAACTCCTATTGATTCTAATTATATCACTGCTCAGGCAGCAAAAACCTGCTTCCTGTTGTGCTGGAAAAGGGACTGTATTCTTCTCCATGTCGTTCATGGTGGAGTAGGAGAGATATCAAATGTAAGCGTTTTTAAGGCACCTGGTACCCAGCTGTGGGGGAATCTGGAAGGGGAGACTGCAAGAAGCTCCGTTAATGCTCTGAGGCAATGTTTCTGTTAGCCTCGCAGGCTGAGTTAGCATAGTAGACTGGGTTGATGCAGCAAAATCACTTAGCATAGTAGACTGGGTTAGTATAGCAAGCCACCTACCTTGGGTAGATTGCACAGCAGGGCTTTGTTGTATATATGTGTGTGTTTGGTTTTTTTTTTTATGCTGTGATGTGTGAGTGTCCAGTCTTTTCCGATAAGGGCTGGTATACAAGCAGGCTTTTGTTGTAGCCCTAAAACTCTTGCTTCAATCAAATGAGGTCTTGATTAGTTGCCATCATTGGTCAAATTAAGTGATTTATTGCTGGGCTAGAAGAGAAGCTGGCTCACATATGGACCCCACTGGTGCCAGTACCCGTAACACACTCCTGCCCCTCTTAGATAGACATAGATCCCCCTTGGGATCACAGTGTGTGCTTATGTACTCTCACCTGTATTTACAGATGTCATTGCTGCTATCAGACAGGCTTATAGATATAGCTGCTTACTAACTGGGAGAAATGCATGTTGTAGAATTCAATTCTTTTTTAATCGCCATTTCTTATTTGATCTTACCGGGTGTATTACCTGCTCTATATTTTGTAATGTGTTGTGACTTCATTTATCCTTCATAGTTGCGTAATTTATTTATTTATTTATTTATTTTTGTCAGTGGTGCACATTGGGGTATGTATACTTCAGATCAATATGAGAACCAGGGATTAAAAATGATTTAAATTAAAAAGGAATGCAGTCAGAGGCTGTGTAGTTGTAATCCTGTTCCAGACATTTTGCTGAAATCTCCCTCACCTGGGGGACCTACAGGTATGTGTGGGTGTCTGTGGAGGCCACATCATTATTGCCGTGGTTTCATCGCTGCTCCATCGCTGCTCCCCAGGTGAAGGAGTGCAAGGCTAACGTGCTCTGACTGTCTGAGGCTGTACTGTGCTGTGGTGGGGGGGCTGGACAGGGGGAGGGAGCAACTTTGAGGTCATGTCACATCTGTGCTATTCCCATTCCTGTAATTAAGTGTGTCTCATTTTAGGGGATGATGGGGGTTGACCCCCCCATTCCCTCAGGAAAAGACGGGCAGCAGCAGGTCTGAGTCTGTATGAGCGAAAGGGAGAGGGGAATTGTGTGGGTGGGGTGGGGGGGGGCTGTAAACAAGTACCCTGTTGCATTCTGGGAGTTGCCCCCAGGCTATTAGCCACAGATAATGTCTCTTCCTTTGTCCTGTCCTGCCGCGGCCCGCATCGGCGGCAGCTCGCGTCCATCCTGCGGGGGATGAGACGAGACGAGTCAAGTCCCGAGACGCTTGACGGACGTCTGAAAAGAGCGTTTGGTTTAGCACAGACCCGCGGTCAGCCACTCCCTCTGGGGCTAATCAGTGAGCTGCTCCGGCCCGGCTCCGAACTGCCTCTCCGGGGGGGAACGCTGGGAATCCAAACGCACGGTTTTACTCAGGGCTGGGCGGGATCACAGCACTCTATATCACGACAACGACTGGGGCTTGGCTAAATATCGAGAACTATCGCGATGTATGCATCGGTATGCAAAAATTGTTCTTCACGGTAATTGTAGATGTTTATCATATTGCATAATGATGTTAAGGGTCCAATCAACCGCATATTCAATCATATTCAATTCTCTATTAAGCTCTCAGACACTTTTCAGTCGACATTTCATCAGGGCAACATAATATTTGCTTGTTAGCCTATTATTTTTGCTGACTGTTGGCAGCAGAATGGATATTGAAATATCACAGTATAAAAATACCATCATGATGTGATCAAAATTAGATTCGGTAAGCGATTATATCCTTTGATTGCTCAGCCCAGTTCTAATGGTCATCTGACGAACTTGGCTGCTATGCGTCGATTCACAAACACGTCTTGGAAGAAAAAGGCCAATCCATGTGATCCACACAGTTTTATTTAAAAAAAAAAAAATCAGGAAATGCTTTATTTCCCGAGACCTTCAGAAAGCGAGTTATGTAATTCTCAAGGAGTTGGCTCCATAACGCACAAACATGCGTGCTGACGTACGACCCAGCGCAGTGATTATAAAATTCATGGACATTGGAAAAAATAATTCCACATACACACATAATATGCATATATATATATATATGGCATACTCAAACACAGACAGAGTTCAGTCACCATAATTATACATTGCGTTGACATAGAATGCACATTCCGTACATATAAATACAATATGTGTATGAATGTATGCATGTATTCATGGGTACACATTCAGGAGTGGGCTCCGTAATGACAAAAACCACTGATGCGGAAACCGCATTCCGCCAGCACATGCGTATGCATATACATGTGAGTGTGTGTGTGTATGTGTGTGTGTGTGTGTGTGTGTGTGTGTGTGAGCACATAAATTATAAATAGGACACTATCCTTCCATGCTTTGCTGTCTTCAGAGATGAATTACTGTGCGTTTTGTACGGTTAGATAGCCACCGAGCTCCTCCAAGCACACATCCCGGGGGACATACATCATTATTTAACTGGGGGCTCACAGCCCTCTGTGTGGTGGAGCCGCATCCACGCAAAGAGATGCCCCCCCCCCCACCCACCTCCATCAAACACCCTCGCTGACTTCACCACGATCCCGTTTGTTTCCCACATTTTCTCTCTGTCTCTCTCTCTTACTCTGCCCCACCCAGTCTTTTTTCCTCATTCACTCATCCACCCTTTTTCCTCCCTCCCCTTCATCCCTTCATTCCCTCACTCCTTGGGGTTTTTATTTTATTTCTGCTGAGCGGCAGCCTTCCCATAAGCCCCCTCCACTGCCCCCCACACTCCCCCCAGTGGAGGGAGAGGGGCGAGGGTTAGGGGATTTTTGGAGTTGGGGGGGGTCTTACAAGAGGAGAGAAGGTGTTGGCAGTGAGAACGGGAGCACCGCTGCCTAGCAACACGGGATGAAAAAAAAACCTGTCACGCTTTCTGTGTCGTCTTTGTCATAGATTTTGTCTCTTAGTCTTTTTTTTTTTTTTTTTTTTAAATCCTCCGATTAGCCGCACGAGGTAGGCAGTATGGTCACTCGTCTCTGTGCCAGAGCTGGGAAAGAGAAGGGGTGCCAACCTGGAAACCCCCCAAGCAAGACCGATTCCCTTCCTTTCCACCTGAGCGTCTCCCCTGACAGGGACACTGCTGTTATCCCATCTCGGACAGAAACTCAATGAAACAAGGAGATATCCCAGGAAGTGAAAACACCGAGCCGTCTCATAAGAACCTAAGATCACCTGATGTTGACAACAGGCTGCTCAACCCATCTGGGCTTGTCATTTACCCACAATTCCCAAGAGTCTGGTCAATGTCTAAGGCATTACATTACATTACATTATAGTTATTTAGCTGACACTTTTATCCAAAGTGACTTACAGTTGATTAGGCTAACCAAGGGCCAGTCCCCCCTGGGAGCAATGTGGGGTTAAGGGCCTTGCTCAAGGGCCCAACAGCAGTGGTGTTTTGCTGTGGCTGGGCATGAACCACCAACCTCAGGGGTCCAGGTAGACTACAGGCTGTCCCTGGGCGTGGACACTAAGACCCCAATGGTCTCCACCTGGACATGACCTGGCAAGCAAGGACAACCCTCAGCATGGGGGAAGAACACTCTCTGATATCAGGGCACAATTTACCTTTAACACAGCTTACCTGTGCAGGTAACCTGTGTGTACCAGCTTACCATGCTACACTAACAGAACTCACCCTGGTATGATAACGAGCCAGCGAAATGTGCTGAGGCAGTAGGTGTGAGGAACGTTGGTTAAGGATACGTAAAAGTTTATATATTTTAAGTTTTATGTATTTTAATCCTACCTCAATCAGTACAGCTATTAAACAAATATGACTGGTTTTAAATGATGTTTACCATTAACCTTTATGCATCAACACATTTATTTATCTGTCTGGGAATAAACTTCAAAAAAGTATTTCTTCATGTTTGCAGTACAGCTGATGCAAAGAACTCTAGCCAAACATACTTCACAGACGATACAATATAAGTTGTAATGAACGAAGTAAAACCGAAGCAAAACTATTTATGATGTTTTTGGGGGTAAGTGGGGCTTTTTTTTTTTTCTCAGAGTAAGAAGAGGCTGACTGAAAGGCCAGAGGGACTGGTAGGGGTATCCGGAAGGCAGTGGAGTTTTCCACTTGAGCTGGTCCCTCTCTCTGAGAATACCCCTCCAGTCTCCGAGTTGAGCGGAGGATACAGGTCCTGTTTTATTCATGGCCCATCATGTCTGCACACACCCGGCCATTCGCTGCGAAGGTGATTTTTGGCTGGGGTGCGGAGGTGGAGGCTGGGGGGTGGAGGTGCGGAGGTGGAGGCTGGGGTGCGGAGGTGGAGGCTGGGGGGTGGAGGTGGGGGTTGTGGGGGGGGGGCAGTGGGGGTGGCTGGGGTGGGTGTAGGTGTGGAGGGAGCGGTGAGAAAGGGGTGCGTCAGTTGCTCAGAGAGCCCATTCAGAATTATCCTCCAATCCTGCCTGCAGCTCAGTCGCTCACCCTCTATGTTCACTTCTTGGCCTGATTTTTTTTTTTTTTCCTCTTCTTTCTTTTTTTTTGTTTTTGCTTATTTGCCTGGCCTCCTTCACTCCTACTCTCTTTCCCTAACTCTCTTTCTTTCTCTCTTTGCTATTCCCTTTCTCCCCTTTCTGTGTCTCTCCCCATTCCAATTTTCTCTACCATTTTGCCCTCTCCCATTGTACCTCTTTCTCTCTCACTCTTTTTCTCTCTCCCCGTTATTTCTTTCTGTACCATATCTCCCTGTTCTCTGTTCCCTATTGCTATCTCTCTCACTCCTTCTCTCTCCCCATTTCATCTTTCTCTTTCCGTCTCCTCTGTATTCCCTCTCTCCCTCTCTTTTTCTCTCTTACTCTTTTCCTCCGCTCACCTCCTCCTCCTCCCCCCTCAGGTTTCCGAGGAATCACAAGACTGGAGCGCAGTGTTTTCACCACGGCTGTCACATGCTGCTTAATTCAAATAGACTGTGATAATTCCCCCTTTCAGTCATCCCCAGGCCCCCGTGTGCAGGCGCACAACAACCAGGGGGTTACCATGGCAATGCCGGAGGGCGGGGAAGAGGGATGGGGGATGGGGGATGGGGGAGGGTCCTCATTTTCTCCCCTCCATCTCCCCAAACACTGTCCGGCCGTCTAAACTGACGGCCCAGCATTTTGGCTGCTTGATCCCCTTATAAACCCCCCAAAATACAGACAACTCTTCCGGCTGCAATGACTTCACCTCCTTTTCCTTCCCTTACCCCACATCCCCCATCCACCCCCCTCTTCTCCAGCCTATCAGTGGACCGTTCTGTGGTGACAGTGAATAAGTGAGGTGGATTTGATCCATCAGCTGTGTGTGCTTCTTGCTTGGCTGTTTCCCCCCTCTGGATTTTTCTTTTGCCCCCAACCCCCCACCCCCAACCCCCACACACACACAAACTCACCCACAAACACACATACACACCATAAAACGAAGCACAGGGCTTTTGGTTCACTGCCTTGGATTACTCTGTACAGTAGATTTGCACATTACCCTGTCTCAGTGCTGTGGGACCCCAGGCATTCTCGCTCTCTCCCCAGCATAAGCAGATGGGAGAGGGGGCCGGGGATTAGGGCTGGGGGAGGCAGGGCAGAGGTGGAGGGGGACAAGCAGAATTATCTCATGATGCAAGATGTGGGGAATTAAGACCCCGTACTTCCTGTTTTAATGCACACCCAGCAAGGCCTAACATTGCTAACTTCCTGGAGGATTCTTTTATTCATCTTTGACTTTATCCCTTAAGTGTCTTTCACTGTTCATTCATTTTTTTCTTAGCTTTTTTTTTTTTTTTTTGCTTTTTCTTTTTCCCCTGAGGCCTGTGAGGCTTAAAACAGTGAGGTCAGTTCACCCCACTGCAGAGAAGGCTAACACACACACACACACACACACACACACACACACACATTCTCACACACACACACACACACACAGACACACAGACACACACTCACATGCATGCACAAATTCACACATGCTCAATGACACACACACACACAGACACGCATATATGAACACACATTCTCACACACACACACACGTGCATACACACATGCATACATACACACACACACACACGCATACATACATGCATACACACACACACACTCACTCACATGTATGCACAAATTCACACATGCTCACTGACACACACACACACACACACACACACAGACATGCATATATGAACACACATTCTCACACACACACACACGTGCATACACACATGCATACACACACACACACACACGTGCATACACACATGCATACATACTTGGGTGTCGGGTGAGTGCAACCTGCAGCCACAGCCCCTGATCGTGCTCATTCTGCCCCACAGGGTCACAGCCTCTCACTGTCTGAGCTTTAAAAGCGTCTCAGTCTGGGCCAGACAAACGGGGACGGAAAGAGCTGGAGAGAGGTGAAACAGGGAGGCAGAGAAAGAAAGGTACAAAAAGAGCTGGAGAGAGGACAAAAACTGAAGCAAACACAGAAAGGGAGGTACTGAAAAGAGTGATAATGAGAGGGGGGGGCTGGCTGTGAGAGATGGAGTAAGGGACACAGAGAGACAGGTGCACAGGAAAAGGTATTAGATGTAAAGATAAGGGCTGGGCAAAGATAAGAAAGGAGAAGGAGAGAGAAAGAGAGAGTGAGAATAGGTAGAAACAGAAACTAGGTGTTGAGATGCAGACAAAGAGATTGAGAGTGAGCGTTTGAAGGAGTGGAGACAGAGAACATTGGAAGGCCGGGAAAGGGAAGGAGTGATGGTGCGGAAAGATTGAGGAAGCAAAGGTGAGAGAGATTGAGAGAGGGGTAGTAGAGGAAATGACAGATGTTGTAGGAGGTAAAGAGAAAAGGAGTGAGGTTTCTTGCAAGAGTGCGTAAAGAGGAGGCTTCAGGCAGTGCCATTAAAATGCCGATTGACTAATTTGAATGTTTTTCAGCTGGTGCATCGCATCCTGCTGTTTGACAATGGTGTCGCACAATGATCCAGAAATGAACATGCCCGTGAAAGTACGAGCCATAAAAGTACATTTTACTGACTTCCTGCAAAAACGACTTCCCAGCATGCTGTGGTGTGCCCATTTGCATACATTACAGATGCGGTGTAGCTGTCGAGCTCATAAAGCACCAAGACCGTGAGCTGGTTCCATTTAATGAGAAATTCTGGGTAAAATCATGAATGAAGTGTGGCTGGACTGGAAGTCTAACACTGGGATTTCTATGGTCAACCCTGCAGACTCTCTCATGTCTCTGTCACGCTGTCCCAGATTGAACCGTTTTTTGCCCTGGCATACTAATCTCATGACCTCACACGGCTGAGCCGTTCAGCTATCGGTTTTAATAAGTACCCTGAGCTGCTGTTGAACAGGTAGAGAGCTCCGCCATCTCAGAGCGCTGTTTTAACAGTCCAAAGTCATGGTGCAGTGGTCTACACGGGGCACATTACCTCCAGCAATTGCAGCTGTGTTTATTTCAAAACCATGCAGATTCAATGTCACAAAGACTTGAGTCATTCAGTAATGTGTGTGCAACCGTTACACTCCAAACTGCTATGAAATTAGCATTTCCCTCACACACTGACATTACACAGATACAGGGGTCTTAAATAAATATAATGCACTAATTACCGAATATCAAATGTTTTTTTATTGTTGTGATTACACCATATGTTTTCACTGTCAAAGTGGACCTCTCATCGTCATGTGACAGACTGTGACACGCTATCAAAGCATCAGAAAAATCGGGACACTTTTTCATTTTGCAGGCTTATAATCATTAAAATGATCAATGTTAATATCTATGAAGTAAAAAAAAACGGGGACAATTCAGGATCCGGTAATTTTAACATGGTAAACCGTGTCAGAAAATCATAGTTTACAGTAGTACGATGGCGAGTGAATTTTAAACTATGGAACACATAATAAAATCGTCAAACTACAATGGTCCCCGATTTCTGCTGAATGCACAGCAGAAATCGGGGACATTTTCGGCTCCCAAAATGGGGGGCTGTCCCCAGAAATTGGGGACATCTGGTTACGCTACCATAGTAACAGGCAGCATTATTGTGCTGTATTTACTCAGCCTCTGCCCCTGGTGCTCGATTGAGATCAGTTCTTTTACCAACCCTACCCAGCCCTTCAATTCGTGTCATAACCATTATAAAGAGACTGTCAGGCAGAACCTCCCCATGAAAAGATTATTGCATAAAGAGCTTTGAATTCAGCTGAAAGTAAAATAATAATTATCACAGAGGAGGGCGCTTTCTTTCCCAGCGTCTTTTTTTCAACCCCGAGTTAATAGAGCAGCGTCTCGGCGTGAAAGGACAGATCATCGCCTAAGGCCCAAGTAAGCGCTGGAAATGAGGGGGGATGAAAGTGTAAAACATGATAACAAATAATTTACACTCCCTGGTCTCTGCGGGCCGGCTGAACTGTCCTCCTGCCCTGCCAATGCCCCCCTGAGCTGGGGGACAGCAGTGGGTCACTGCCTGTAGCAGGGCCCTGTCTCTGTTTATAGGCCTGGCTGTATCGCTGTGTGACTGCGGTCTCTCACGTTGCTCTCGCCCCCGCTATCTCGGCCTATATAAAATATGAAACGTATCTGTTCATTGCTGCTCTTAGTTAACATTCGCATAGGAAATTCTTTGTTTCTCTGTCTTTCTCATATGTATAGGTATCCTCTCTCTCTCTCTCTTTTCTCTCACTCTAATGCCCCCCCCCATCTGTATGTGTATGTGTGTGTATGTGTGTATATTATCATTAAAATACCACATTATTTCAGGGTGTATTTGATAGCGTATTGTTGTTTACTCACGTTGCTCGCCTCTCTCTCCCTGTCTCGGTCAGTCGCTGATCTTCCTGGGCTGTGTGGCTGCGGCCGGCCTGGGGCTGAACCTGCTCTTCCTGGCCATCTATCTCAGCTGCTTGTGCTGCTGCCGGAAGGACGAGGAGGAGGAGAGCAAGAGGCCCAACTCCTGCTGCGTCACCTGGTCCGCCGTCGCCGCCGGGCTCATCAGCTGGTGAGGGAGCCGGAGGCTAACGGGCTAACTGGCCAACGGGCTACAGCAGCCAACGTTTCGTCAGTTTCTGCTGCACCCATCTCACACTCACACATAGTCTCTTTCTCTCACTCTCTATAACACACAGATACACATACGTAATGTCCCTACAGCCGTTGGTGAGGGAGCCGGACGCTAACGGGCTAACTGTCCAACGGGCTCGCACAGTGCTCATGCAGCCACCGTTTCGTCAGTTGCTGCTACACCCATCTCACACGTAGACACTGTCTCTTTCTCTCACTCTCTCACACAGACAGACAGACACACACACACACACACACACACACACACACAGACTCACATACATAATGTCCCTACATCCGTTAATGAGAATTCCAGGTGCTAACGGTGTAGCACAGCCACCGTTTTATCAGTTACTGCTACACCTGTCTCACACTCACATACTGTCCTATCTCTCTCTCTCTCACATACACACACACAAACACACAAGCACAATGCCCCTGCATTGGTTGGTGAGAATGCCAGGTGCTAATGGGCTAGCGCATCCACCGTGTCATTAGTCACTGTTACACCCATCTTGTACACACTCACTGCATCTCTCATTTGCACAAACACACAGAGGCACACACACAACTCCCCTACATCAGTTGGTGAGGATGCCAGGCGCTAACGGGCTAGCACAGCCACTGTTTTGTCAGTTACTACTTTCCACTACCCCCTTCCCCCCACAACTGCCACCAGACACATACTGCAGGTGAGATAGTTAAGCTCTAAACAGTCTGCCGTAACCACTGTTACCCTAGTGCTAGAGAAACACACACACACACACACACATAAGTCCATGTCAGCTTTTTTGAGGGTGCTATCCTACTAAAAGACACGTGCTGCTGCCATTTTGTTTTGATCACTGAAGGAGAGTTTGATTAATTTTACTGTCCTAAGCTTCCCTGCTCTCTGATTGGAGCCTGTAGAGTTCTGGTGCTGGTTTTGATTGGCTGGGGCTGTCAGTCATTTCATGCCCACACAGACTCCATTTTGGGATTCCTCAGAGATGGCGACTGACCGGTGGTTTACACACAAAAGCCCTTTTCCAGGGAAGTTGAGCACTTATACCACATTGGAGAGTGAGAAATTAGTCTAGCTCACAGTTATGAGTCTGACGAATGAGGCTAACCCCCCCTACCCCACACACCCCCCGGGCATGCTGGTTTTCGCTCAAGCCCTGCCCCGTTAATTAGATCTGACTGGGCTGTTAAATGAATACAGATTTGCTGTTGAAGTCACTTGACAGTCACTTTATGTACTCACCGAAGGTCCCCTGGAAGGAGTGTATGAAGCGAGGTGTTTGAGTGACGGGGTGTGTGGCCTGGGGTTACTCTGTGTGTGTGTGTGTGTGTGTGTGTGTGTGTGTGTGTGTGACTGAGTGTGCATGTGTGTGTGCGCATGTGTGTGTGCGTGTTTGTGTGTGTGCGTGAGTGTGTGTGCTGTGTGTGCGTGTGTGTGTGTGTGTGTGTGTGTGTGCATGTGTGTGTGTGTGTGTTGTGTGTGTGTGTGTGTTTGTACCAGCAGCAGAAAGAAAAGTTGCAAAGTTAAAACTATGTGTTGATTTCTTTTCTGTGCACTTCATTTGCCCAATAGGGCACAGACCGCTCTCACTGTAATTAAGATTAATAGGTTGTTTCAGGGCTGAGACCAGTGGAGCACAGCTTGTTGATGTTTGTAGCTGTGAGACTGGGGTCCGGGGATTGTGGAAAGCACTGCATTGTGGGATACAGAAAGAGCGCTTGGAGTTGGACTGAGCTGGGAGACAAGAGAGAGGGATGGTCCATGAAGGCCAGGGAGAAGGGATGGAGGCTCAGGGTGGGGGGTTGGAAGAGGTGGGAGGCTCTGATGGGGGTGGGGGGTGTATCAGGGATGCACAGGCAGAAGGACTGGGAGCAGGAGTCCAGGAAGTTGAAAATAGAAATGGGATATCTCTTTAGAGATGGGAGCTTGGTGTGTACATACTTGCATAAAGGTATGTGAATCTCAATAAAGGTGAGCAACATGTATTGTAATGAGTCTGGGTGATGACAGATACCAGATCTCAGGTACCAGTTATCACCTGAAGAGACCGGTGTATTCCCAGTGGAAATACATAAAGGTAATATGTATAACATATTGCAAAATCAGACTGACTCTGGTGAGAGCGTTCCTCCTCCTCTTTCACAAAACTATGTCAGTGTGTCATAGCATATATAGACAGCTACCAGTCTTGCTCCTGTGAGAATACAATTCAGCTGGATTTATCCGCTTCCTTTTTTTTTTTTTTGGCAGTCCTGGGAGGGTGTCATGTGACTTTGCAAATTCCTGAAAAATATCTCTTGCATCATCACTACTGTGTGTACACCGCGTCTGTCCGCCCACACTGTCTGCGCCAGGCAGCCCAGGGATCTGGACCTTAAGCTGGAGCTTCAGCAAGGTGCACCACACGCTAGTGACGGAGGGAGAGGAGTTTCACTGAACCAAAAACTGGAGCAGCTACAGTGTATTAGCTGTAGCTCAGTGCTTTGGACCAATCATAGCATTGGATATGGGAAGAGAGGCATTTCTGATTGGTTAAAACAAGTTAATGATTGATAGCTGAATGTTGTTCCTCAACCATCAGTACCAAATGCTGTCTGACACATTGTCATCACATTTGTCTTTGCACTCTTTATTCTCTCATGAGCAGGTGTTCACACTTTCAGCAATGTGGGACTTCAGCTGTAGGACTGTTTATATATATATATCTGTTTATTAGCCTCTTTTAAAGGAGTAATTTGCCTCAGCACATTAGAGAAAATAAGGCTGTCTGAGAGCTGACTGATGATGGGGAACATGGGGATTGAGTTTGGGCCAGGTAGCTGTACCTCGCCAGCTCCTGCTAACGGAGGTCACAGTTTGCGAGATCAATATCGAGGTCTGGAGCAGTCTCATTGGTTCCAGCGAGATTTACGTTTACCGATGCATCTTCAGCGCTTCGATTGTCCACCTCCAGCGAGAGCTCCGCTTCTATGCGATGATCATTTGCGAGGAAGATGTAACTGGCCATTGGTTTATTAGCAAAGAACATCCCCTTTGAGTTTCAGGGGACTTATTTTGTGCTTATCTTTTATCTTCTGTGCCAGGGTAAGTGAGGGTACTTGTAAGCTAATCTGGATCAGAGAACCGTTTTGATTAGATTCAGGGGAGCCAAGGAAGGCTTAGCATACAGACTTACATTAGCGCAGAAGCTAACTCAGAGGACAGACCTAGAGAGACAAAACGAGAGAGAGAGAGAGAGAGAGCGAAAGAGAGAGCCCATGACCTTCAACATCCTTTCGCAAAGGGATTGTAACTTTCATGAAAAGGTCATTGCAGTTGTTCTTTTTGTTGTAATATGAGTAGCAGTAGAATAATATAGCCTTTTAAGGGCAGCCTATATGGCCTACCCTGCTCTTGTCTGTGTTATCTGCAAAGATGCCATGTTTCCAGCTCAGGTATGACTTGCTTCATTGTGTCCTAATATCGGTCTCAAGAGAGAGACCTGGAGAGAGAGGGAGGGAAAGAGGGAGATGTAGTTGTAAAATGTAGAGAAAGAATGAGGTATAGAGAAGGAAGTGACTGGTTCTTGGGGAAGGAGAGGAAAGAGACAGACAGAAGGGGAAACTGTGTCTGTCTGGTTAGGTTTTCCCATCATGCACCAGGTGGAAAGGACACAGGAAGTCAGGCTCCTTTGCCAGGCTCTGTGGTCGCAGGGGCTATCGCATAGATTGATCACAGTGCCGATCGGCGTGGTTCTGCGGATTCCAAACACAGCCCACATTGTGACAACAGGTAATACTGCATAACAGCAGGTAAGACTGGCCCTGGCTGAAGACCAAGGTCCTCAGCCAAGTGAACTAATTGCACTCTTGTAAAAGTTTCAGGGGGTGAAGCTGCCCCCTGTAGAAAATGTCATGTGGTGGGTGCCATCTCTGACTTCTGCTAAATACAGAGCCTCTCATTTAAAAAAAAAAAAATCTCCTTGACGATTGTACCTGCCTGCCAAAAGCGGACAGTTTCTTGCAGTTTTTTTTTCCGTGACCCATTTGTGGTGCGACCCATTTTCTTCTTTCGAGAGTGGTTGGCGCACTGCAGCGAGCGAGAGAGAGAGAGAGAGAGAGAGAGAGAGGGGGGTCTTCAACGGTCACCACCCAAAAAAAGATTTTACTAAATCATGGGTTGCTAGGTAGGGGGAAGCAACAGGCCTGGAAATTACAGCTATCAGCCAGACTCTGATAGGGAGCAAAGGATTATGGGATATGCAGAAGTAATGCATTTCTAAAGTGTGCAACAGCAATTTTCCCACACTTCAGTTAATCAATAAATCTATACCAAGCCAGGTAAATAAGTCATTATTTTTGTTCAGCAACATTTACGAATAGGTTTTCATGCAGCAATTCCCAGATGGCCCTTTCCCAGATGGAAAAAAAGAAAACTCTAGTGAAACAGATTTGGGAAGAAAAATATTATTCCTGACCCCTTTAGGTAATTGGCCCAAACACCAGTAAAATCGACCAGCTGCTGTCAGGACTGAATTTTGGCATCTGTAGTTTTTTTTTTTTTTTTTTTTTTGGGGATAGTTCCAAAAAGGCATGAGGCTGTTCAGAAGGTGAAGGCCGGTTGAACTCCTTACGAGTTAATAATTATTAATATTAATAACTATCAATATCTCCCCACCACCACTCCCTTCATATTAGTATTACCTTATTCCCCTTATTGGTTTTTTTGCATTGTGTACCCTTAAAACCACAAAATGGACCAATGGTCAGTGCAGCTTTTTGGTACCAGCCCCTCCACCCTGCACTGTCGCCTGGTAACTGGTGGTGTGGCATGAATAAGATTGTTGCAGCTGTGATTGGAAAAAGGAACCTGATTCGCTCTGTTCTAGATTCTTCGCACCGCCCCATTCCGCAGCATTATTACCCAACAAAGCGTCAGTGAACATCATGTGCGACAAACTGACAAGCTCTACAGAGATGAAGATGTCATGTTCCTCCATGTGTCATTTGATTTTAATAAATACTATAACAAGAGAACAAATGATTGCATATTTATCCAGTTTTTTTTTCCTTTTGCATAATCATGTGACAGTCATTTTAGAGTGGTAGCTGATCGAGTTATAGCACTTTTAACATTCCAGCCTACTCTGTTAAGAGAAGGGAACATTGTCATGAGTGTAAGTGCAGGGGCCTGACGCTGTTTAGCCAGGAGTGACCATTAACCCCTTCCTGTCCTGGCCCAAACTGTCACACATAGGGAGCTACCTCCTTCTATCACGTAGAGCAGCGGCTCTCAAGTTTTGTCTTCAGGCTCAATGACCAATTAATGCAACTGATTACACAATTAACTGAAATAACCTTGTTTCTTTAGCATAAACATGTTGTGTCTGTTCAGGTGAAAATGAAAACAAATGTGTAGCGTGGCTCTCTGAAAAAAAAATAACATAAAGATTTGGAGCACTACCGCCTTAGAGAAATGGTTTACTACCCGAAAAGGAAAACCCCCAGCTTCAGAAAGTATAAATGTAACCATGTACTTATTAAACCCATACGGTAAAACCAGCTGATTGTAATTAGCTCAACTCTTCAGCCAGGTGGGGGAAGCTGATTAGTGAAATCAGCTGGTTTGGTGCAGGGGTTGAACACATTCATGCGCTGCGTCCAAAACCGCACGCCACGCCCTATATAGTAGGCAAAAATCAGTACACGTAGTGTGTAGTGTGTCCGACATCTCGAACCGACTGAATCAGTATGCGAGCATTACCCGGATGGCATACTGCTTCTAAAATTCTGCAGTGTGCAAGGACCGCACACTATGCTATCCCACAAGGCCGTTTGGTGGATAGACACCAAAGGAGAGGACAGCAGAGACGGCAAAGTTCTATGAAGTTTGATGACGGATGTACATCAGTTGTAAACCTCTGGCTATTAGACTGAAGTAAATAGTGACCGTTACATCTATGGTGGTATGTCCGAACACTCACGTACTGCACTGAGTACTAGGCACTACGTTGACATCAGAACAGTATGCCTGTGGTTCAAATTCAGTAGGCACTGATTTGCATGTATGTAAGTATGTGCCGAGGCCACAGCTGTTCCCAGCCCTGGTCTTGAGGGAAAACTGTGTACTCAGGGTCTTGCTCCAACAATAATACTGAATCCTCATGTACTATAAGCTGTTCATTGTTTTTAATTAGGCAATTTTCATGTCTCATGAGGGATGAGTTTCCCTCTTATTGCCACATTATGTAAGAAACAAATCTGATATTCTTGTTACATAGAATTTATATCCCTTACGCTTCTCAGAACTTTTAATCAGTAGGACCGGATCTCAGAGAATTCGATTTTCTCTAATGTGCCGACATGAATGATTCCTTTAAGAGGGTAAAGTTGTGAAGGAGTAATTGGTAACAATTAATTAATAATAATAAAAACCTACAGCTGAAATATGTAAATGCCTAAACGCTGACAGTGCGAACACCTGCTCATTGAAACTAAAACTATTTGCTGAAAACAAATAATGTTATGGCAATGAGCCACGACGACTGCATCATGTTAAAATATGCAAATTTTCAGTGTTCAGGATTATGAAACTGAGACATATTTTCAGCAGTCATATACAGAGGTACCCCAGGATTAAGGCTGAGGACCCCTAAACTAGGATCACTATCTTACAGCAGGTCCTGTCCCAGTCCCAGAAGGCAGAGGTTTTTGTTGGATATCATGGTTTCCTTCAGTTAGAAAGGAACCTGTCTTAGACCTCCCTGCACCAGACACCCAACCACACGCTGGCTGTCAGTCCAGTCATATTCTTTACGATTTATCTGTTTTAGTGCAGCTTCAGTACCTCCCCCCCTCCCCAAAATGAAGATATATAGCAGGCCATCAGTCAACAATCTCCATAAATCTTAGTTTTGTCCCAGATCAGCTGGTTTATGTGTAGTCATCAGTTTTTTTATTGAAAAGAGCCAGGTACTGCATTCTGGTGCATACCACATTAGGCTGTGTAGATATAATGCACCCCCTTGTCTTAGAGACGCCCTGTCTTATTATGGGATGCAGCAGACCTTGCTGTAGGCATTAGTTACCCGTCTGGTCAGGTGGTCCCGTGTCCCTGACTAACACATTGACTGAAGACACCGTGCCAAACTTGCTTAACCCTTCGTTGCATCATGCTACGTTATTTAAGTCTTTTTTTTTTTTTTTTTTGCCGTAGGGTAATGTGACTTAAGTTATTTAGGCCGACCAGATGACCATGTAATACCATGTAATAGAGGTCATCTGGGCCCTATCTTCTGAGGTATGGGGCATGGGGGCCAGATTGTGGGGGGGGGGGGTGGATAGGTGGGATAACATTAATTGAGCAGGACTGGATGGGAACAGGGCTCGCAGAGCTGTAGGCATTTGTGCGGTAGTCCTGCAGTGACCATATGAAAATGAAATGAGTTGTAGCAGTAGAAGTATCAGTAGTAGTTATAGGCAGCTGTGATAGTAGTAACAGTACCAATATTAATTGTAGTTGGCTGCTATCAGTGGTTGTATTACAGGGTTCTCCTTCGGGAATATTACAGTGACACTCTGCCATGATGTTCCCTTTCTACTGCTGCTATGCAAAATTAGCCTCATCAGCCGATACAGCGACCAACGTACAAGAGGATGAGGAATTGAAAGTCCAGATTAGATTTTATATTCTTTTTAGATTTTTTAGCGGTTATATCAGCGGGTTTTAAAGTATAGTCTGCTGAAGGTAACAGACCTTGCTGATGCAGGTCCTCTGTTTATGGCCGTTCCATGTCTGGGTTTGGAGGACGTGATGAGCTACTTTGAAAAACATTCACTAGTAGTACTAGTTGCAGTCATAAGAGGCAGCAGTTGCATTTGGTCTTCTAGTAGTAATATGAGCATCAGTGGTAGAAACACAGAGTGAGCACATACTAACCCACAGCTTGCTACGGTCTGGAAGGTTCTGTAAGATTTCTTCTGGCTCGCTGTTCTTTTCTGTTCTTAAGCGGGTTATCACAAGCACTGTCACTGGATGCGCTTGAGTAGATCATCTGTGTTCCAATTCCCATGATCCTTAGCCATCCCCCCACCCCCTGCCTTAGTCCATCCTCATGCTTCATGTACACATACATACCTCCAGTGGTGGTAACAAGGCAACGCATTTACGTAATCCGTGCGCAAAATGAACACATTTTAAAAGGACAGCTGTCGGGGGAGGAAATGTCAGTAGAAATGCAGCCTGTATGTATGCTCATTAAAATGAAATAAATGTTATTGATGTTTTTTTGCTAGTTTTATTTTTTCAGAATTGCTAGCAGCCGTGTTACATTTAAGATCTAAATGTCAGACTGACTGTTCAATCTCCCCCTCGAGGGGCTCTTTCATTCATTATTTATTTAATTGTTTTTTTTTCCCCCTCCCCATTTCCTTCTCCTGAACCCCTGTTCCCCGTTGCCCCTCCCAAAACAGAAATGCGACCAGGCCATCTGTTCTTCAAAAAATGAAATTGTTTTAATGTGATTTTAGTGTTTGGCTTCCTCTCTGTCGTCTCTCCTAGTGTGGTTAAGGATCTGAGTCATGGGCTGATGCCATAACGGCCGATGTCTTCAGTTCCGTACCAAAAACAGCAACTCTCTGAAAGACAATGCGTTTTAATCGTGTTTGGTGGCCTGGGCCTCTGAGCTGTGCCTTGTTTTCAATTTTATTACTGGGTTCTAATCCAATAAAATCAACCAGTTTTTATTACTGTCCTTTTCCTTCAAAGAACTTTAAATTGGAAGGAATTGAAAATATGGCCCTTTTAATTAAGTTTATTATTATTTGTTGTTTTATATATATATATATATATATATATATATATATATATATATATATATATATATATATATATATATATATTACATATTCAGTGAGTACAAACCAGCTTCTCCAAAAAGAATCTGGGTCTAAACTTGTCTGCAAAGGAAAGAAAAACAGTTAATCCATAGCGCTAAGAGAATTACCACGATACCACTGAGCTGGTTGATCGCAAACAGTTCTCATCTTTTATCCGATAAAACGATGTACTGGATCATGAGCTGGTCAGTCTGCTGACACAGGGTATCTGGCGGAAGACTGATCCTTTTTCCCATTTGTACCAGGACCTTGTTGCCTCTCATCCACAATGATCCGCTAAGATCTCTAAGGGGCTCTGTGAATAAGCAGATCCATTAGCTCTGATCTATCTTGGGGGGTCCTGAGGATCTCAGGCCTTTAACTTAGCTCCTCCACAGGGCTCTTTCATCGGGATCTCCCTGATAGATTCTTCCCTTAACCCCAATGAATGGAATGGGTGTGCCTCAAAGGTCAGACCTGGGCACATTTGTATTCCTCTGCTTTGTCCTCCCATAACTTCCTGAACTCTGAGAAGCCCCCTATAACAATACAATGGTAGAACACAATAAGACATGAAAAGAAGGCCTTCTTTTTAAAAAAAAAAAAAAACAATGATTTAATTAGTGGCTTAAAGAGTGGAGCAGAGGGGGATTCTCTGATATTCTGCGGAAGTGAGTTCCTGAGTATCGGGGCACAAAAATGCTCACAGATATTTAGATTTTCCTCTGCCCGGTGTGTGTGTGTGTGTGTGTGTGTGTGTGTGTGTGTGTGTGTGTGTGTGTGTGTGTGTGTGTGTGTGTGTGTGTGTGTGTGTGTGTGTGTGTGTGTGTGTGTGTGTGATCTCCTCCTGAGTCAGGGCACACTTTGTGGTCAGAATCTGATACAACCTTTCAGACCTGCTCTCTGGAACAAACAGAAGGAAAAAAAAAACCTATTAAGATGCACCAACAACCTGTCCTCAGAAGGACTGGCGTGACATTTAGAGAAATGTTTGAAAGCTCTCTCATCTTCGGTACCGTGGCGCTGATCCACAGCTCAAAATCTTTTCTGTGTGGTATCCAGGCCCTGCGTTCATTCTTGCCTCCCAAGACCGGTGGTATCAGGCCCATCAAAGCTGCTCATAGCTGGACTGGCTTGCTGGTGTGCCTCCACACACTGTGCCATTCTGTTAGCTTGTTTCATCACAGCGACCACTGTGCTGGAACCCACTTGCTTCCTCCGTTACCCATTACCACTCAATAACACACACACACACACACACACACACACACACACACACACACACACACACACACACACACACTCACACACACACACACACTCACACACACACACACACACACACACACACACATACCATCTGACCTCAGACCACACATTCCACCTCCTCCCATGTTCTCGCTCATGTTAGCCATCTTGTCAGCCATTTCCCTGGGTGAGATTTCATTGATCTTCCAGCTTAAAAACTCTGACCTTCAATCGATGTCCCTCCAGACTCAGGTCGATGAAGACCCGTGTGTTTTCAAACCTTTCCGCTTGATTGCACGATAAAACATCGTCCAAACATCCAGGAGCAACAGCGGTTAGTGAGTTCTGTGTCTCCTCACGGAAGGTCTGGCTGCATCTGAAAGCTCTGAAGTATTTCTTCCGTTCTTCCGACTGATCTGTAAAGCATGGATGGGAGGTGATGATGAGGCAGAAACTTCACCCAGTCAATCCTCACTCACTTCAGATCAGTGAAATGATATAGGATGGAGGGGAGGGGAGAATTTGGGGCCTATGCTTGAGTTCCATTCTCCGGGTCCAGAACCAGACAGCACCCCCTCCCCCCCCCTCCCCTTAGGGTTGAGGTTTCCTATTGGCTGCATCCAAGCCAGCCTGGCTTCCTGTTTACCCACTATGGCAGGGCACCCTGGAGAGCAAGCAAGGTAGCAAGCTAGTGGGGTTGGCAGATCTCTCCTATATCAAACTCCCAACTGCTGTCCAGATTGCGGACAGTGGAGCTTTAATGAAATAACTGGCCTGATTTGGCCTCTTGCTGCGTCGGGCACCGGTCTGCTGCCGGCTTTCCACACTAATTGACATCAGCAACACAACAACATCTGGGTGCCTGTGTTCAGATATTGATTTTCATCTTTTGGTCCTTATACAGTCATATTTTGTGCATGTCACTTTTATTGCTATTACAAGACCTTAGAAATCCAGCAGTGAAGATCTGAGATGTTACACTTTTAAGGTCCAGCGCAGTGAGAATTACTTAATTTTTCTTTGTAATGGATTTGTCAATGAGCACTTAATTTGTATGCATAATTCTAATGCACTCCCAGATTAGGTCATTAAAGAAGGGAATTTTTAAACTGCCACTTCATCTCCTGAGTTCATTTCTGTTAATGCCTTTCTTTTTTGCGTCTATGCAATTTTTCTTCTTTTGCTCACTGCACTTTCGATCCCATTTGTTTGCATCTGTTTGGAAATGGTTGCTGTTATGGTTGTACTATTGACTGAAACACATTCTCCTCCCTGATGTATTTTTCTGCAATTACAGATTTCTGCTGGGGGATTGTTGAAGATATTGGCTGTACTCCTTTCCCTTTCCATCTTTTGGGAACACAGGATTAAACCGCATTTCCTTTTTTCCTCCCATTCAAATCTGCTTTATTCATTCTCTCTTTTGGGAAATTTCATAGCTTGGTTTTTTTTTTTTTTTTTTTTTGGTTGGTTTGGGTTTCTTTCGCAAATTCCCCAGTTTTAGACTTCATAACAACCCGATGGAGTCAGCAGCTGAGATTACATGTGTCCTGTTTCAGGTTCAGTCCATTAAAAGTGGATATAATTTCATGTCCGGGCCGCGTTGCATGCTCGTTTTGTGGCCGTTCGCCGTGGAAGAGCGGAATCCGAGCTCAGAGGAGACGGCTAAGAGGGATGTTGGGGTCGACCGGAGTCCAGATGACGTCCCTGGCGCATCGCGCGGCAGCACCGCGGTGTTGATCGCAGGGTGTACAAATCCCCTTCACTCTCATTTAATTCTGATGCTGCCACTGAAAGTGCATCACTGAAGTGCAATGTAAATTTGCATAAGTGCACTGATACACACACCCAATTCAAACACATTCCAACACACACACACACTCACCCAGAGATACACACACACGCACACACTCATGTATGCATATACATTAACTTATTTATATATGTACACATTCACACACCCCCTTGCACAGACACCCTTACCCACATCCACACACACACACACACATGCACACAAACAAGAACACACCCCAATGCAGAAAGACACACAGACATGCACATTCAAACTCAGACATGTGCACACATGCATACCATATGCATGCATACGCATTAAAAATACGCACATAACTGCACAAACTCACACATGCATACACACACATACATACCCAGACACACATACACAAAAGTACACACATACAAGTACACTCAACCTCAAACACACAAGGCTGGATTTTAGCTGCCTTTGTGCTCTTGAATGAGGACGAACCCGCAGTGAAGTAGGCCTGTTATTTAGCTGAAGGGTGAACGTCCCCTTTCTAAACTTCCTCTCCCTGCCCCTCGTCCCCATTCGCCTATTTTTGTAAGTGGCTGCAGAACAGTCTGTGTAGGGGTGCAGTCTCTGACTTTTGCATGCACGTGTCCTCTTTTTCCCCCTCCTCCGCTCCTCTGGACACGTTTGAGGCCTGTACGAAATCGCGTGCTTATCTGAACATGGATTAATGTGAAGGGACTTGCAGGCCGCGGCATGGTTTGCTTTGTGTGGTGTGAATGCAGTGTGTTTGCAGGGGGGAGGGCTGAGGGTCGAAGAGTCCCCATTCATCTCTTTCTCAGATGGCCTCCTTCCTTTTCTCATCTTTAAAATTGGGTCTCAGACAACCTTTACCTCTCTCTCTCTCTTTTCATATCCTTTTCATCACACCTTCTGTCTCTCCCTCCTTCTGTTTTGTTGTCCTCTTTGTTGTCCATCTGTCTCTCTCTCTCCTTCCCGCTCCTGTTCTCTCTTTCTGCCCTTCTTCATCTTTTTCAGTCTCTCTCATACACGGCCTTTCTCTCATTCCTTCTCTGCCTCCAATCCCCCTTATCATCTCTCACTCTCTCTCTTCCACTCTAATTCTCTCTCTGTCTCCACCTCTTCATCCCTCTCTTTTTCATCTCACTTTGTCTCCCATTCTGTCTCATTCTTTCTCTCGTTCCCCATGTTTTATATCTTTCATTTTCTCTCCCTCCACTCTCTTCATCTCCCTTTCTCTTCTTCCCTTTCCATTTGATTCCTCCCCTTTCACATTTCTTTCTCTGATTCCTCCATCCCTCTCTCTCTCTCTCTCTCTCTCTCTCTCTCCCTCTTCTTCTCAGTTCATCCCTCTGGCACTTCCTACATCTCACCCATTAGATTACTCTTTCTAGTCTCTGTATGCGTGCCTGTGTTGTGTGTTGTGTGTGTGTGTGCTGTTTTGTGTTTTCGGCTTTGTCTTCTTACACACCTAAGACCCTAAATCAGGAACTCTTTTTTATCAAGTTTGATTAATGAGCTCCTTAGGAAGGTCAGAGTCCTCATTCCAGATGCTCTGCCCACCATGACCTTTGACCTTCACACGTGACAGCTTTAATGGCTCTGAAGATGAAGGCAGCGGTGAAGGTGCAAAACTTGAAACCTGCGTTATCATTCAGTCATTCAGTGTCCATTCCAGGACTGGCAAGAGGCTGTTTTGTTTTTGTTTGTTTATGTTTGGGGGTGTTGAAATGGATGGTGAGAGAATGGGTGAAGCTAGCAACTGTTTTTGAAGGAGGAATATTTTGGGGGTGTTGTTCAAAGGGGATAAGAGAAGAATGGAGCATTGTGGGGTTTTTTTCCCTCTGGCCACTCATCCTGTTTAAAACACAGTGTCTCAGTGTGTGAGGCATCCCATGTTCTGGTGTTATAGCCTGGCTCTGGCTCTGCTGGTACAGACTGTTAGCTGGCAGGCTGTCATACTGGGGAATACATACCTTTTGGGGTTGTTTCTGTTTTATATCTGTATGTTAAGAATGCATATGAACCAAGAGAGAGAGATGGAGAGGAGAAAGAGGAAAAGGCTATCGCACATCTCGTCTCATCACACAAGACACAACTCAGAGCGACAGGCAGGGAGTAAGTAAATTGAACAGAGGCAAACTCGAGACCGAGCTCAGCCAGAGACAGCCAAGAGGACAGAGACTGTGTGTGTGTGTGTGTGTGTGTGTGTGTGTGTGTGTGTGTGTGTGTGTGTGTGTGTGTGTGTGTGTGTGTGTGTGTGCGTGTGCGTGACCAACTGTGTGCGTGTGTGTGTGTGTATACGAACCTGTGAATGTGTGTGTGTGTGTGACCAACTGTGTGTGTGTGTGTATACATACCTGTGAGTGTGTGTGTGCACATACATGCATGTTTGTGACCAACTGTGTGTGTGTGTGTGTGTGTGTAAGATCCTGTGCTTGTTAACATGTGTAGGTGTGCATCTGTATTGTGTCTGTAACTGCAGACAGACTGTGAACGCTTCTGCATAATCTCCAAAGAGTTTCACATCAGAATTCAAGAGCAAGCATGTGTGTCTCTGTGTGCGAATACGAGCACCTTCAGCCGTTCTCGGCTACCTGATGTTCAGTATGCACCTGTGCGTATAATTGATCTGTTAGGTAATGCACTGGATTAATCTCACAGTCTGCATTATTCACACATATGCACAAAGATGCACTCCGACACACACACACACACACACACACACACACACACACACACACACACACGCAAAGTGCAGACTCAAGATAAGAGGAAGCCAGCACAGTGCCATAAGCATGGTGAGGCTTGATAAGGCTAGCCACTCTACCTGTTCCTGTAACCCCAGCCATAAGACTGCATAGTGGGTGGGGGTGGGGTGTTTGGGAGGGGGAGGTTGTTGTCGCATGCCCTCTGGGGAGTGTAAGCGGAGTAAGGAGGGGCGGACGCCTTCCCTTTGATCCATCCTAAGCCACTCCACCCCACCCCCCACCCTTTTCTGTCTGTACCAGAAATAGCCAGCGGGCTGTTTGTGGATGGTATTTTCACAGGACGAACACATGGCCACTCATGAGCTCTAATACAGCTAATTATCCACAGAGTGGAAGAGCAGGGGAGGGGGGTGAGGGGTTGCTAGGGGGACCCTACAAAACTTTAGCTCCGGCAACAGAAGAGGCGCTTTTCCGTATGGCCGCTAATTAGGCTACCTCGACGGTAGAGCCGGTGGTGCTGGTTCACCTTAAACAATGTCCCCATTGTTCTAATTGTAACTTAAAAAATATGAATATATTAATTTATTAACAAAAAAATATGGTCGCTCACATCTGGTTCTGCTCTTAATTAGCTGTGGCTTTGAGGCTTCTTCAGTCTCTGTCTTTGCATTCAAATTAAAGACCAATCAGGATGATGTTCAGGGCTGCGGTCTTAACACAAATCCACCCTTATTTAATTAAAAGCAAACAGTACTGCTGACATATCAAATGGGCAAGTAGGCCTACAGCACAGTCATTTTCTTGAGGTCCTGCTAAAGACTAATCCAAAATTAATGTCATTCCACAACCATGTGAATATTATTTAAAGGAGAAACCTTACTCTAAAATCCATCTTTGATGGAAACATTCCACTGGTAATGTAGTACACTATGTGCTAATTACTACATACCAAGCCAGATCTAGATATCAGACTCCTATCTTCCTATCCTAATATGACGTATTCCGCATAGTTGTGGGAGACACGCCCACTTTTAAGAGGCAGAGCTTTACAGTATTATTCCCAAAGCAGCATTCTCTCACTGCCAACGTATTTATTTTCTGATGCAGAACAAGTTCATCTAGATTGTGCTATTTTATTTCTGCCTTCAATGGGAGTTGTTGACACCGCTGTGAATGGTTTATCACCAGCTGTCATCAGGAGAAAACTTCAAGCTGGGCAAAAAAAAACACAGAAATGAATCGTCACATTTAACAATCTAGGGCTCTATTTTAAAGGTCTACAGTCATTGCAAAGTGGTCGAAGTCGAGAGCAGTATCTTGAGTGTTTCGTAGCATGTTTCGAAATTATGTGACATTCCGTTTCGATTGAGAAGAAAGCAACGATTGTGGTTGCTGTGGCTACATTCCTACGTCTGCTTAAACTGTCCTGACTCAGATAGGCTATCACACAAATATGCCTCCTCAAATAAATTATACACCAGTTATTCTATATAATATGTTTTTTTATCCAAGCACCACAAGTTAGGACTTACTTTAATAAGGAGTATGCCATCAAATTTTAGAACTTGATTCTCAGTTTTTCCTAAGTTCCCTTGAATATCCCAGCAGCCCCAGCTCAGCTAAGCCTGCAGACAAAAGGGTATGGCATTATCACTGCGAGTGGCCGTGTCGTGAAGTTTCTCCGTTGTTATTGTTTCAGACGGGAGAACAAGAAGACCAAGGCCCTCCAGACAAAATATGGGACTCATAAATATTTCAAGTGCTTATGTTCTTCCTCAAACTGCCTCCTTATATATATATATATATATATTTTTTTATATATATATATATATATATACTCCCCTGCCTTTATGGTCGTTCTCACTTTTAAGAATGCGGTTTTCGGTTACTGGCAGTCTTCACGAATACCGAAGCGTGATTCACAGTTACTTAAGGACAAGCTGACAGGAAAAAAAAAAAGCTCAAACGTTAATGTGAGGCATCAGATCCCATCTCGCCCTGTTATAAATAAAGAAAAGTCACTCCACCAGCGCCGCGTCAGTCTGGGCTTTATTTAAAAAGGGGCGCTGCTGCGAGGAGATGACACAACGTTACACTTAGTCTATTTTTGACAGCGATGGTGGGGGGAAAAAAATTAATTAGCTCAGTGCTCTTCATGAATATTCATCTTCTCCAGAGGAACTTTTAAGAAGGGCTGTGGCGGCGGTGTGCCGGGCTGGTAAAGGGTCCTCCCGGTGACCTGTGGGTAACCCCTGGTTGATTACCGTAGCGACACACAGCACTGTTGTTGAACCCTCAGGCGCGGCGCTTAACCTGAATTTGCTTCGGTAAACATCCAATTGTATAAATGTACAGTGTGTGGGGAAAAAAAATGTAAGCTTCTGTGTTGTGCGGCAAATAAGTATTAATAATATAATAATAACCGCTGTGGTTGTCCCCTAGGGGGGCATTCATGTGGGAGATGAAAACAGGAACACAAATATTCAGTGTCCTTGTTTTTTTTTTTTTTTTTTTTTTTTGTTCTGTCCCATACAGCGCTGCTGTGGGAGTCGGTTTCTACGGAAACAGCGAGACCAACGATGGCGTGTATCAGCTGACCTACTCACTCTACAATGCCAATCACACACTGGGAGGGGTCGATAATTTGGTAGGTAGCAAGACGTCGCTGACCCTGTACACGCACAGACACACACAACCCAACCACTGGCTGCACCGATGTGTTTCATTACATACCCTCTTCCGACCTTCCCGTCAAAGCAACAGATACCTTCCAAATTACTTTTCAAGGCCGTGGAATGGGTACAATTTAGCTGTCAAAGCCACTGAGCGATCACGACAGTGAAAGGTTTTAAGCAGTATGCTCATAATACATGGAATACACACACTTAAGCTCATGGGGGTGTGCAGTGCAGCCACTCGGTGGTCTTATCACTATTAACATACACAAGCTGTGGATTGAGAGGATTCCCACTTCCTTAGACCATATACTCCTCCGTTCCCTCTGTGTGATTAGTCATAAGAACCTGGGTGTGCTAGCATGGGACTGGACCCTCACATTGTGTTGGGCGAGGGCTGTGCAGTCACACCGCGTCCATCACCTCACACCTGATAACCGCTACCTGAGTTTCTGAAAAAGTTTGTTTTCAGGGATCTCTGCTCTCTATGGGTTGTCCTACATATGCTCATCGCTCAGGGCTTCCCTAGAAACCTACCATGGCGTCTGCCTGGAGTTGTGTTTCGACAAACCAGATGCACACTCGTTAAATGACAACGCATTCTGTGACATTTTCTTTTGTTCTGCTCTATTATGTTTTTTCCCCCCACTGTGGTGTCGGGTTTCAAGTGCAGCTGACTCATAGTCAAAATTAACAGAGCTTCCCCCTTCCCCAAAAACAAAACCCTGGCTCTATTCATGAGGGAACAACCATCCAAGCACCCTTGTAAGGGAGGACCAGAGGGCCGGACCGGTCGGCATGGGAAACATGGCTGCCTTAAAGATGAGAAAAATTCTGCAAACCCTTTCATGTACTGAAGCAGTGCTGTATGTACAGTGTGAGACCATTCACACAGTCACAATATGTCACTCACTGCCCCTGGCTAGCAGCAGCACAACCCTGAAACTTTCCCCTGAAACTTTCCCATGGTCAACCCCTGAAGCTAAGCAGATGTGGGCTTGCATAGTGCTTGGGTGGGAGACCTTCTGGCAGAACTCAGGTGCTGCTGGAAGAGATGTTGGACTGAATAAAACTGTGGTGCTCCTGCACAGCGCTGTAGGACATACTGTCCTGTGGATGAGTTGCTAATACAATCCCCTGACTAACTCTGTCCATTAATGATCCTAACACAGTTTTCCAGAGAGTAGGGGTGTTAGCCACAGTGTCCTGTTAAAATTCCCATAAAAACGGGCTCTCTGTACTTTAAAACCTAATCATCCCTTACATCTGATTGTCTGCAAAATACCTCACATATTCTACCCACAAACCCTTGCATTCCCTCCTTACTTTGATCCCCCAGGTCATCACTGTAAAAAATCTCAGCACCTCTTTAAATGAAGGTAAAGTTAAATAAATAAATAACAGTAAAAATAGTCCCAGAGTGCCTTCCAAAATAGGACAAAACACAATTAAGAGGTTGTTGAAAACTGGTTAGTGTGTACTTAGTGTGCAAATTTGGCTGTTGAAAAATGTTTGAAATCCGTTGGAATACTCCTAACGCCCACTGGAAAAAGGAGGAGGAGCTTGTCATGGGCTCACAGGGGCGGAGCTTAAGGGTCCAAATTTGGCCCTCTATTCCTCCCCATACCCCCCCTGTCCAAATTAGGTTAACTGCAGCAAGCCTCAGAACTTTGCGAGTTGTTTTTACAGCATCCATAAATATAGTGTCTCCACTACCCACCCCACCCCCATTCAGCCACCTCCCACTTCTACCAGCTTCTCAAGAGAGAACCCTTCATGGGGGAAAAAAGTGAAAAAAAATTCCCCAGTCTTGGTAGTCCAGTGTGTCTATTTTTATCCTCCTGGTTTAAGTGCTTAGTACCGCCTATGACACAGAAGACTCTTAAATCCTGCTATATCTGCCAATTTCACACTCATTTTCACTGTCTTAGGGAAAAGAGAAAGACAAAAGGGCCCTGGAATGTTCCTTAAATTGCATGATCTTGAAAAGGGTTGCGGTGACATTTTTTTTGTTGTTTTTACCCAGATTTTTTCCCGTTTTTCCCCAACCTGAACTTGTTCAAACAAACTGGTTGACCCCATCGCAGTACCCGCTCCGACGGCTTTGGGGGGAGAAGTCGAGCACATGACTCCTCCGCTTCACGTGGCGATGCCCTAGCTTCTTTTCACACAGCTGCCGCACCATTAATTGCACACTGCCTATGACGTTGGTGGATGATGCAGCCAGCGTACTGTCAGTTCGTGCTGCCACAGGCTCCCAGCATGATAGAGGGGTGCTATGGCAATGAGACCAACGAACAAACTCAGCCAGCTTACCCCGTATCAGATCCCAGGTGAGGCTGGCCAACTGTTGCCTCGGCGAGACCAGGGATCGAACCCCCGACCTCAGGGCTCCAAGGCAACATTTTACCCCGTGAGCCACCCAGAGGCCCAGGCGGTGACAATTTTAACAAACAAAAAATCAAAGGAGGGAAAATGTGGAAAAAAAAACACCTAGATACACTGTTTTTGGTATGTTAAAGGGCTGGGGGTGGGCCTGGAGTAATGGGGCAGGTGTTGCTGTAGAGGACCCAGATGTGATGAGACGGGGGGTGGAATTGGAGGTGCTGAATGGGATATTTTCAGTGTGGTGTCTCCCTTGACACCTGTCCTGACTTCGCTTCCCTATGGGCCTGCATATTATACAGGCTGGTGGCGGCTGGATCTCATTCCTCTTCTCTTTATCATTCCTCCTCACACACATACACGCACATAGGCAAATGCATGCACAGATACACATACACACAAAGACACCCATTCACACTCTTACACACACACACACACACACACACACTCACCCAGAGATGCACACACACACACACACGCCCACCCAAATGCATTCACAGATACACACACAAAGACACCCATGCACACACACACACACACACACACACACTCATGCGCGCACGGTTGGCGTCACTTTGATGTCAGGCCGATGTGATGGCGTAAGAGCGAGTGCGCTCGGGTGGCAGCAGTAAACACTACTGAGGAGCCAGGATTAAGTCCCCATCTGCATTAATGGGGATTAGAGTATCTGTATCCAGCCCACTCAGAGCTGTACCGCCCTGTGAACTGCGTCACCCATCCTCTGTCTCTCTCTCAGACACATATACTAATACACACACTAACACGCACTCACTAACATGCACTCACTAACACACAGATACACACACTCAGTAACACACACATACACACACATACTCGCATACTTTCAAAACCCGCTAACATAATCAATTTACATCTTGTCACATTGGCGGGGAATTCGGTCTAATGAAATAATTCAATAAGGCAGGAAGGTCATCTCCAGAGACTGCAGTGGCTCATTTCCACAGCAGTCTCTGAGTCACTCAGTCACTGACCCAGTCACCAACCCTGGGCCTGGCGTTGTGTTGCTCATAAATAAAGGATAGGTGCCAGTGTTAGCAAGTTGTGCTCATGAGGACAAATGCCAACACTCGCATTTTTACTTAGATCCAGCATTTTAGATATATAGCGCTTTGGTCTTCTGCCTCAGAGTAGCTCAACCCACCGCTGCCATTTCACAATCAGTGATTGTGTTTACATCGATGTGTCCAGACTGCTGTCAGTGATTCCCCAATCCCTTATAATCCAGTCCACCTTAAAATTACCTAACACTTCTAAATGTACGGATGGACAGCTTCACGCATTGTTTGCAGATATCTAAATCGTGGGTGGGCAGCCCTGGTCTTGGTGTGCTGGTTTTTGCTTTTCACCTTAAAATCAACCAATTCAGACCCAAGAAACCAGGTGAGGTGACGCACAGGGGCCCAAATTTGGATTCTAAATGTGCTAATTTATCAATGAAATGCTGAGTAACAACAAAAAACAGGACACCTGGTAGCGTCATAATAGAGACCATACATAATTGAGTCTGTGGTGTTGTTATTTTTGTTCATTACCAAACTGTACCAAATTAATAGCACTATTATACATATGAACTTATAACTGACTTTTTATTCATCATTGTGTTGTCAGTTGATTGATGCTAATGTTTACGCTTTGGCAGTTTGTGTCTGCTGCATATCATGACAGTTAGGCAATTGAACTGAATTAATGTGACATCCTTAATGTGCGAAAAACAGGCCCTGACAAATACGGTCTGCCAGAAAACATGAATAATAGCCCTGACTAATAAATATATAGTATCGTTCCAAGTGGGAAGTGGCTCATTATGCTGGGAGTGTGTGCCACGATAGGGCTCCCATCACAAACGTATACGTACACACACAATGCATGCTGGGACTGATCGTGAGAGGACGAGGTCCTCCAGCGGTACAAAGCCCCCATTGTGAGCCGCGCAGAGCGACAGACTGCAGCATCCACAATTAGCCTCTGACAAAGGCCCTTGGAAGCGGGCTGGCCCTGGGGCTTCCTGATTGGCCGGGGAGAGGCCGAGCTCTGTGTTCCAGACTCCGCCGAGGGAACAATGGCCGCGTTTGGCTTCTTCACTCCGTGCAGATGCCTCCGTTCAATGCTCCCTTTAGAAATTGATTATGTCCGAAGCAGTGATATCTGTAGAAGTTAAGCAGCCTTTTCAGACGGGGGTTTGCTTTGTCCCCGTTCTGTTTCATTTTCTTTTTCTTTTTCCTTTTCGTGTTGGAACTGGGGGCTGCCTCTTTTGTCACACCTCCTTCCTCTCCAACCCCACACCACCACAAACCCCCTTGCTGTGATTCATAATAAGCAATCACATTCACACTGCGAAGCATAGATTTATTTGTACTATCGAAACATCAGTGTGCTACAGCCTCTAAATTTAATGGGATTTCCAGCGGGGAGAAGTAAGACAAAACAATAATAATAATAATAATAATAATAATCATTCATTCATAAAGGCCTTTGAAATCATTTTTGTGAAATCTATTGTGTAATCTAAAAGGAAATCCCATCCAAACTCTTTTAAAAGCAGGCTAAAAATACCTCCGCTCTGCTGGCACCCGGTGAGGAGTGGAAATGTAAGGATTTTGGCAGGCGGTCCGTGTGTTTGCTTACGTGGGTCGGTCCGATAGCGCTTGGGTCACAGCGCCAAAGCGTCTCGCCAGTGATATAATTACCAACACATTTCTCCCGGCCAAAGGCGGAAACGCTCCCACAAACCGACGCATCGGTGACCCAGGATGAGGAGAGGGGGATGAGAGGCGCGTGCATCGCTGCGTCTTCCTCTCGGAGGAATAAAGAGTATTAGACAAAGCATGCTGATCTAGGATCAGTTTTGCCTTTAAGGTAGAGGATGATGAGAAAGGAGGACATGGAGGGAAATCCTGATCCAGGATCAGTCCTCCCGCTGTCAAACTCTTTGTCTTGAGCATTGACATTTATAAGTACATAGCTGGAAGTATGAAAAACTTTGTCACGCGACCAAGGTCTTTATACATCTCAGAGAACACGCACTGATTTAGGATCAGTCTGGCCTTTTACTTTATAAAAGGACAAAGCTGGACCATAGCCAGAGGAAACCCAAGTCCATACTCATAATGTGTCTGGAGCACTGATCTGGGATTAATTTTCCGCTAACCACAGTCCATCCGTATTCATTACAAGCCACGCGATGGAGCTGATCCTGGATCAGCAGGCCTACTGTTTCTGAATGCCATATGGAGAACGGGGCCAGTACAAAGGAACAGAGGGAACATCACAGAAGATGATGTTCAGAAGATAAAGCCGCCCTAGGAGTTTTTGTATATCTTGTATTTTTTTTTTTTTTTGTATTTTTTTATTTTTAGAGGGCATTTCAGTATTTCAAGGAAGGAAAAGAGCTGGCTGCCAGTCTCTGATGATTAATGTTGTTAGGAAAGCACAGAGAGCCCGTACCAGGTTTCATGCCCCCACCCCCCCACCACTCCTTACCCCAGCCGTTCTGAAATGCTGTCATTCGTGCCTGCAGAAAAATTCCAGTGTGAGATCGAGGGGCAAAAATGTGCTGTGTGTTTGTTACTTTATGTCGTTTTCTTCGGGGGCCCCTCAAATAAATTTGCAGCTGTTTCTCTTGCCTTTTACCTCCTTCCTGTTCTCACTCCCACTTCTTGCCATCTATTGGCTGCCATTCTCCATCTTCCACCTTTAATTCTTCCCGCTTCTCCACCCCCACCCCACAAACCTTTGTACTTTACCACAGATTCATTGGGAATCCCTGAGGTCCTCCCGCCCCCTTCTATATCCAAAAAAAAAAAAAAATGCTTTTTAGTGTTTGTATTCTGCTTCAAAAAAGGAAACAGTCTGATAGATCTTTTCTCAAATTCTGTGACCCCATTTCAACAAGATGAAAATCCATCTTCAAATTTAAAGATAGCAAGGCAACATACCTTTTTTTTAGGGTGGGGGCAACTGTGTGGGGGTGTGAGGGGTTTGGGTTTGGGGGGGCAGGCGGGGGAGCAGGGGTGCCATGTTCAATTTCACGGCTGAAATCACACATACCAATTTAATTGAAGCCATTTTTTCTCCCTCTCCCTCTCTCTCTCTCTGCCTCCTTCTGTGTTTGTTTCCTTCAGAGATAGACAGACAGAGATGGATCGGTTGAAGGGCAAGGCTATTTGTACTGTAATGTGGGCAGTAATGTAGCCATCTTATGGCATGCTGTAGTATGACAGACCCCTCTACACTGGAGCAAATTAACACCCCGTTCAATTTACTCACCTGAACCTCCCTCCCCCACCCCCTCTAATGCTTTCATTAAGGGACTGGAATGAATTCTTTATCGATCTCAAATCCAAGTTAAAACCACGAACACAGTGTAATAGTTTAGAATTATGGCCCAGTTATCATCACCAGCCATCAACCAAACCTGAGATCTCAGGTTTAAGCAAGAGGAAGCCAGGAGCGTCTTAACTCATACCATGAAATACCATGACCTCAGTGCGAAGACGCAGTCTAAGATGGTGGCTCCCTCATGAGCAAGATGGCGGACAATTCTGCTGTCCTGAGCACAGTCGGGGGGGGGGGGTGGCATCTTGACTGAGAGGTGCAATCACACACGGAGGGGGGGGTATCAAATTGAAATATAACACTTACAGTTATATGCAAACTAAATTCAAAGGCCTTCTTCCAGATACTTTACTTCCAGATTTTGCTTCAGAAAATACAGAAGGTGGGAGTTCACAGAAGTAGTAGTAACAGTCATTCCCCTTCATTTTCTCAGCAACTTTACAGGCATGTTTACAAAGCTAACCGGGCTAAAATACAATTCCAGATCACAAATGCATCCACAGTAAGCCCTAATAAGAAAAACAGGCACTACAACCAAAGAATAAAAGCCATAATCTCTGTATGTATGGAGATGCAGTCTGATAAGTTCCCAGCAATCCTGCTTTCCCGACCCCAGGGATTCTCCACCCATTGCAGGGATACAGCCAGTACAGGCAGGCGCAATGACTGGAACGACCATGAGGGGGACAACAGTCCACCATGTCAAAGACATCACCCGATCTCGTCCTCACAAGAGCTCTCGGAAACTCAGGATGTGGCTCGGACGAAAAAGGGCAGACTGACGGCGAGGCGACATGATGCAGAACAAGCCCGATCGATGTGCAGACAAAGCACAGGGATCAGTCTCTATTTCTCCCCCAGGGTTCAGGCAGATAAGATTCCCAGGATCTGTAGTCAGATAAAGCTGCTCCCCGGGAAAGATTCCATCTGCTGGGAATGACCATCCGGCTGTAAATCCCATCAAATCCCTGCGACAATAGAATAAAAGTGGGAACAGATTGGCCCCCAGTGGTGGAAGCACTTGAACTTCTTCCCCTGAACCTTTTCTCTCTTCTCTCTTCCTCTGTAGTCTGTAGTTAGTATTTAGTTATCTTCTCTTTTTTCTTTTTTACTTTTATAATTATTGATCTCTAAGTCAAAATGTTATTATTGGCATGCCATCACACATGTGTATAGAAATCCCAACACCAATTTTACATCAGCAATCAGCAGATAGCACAAACAAAAACAGCAAAGCTACTATGTAACTACTAGAAAATAACAATAATAAGATTACCTCTTTTTCATATTGTATTCATTTTTTCTTGTTTGAAAATTTTGTTGTAAAATCATCCAAGTCTGACAATTTACAAGTCATTGAAAGTATGAGTACTTTGGCTGTGTAAAATGTGATGTAGCTATCCTGTTTACAAAGTCATTAACCATATGAAATGGGCCTTACATTCCAGCTAGGCCTGTGACCTCCTATATCACCACTCTCTGCTTCCGTTTTATGGGCGTTCATTTTGGTAAACACAGGTGACAAGTCACCTGTCACTACAGCAGGCCTGCATTGGTCAGGATGGGTTAAAATGACAACGGGTTAAAATTTTGGGAGGGGCACAAAGTTGCAGTTGGCCGAGTGGAAGTTGCTTAGAGAAGATTGTTGCCAACTCCTGGCAAATGGCTCTTAATTTCATTCCATCTGGCCAGAAGCTGGAGAAAGAAAGCAGGTCTTTTCTTTTCTTTTTGTCTCTTTCTGTTTTTCTCTCTCTTTATCTCATTCAGATTCAGATTGCCTTATTGGCATGATGGATTCTTGCATAGCAAAACCACAAATACAGGCAAAACACAAAATTACAAAATAAAGAACAACAGAAAGGAGCTAATGATTCAACAAAATAACACTAATTAACTAATTCTACTGTAGAAAATAGCAGGAATTAGGTACAATACAGGGCAATATCTCTCAGTCTGCCAATGTCTCTCTTATCCAGTTAACAATTAGCATGGCATAAAGTAAACATAATTATTACAATTACGATAAAAGCAAAATAAAAACTGGAAACACACAGGCAACTTAAACACATTGGCAAGTTAAATGATAAACACTGGTATTAATCTGGTAATGATAAATATAACTCTCTCTCTCTCTTTCTCTCTTACCCCCTCTGTTTCTCTCTAACTGTTAGAGATCCAGTGAAGACCCATTTCAGCTCTCAGGTTGAATAACTTTAACTCCTTAATAGTTTAAAAAAAAAAAAAAACCCTTCAGTGGTGTCAGCCTCCCCCCTTCAGCATGCACTCAGAATAGGGAAAATGAGGCTGGCCAAGCGTAGAGAATGCTAAACTAACTCCACTTAATGAACTCCATCACCGAGCCTCCATCGCTCTTTTAATTATCAAATACCTGAAGCCCTGTCAATGAGCGCGCTTGTCTGATAACAACAGGGCTGTTTTGTTATTCTGTTCAGGATCCTCCTGGCTGGGTCTCTGCTGAGAGAAAGAGCGAGAGAGTTTAGAGAGAGAATGAGAGAAAGAGAGGTGTTAACGCTCCGTGGCAGAGTTCACCGTCTCAGAAAACCTTCCTGAGCCACTGAAAGTGTTTTCCTCCCTTTTTTCTCTCGCCTCAGACGGTCACGCTAAGATTGGCTCTTTTTTTTGTCCTGGCGGAGCAAGCTCGGTGCTCCCACACTCAGCCCCTGCATCGCTGATGAGGTCGGCCCCGTTTCCCTGGGAGACCTGAGGGGAAGGAGAGCGGCCATTTCACCCCTTATCCCCCACCCCAGGGCCTTCAACTCCTCATTTAAAAACTATGGGCTTTTATATTATGCAACATGCATACACCTAGACAGACACACACATTCCTACGTACACACTCACACTCACACACACGCACACTGAAACACAAATACTCACAAATACTGGACAAGTATATACACACTCATGCATGCACACACACACATATGTACACATATACAAGCATACGCACATACAAACACAACATATGCATACACAAACACACACATAAACACGCATCTTTTTGCACACTCATCATTGCTGTGTCAGGCACTCATATAAACAGATACACACTCACTTTTGTACACAGGCACTCTTCCACTCTAATCTATATACACACAGCTGCAAACTTACGTAATACGATCCAATATGTATACACACACACAGTCACAAAAATACACACACTAAATTCATTCTGATACTAATAACACACGCAAGAACATAATCACGCACACACTGAATACGCTCTGATACACACACACAGAGTTGCACACATACATACAGCATACATTTTTACAGACACATACTTTCACAGACACATAAACACACATACAAACCCACACACAACGTCGTACACAAACAAACTACAGTTTAGCACAGTTACGTACATACTGAAAGCATTGACCATCTCTCTCACACACATACTAAAACAGATTGTCATATACAGGCACACACTCATCGGCTTAGCCATATGCAAAACTACGACATTCAGTCACACACCCCAGGGTGGAACTAAATGGAAGCATGTTTGTTCCAGATTGGCTGACCTTTTCATGTTCGGCCGCCCCGTTTTTCCCAAGCGCTCCTGAAACACAGCAGAAATGTCAGGAATTCTTCAACTGCCATCACCTCCACTCTCGGGCTCTGCCCTGGATGAACCTTTACGAGAACACAAGGCCATGTGGCCTCCATGTTAGCTCTCTCTGTCGCTCTGTCTCTGTTAGTTAAACAGGAAAATGTCCTGGATGAAACATACACAGATGCTATACCAGGGATGTTGCTAGACTTTTAGCACGACTGGGGCACAGGCCCCCACACTTGCAATTTATGATACATTTTGTCAACGGTCAGTGGTCGAGCGCCATCGTACCACAAGTCGTCAACCATAGAAACAGCCAACCTCCTTTAACAGTGGAAAAAAAAACGCATGTGTCTGAGAATCCATACTTTAGCACCTCCAGCTCTCGCACACTCTCTCTTTCTCTCTTTCTCTCTGACTCTCAAATTCGAATCACTTCATTATTGTGTGACCTCAAGTGACCTCTTGCTGCAAAAATACAGATATATTTACAGACATAATAAATTGTCATAAAATATAGAATAACTGTAATAAGCTAATGATCACAGCTTTAGGTTTAGTTCTGTTCAATAATTCTTAATTGCTATAACTGCTTATAACAATATTGCCAAAGCAATTCATAATAAATCAGGCATATCTTGAGGATAATTAATATTGTTACATGAAAAGCAGACAAATAAATAATGAAAATGATGAAGTTAAATGATAAAAACTGGCGACAAGAACAATACTAATAATAAAAATAACTTTTCTCACTGTATCTCGCTCTAACACTCTATCTTAGTTAAACAGGAAACTGTAACCATACAGTCCTTCACTCTCGCCATGCAAAAGAGCTCAAACAGGAAGTGGGGGTTCACCTCAGGATGCCTGTCAGGGAAGAGGTGCCCTGCTTTTACAGGGGGCAAAGCAGACATCTGTGTGCCCCGGAGGCAGCTGCCAGTGACATCACAGCCCCTGTGCTCTGATTTGGCATGCTAGCCAGGGCAACTGGTCACCCCTGGCCTAGTCTGTGGGGCTCATAACAAAAACCCAGACCAGTTTGAGAAAGGTTTAGATATTGTAATATGCAGAGTATATTATGAGGAGTATAGTATGCCAATATAAGAAGCCTAGCAATTACTGGACCCCTTGGGGACACAAATAAGGGCTTAATTTTATGCTCAACCAGGTAGGGCAACTGTGTTCTTTTGTTCTCATGCAAAAAAATGTTAAATGTATATCTCAGTCTTACTACCCAATCCTATGATCTAGACAGATCTGTCAGAGAATGAGGATTGACAGTTGGCCACACCCCCCCCCCCACCCAGTCTAATACTGTGTACCCCCCCCGCCCCGCCCCACCCCCACCCTGACCCCCCCCCACCCCCGTCCCACAGGTGGCTGGCACAATGGGAAGCATGCAGAGCGGGCTGAAGCAGCACCTGGCGCGCTTGGACGAGATCTTCGCCACGCGGGGGGACTACGTGCAGACCCTGAGATTCATGCAGCAGATGGCCGACGGCATCATCAAGCAGCTGGTGGGCTTGCCGGACTGGGACCAGACCAAGGTAGACCTGGCCGCCATCGCAGACCAGACCAGCCAGGTGGAGTACTACAGGTGAGCAGAGTGGAGCACTCTAGTTCTGTGGGGTGCAGTGGAATTGCACAGGTAAGAGGTGTTAAGTACTGCAGGTATGTGGAATACTCCATGTGAGCAGTGTAGAATACTTTAGGTGTGTGGAATGCTACATGTGAACAGTGAGTAGAGAACTACAGGTGAGCTACTTCAGGAATGTGGATTACTATGGTCGAAGACTAAGGGGTACTAGTGCTTCAGGTGAATACAGTGGAGCGCTACAGGCCAGCCCTGTCATGGATGAACCCAAGCAATGAGCTCCTTTTGCTCTTGATGCTCTTATCGTCTGTAGCAAGGGGTGACTGGCAGAGAGGGGGTCACCAGAACCCCATTTATATGCAAACACCTGCCTGTAGAGGGCAGCGCTCTTTGCTGCTGCAGGTCAGTGACCGGAGCAGATACAGAGGAGATATTGATGGAGGGGTAGTGTTTTACCCAGCGGGGTGCCAGCGTTTTATCGAGCGGAAACATAATCTCTCCTCCTCCCCCTCCGCCCCTCCACCCCCTTTGGTTCAATACTCCACGCAGCTCCACTCTGATTAAATACCGACAAGCCTTAAAAAGAGTGGAACGTCCCAGGCACTTTGCCCTGCTGAAACACATCCCCCCGCCCCGCCCCGCCCTGGCCGCGTAATGAAGGCTGTTATCCGGGTGGATAAAGGCAGGTGCGCAGGGCTCCTTTTAGCTTGATTAATTACAGCTTCGGGTCAGGGATTGAGGATGAGAAAGCTGTTAACGGCACCTTTGATTGGCTCCCCTGGGCGTTCGCCAGCTTGCGGCTCGGAAACCTGGCCTGGTGAGCAGAGGCACGTCCTCACGAAACCCACAGAAAGATTTGTGGGGACGTGCTATCGGGCGAAGGCGTTTTTTTTTGGGACTTAACTGGGAATTTGTGAGAATGTTGTGTCTGTGGCTGTACACACATTCACACACACACACACACACACACCCACACTCACACACACTGACACTCACAAATGCACGCTCACACTCACACACATACACACACTCACACTGACACTCACAAATGCACGCTCACACTCACACACATACACTCACTCACACACATGCACACTCACACACACACACACACACTCACAGTCACACACATGCACACTCACACACACATACACACACTCACACACATGCACGCTCACACTCACACACACACACACACACTCACGCACACTCACACACACACATACACACACAAACACACACACACACACACACAAAACCAGAGTTTTGGCAACCCTCCCGGGATCAATTAAATGAAGAGTGCATACATTAGAATAATTTGCCAGCCATTTGTAATAACTTGCAGCTCAGACCAACACTGCAGTCAGTGGAATTCCCGTAGAATTGTCTTGGGTGTACACGGACACGCTTGCCCACATTTGTCTCGGACTCCCACAGACACGCAGCCAGGAAGGGAGGAGAAACTGGGCCAGCACCCACAGCCCAGGTTTTAGCACATGAAATATTCAGCAGGATGGATTTTTCACATTAATTATTAACCGTCTGGATTGGGGCCCAAGCTGGGCCAAGGAAGTGACCACAGCTGACTGAACTGACGCACTCAGAGAGAGACACTCCTTCTCATGCACACATACACAACCAGCACCTATTCACACATACATACACACACACCTACAAACACACATTCCTATGCGCCACACTTACACGTATACAGATGCACACTTTTGAACATCCAAATATACATACATGCACACACACACACACACACACACACACACACACACACACACACACACACACACACACACACACATTCATACACATTTATGTCCATATTCACACACACTCGTTTGTGCACATCGCATGTACACAAGCACGCACTCACCAACACAAATAACCATACACAAACACAAATATGTGCAACGGCCTTGTAGTGCCATGCAGTTATGTAAACTTACAGTAGATTTTCTCACAGAAGGAGGGCCTGAGATTTTTGAGAGTTTTTTCTTAATAAAAAAAGAGTTCCTCGTTTTGCATTCTGGAAGCAGATGATGTAGTTTACCCTCCATCCTCTAGGTGGCTCACGTACTTGCTGCTGCTGATCCTGGACCTTGTGATCTGCCTGATGGCTTGCCTTGGACTGGCCAAGCAGTCTCGCTGGCTGCTTACCACGTGAGTGCTGTCTAATACGTAGTATATAGATACTATAACCTTTTATTTACTTTGACAGTTGAGGCATGGGGCCAGGTGTTATACCATATCATAACATAGAATCTAAAAAAGAATGTTCTTAGGAGATTAGATTGAAATTCTTAAAGTGGATTTTCATGTCAGAAACACATATATTTCACAGAACTGAATAACCTCCCTTCCCCCAAATGTGTTTATTTATACTGTGTATCTGTAAGTACACCACAATTCACAGCCCCTAAATGATCTATGGAATCAGTTCACTCCAGAAACATTTTATTGAAGGGAAAAAAAAGTAAAAACAAATGGCAGTACTTTTCCCCGTCTTCCTGATCCAAAGTTAACAGCTCAGGCTGTGTGTTTAAAGAACAGAGCGGATTAGAGAAGTATTTTCCTCAAGAGAGTCTTTTATTGGAGGGTTTTTCTGGCAGGCTAACACCTAGCCCTTGTGTTCTCTCCCTGTAAATCAGTCAGTGCCCACTCACGACTCTGTATTCAGCTGGAAGGATTTTCCTGTGTGGCTGCCCTGTTAAACTGATCCATGGGGCATGAAATCCATACAAGGGTGTTTAATCAGGCGCACATCTCCCTGTCTGTCCAGATCAACCACTGAGACCAGAGAGGGGAGGGTTCCCCACTGTGTCTCTCCCTCTCTCATGCACGCACACAAACACACACACACACACACACACACACACACACACTCACACAATGGATGTAATGAATCAAATAGACCACTTCACAATGGTGCCACAGCCGTCAGCAACTTAGGGGCCCTCCCAAAATGTCCACTCTGCCGCATTTCATGAAGTGTCTGGGAGTTGAGTTCTGCTGACCACGACAGCGCTACGCATAACTAAGTGACGTCATGGTGAGTACAAGCGTCTGGCACCAGGGGGCGATAAAGACCCACTACAGACTGCATGCCAGTCTTTGGGATTGAGTGCCAGCCATTTTGGCCCCCTCTGTTATGCAGAGTTTCACACTCACACCTCCCAAGCGGGGGATGCACACTTTGAGTCTCCAGGGCAGCAACCCTGTGTTCACCCATCTTCTGAGTGGACTGGCTTGGTTTGCATGTCTGCATGGCTGTGACCCAGGAAGGTAGGGTATACAGTGCCCTCTCAGATCAGTCCATCTCCAGTACCCATGTTGAAATACATAGTGGGTTATAGCCATGCAAAAGCCAGCCGTCTTCTGGCCCATCAGAGAAGATCATGTTGGGTAATGCTGGGGACATATAATTGTAATCCTCCTCTCTGTCTGTGGAAAGTGGGGTATCTGTTAGGGCTGGCTGAGACCACCAGGTTAGTCTCTAGACTCCTGACCACCTGGATGAACCAGCCCCTGGGGAGGGGTCCTCTCAGATGCACCATATTATTCTTACCCACTACCTTCATGACACATTTATGCAAGCTCCCGGCCCACCCTTCCCGGACTGCTGGGGTGCGTTTCGCCCTCATTAGGGACAAGAGCAGACAGGGTGTCGACACCCGCAGGCTGGGGTGGGGGTTCTCTTACCGTAAGACAGTTATATTTAATAGCCTTTCCTGAGGGCTGCAGGGTCTGTGGGTATTTGCTAAATACAGCCTAGCCCTGCTACTTGTTTTCACTCATTAGCTCAGCTCCTCGGTTTAGGAAGTTCAGGTGAGTTCAGGTGGTGCCGTTCACGGCTTGGGAAAACACCTGCAGACTCTGAGGCCCTGAGGACAGGAGACTGATTATGTTTGTGCACGCCAGGGGGTCTCCGATCATGTTTGGGAAGGGCCGACAGTGTAGGCTTTTGTCCCAGCAGAACTAAAACACCCGACTGAACCAATCAAGTAATCATGGGGTTTAATGGACACCTTTATTAGTTGAATGAAAGTGTTTTTGAGCTGCTCTAGAAGAGTCTGCGCTCTCACATTGGGTTCCATCTTTCACAACAGTTAGCAGCCACACCCCATGCTGTCTTCCAGCTCAGTCAAATCAAAGTTTGCTTTTAGCACTTAATGACCGCACTTATTTGCCTCACCTTTGCCTCAGCTCAATTTTGGGCCCATTGATTAGTCCTTCAGGCAAATTTATGATTTTTTTTGTCTTGAAAGGTTATAAATCACCAACATCAGCAACAGACAAAACACAGAAATCATAGCTGTCATTCCCACTTGATTTATTGTGTGAAATTGGCCCATAATCCTTAGGGGTGGGGGAGGGATTGTGGAATTTAAGCAGGGTTAAACAAGTCTACTGCCTCCACCTTGACATGAACAGCCCATGCACCTCAGAGCGAAATGAGAAGCAGATCAAAGTTCCCCTGTAAATAGTCCCAGACCTCAGATATTCAAGAACCCCATGGTCCAATGTAAGGAGATTTGTGTTTTTTTTTTTTTCTGTGTTACACTCGATACATTCACTTATGGAGCTTTGGCCTTATAAATTCCTGTCCCACCTTCCCTCCATCACCAGTCTGTGACACCAGAACTTGAGCGATCTCAAGACACGTCCACCTTACCACCTGGAACCTGCTGTCACTGTATCCACAATTACCAAACCTGGGATGTTGCAGCTCAGTCAGCTCAGACATCAGATTCTCAGAGGTCCTGGGATGTTGCGCTCAGTTGGTCATTCTCAAGTCCTGGGATGTTGCAGCTCAGACATTGGTCAGATTCTCAGAGGGCGGAGCATGGAAGCAGGACATTTCTGACACACACTTCCTGTCATATAGCATGTGTCTTCTTAAACCCACCCTCACAAAGTTAAAGTAGTTTTTTTTTTTTTTTATATATAAAAATGCTGTCCAAGTCCCAAAAATGGGCCTAAAGCACTCTGCTCTTGCCAGGCCTATAACAGAGAGGTATGTCTGGCATTTGAGGCTTGCCTCCAAGTAAACATGCTTGTATACATAGGCCATAAGTATAAAGGAAGTTGTAAGTTACTCTTCAGAGAGGGTCACGCTAGTGTAGTTCCCTCCTCCTCTTCCGCTATAGCAGCCGTTATGTTTTGGATTCCCCCATCCGCCCAGCCAGGCGGCAGGCTCTACACGAAACTGATGGATTGCCCTTATTATTTTATTCAGTGATGGCAAGGGCTGGGAAAGATTTGTAATCTTATTGACGCTACCCAGCGCGTGTGCTGTGATGCTCATAAACAAGCAGAGAGCCTCCTATCTCGCCCTGCCAAAGACAAGGATGACTGGTGGGATGTGGAATTCATTACACCGCGAGCCCTGCTCCGAATTAAATTACCCAGAGAACACCTTTGTGTTCAGTCCTGATGCCAAATGTGTAAGTAATGAGCGAAGTTAAAATCTACACTAGCCCGCCCCTCTCCACCCCCACAACAGCCTCCCCCAGCCCCCTCTGAGAGCACGTACACCCTTGTTGGTTGATCCTCTGGGTTGGTAATACAGACACTTCTCTCTCTCTCTCTCTCTCCCCCTCGCTTTTTCTCTCTCTGCTTGGCTTCAGTCTCAATCCCCCTAACACCTATTGATCTTCTCGCCACACACAGCCACTAAATAATGATGAAGAGCCTTAAGTCTAGTTTGATGACACTTCATAGCTATCAGCAGAGAGGGTCTCTCTCTCTCTCTCTCTCTCTCTCTCTCTCTCTCTCTCTCTCTCTCTCTCTCTCTCTCTCTCTCCCTCTCTCTCTCTCTCTCCTCCCTCTCTCTCTCCCTCTCTCTCTCTCTCTCCCTCTCTCTCTCTCTCCCTCTCTCTCTCTCTCTCTCTTTCCCTCTCCCTCTCTCTCTCTCTCTCTTTCCCTCTCCCTCTCTCTCTCTCTCTCTCCCTCCCTCTCTCTCTCTCTCTCTCTCTCTCTCTCTCTCTCTCTCTCTCTCTCTCTCTCTCTCTCCCTCCCTCTCTCTCTCTCTCTCTCTCTCTCTCTCTCTCTCTCTCTCTCTCTCCCTCCCTCTCTCTATCTTCTCTCTCTCTCTCTCTCTCTCTCTCTCTCTCTCTCTCCTCCCTTGCCTGGTATTTGCACTCATATTCTCCACAGAGCTTACTGGTGTTTGTATTCAGAGCTCAGTAGTTTTTATACACTGGTATATTGTATTAAACCGAGCTCTTGGGAGAGCTGTGACATTTATATACTGTGCACTACACACTCAGCGTATTGGTGTTTATACACTGACGCTCTACCCAGCTTTCTAGTATTTATATACTGCACTCTAGAGATCTCCGCAGCGTTTTTGAACTGGTGTTGCATTCTAAAGAATCCCTGTGTACATATTGGTAGTATTGTATTCTACTCCACAGACATCCCTGGTGATCTCTTTGTATACACTTTTAATACCGCATTGTGTTCTCTCTCTCCTTCTTCTTCCCTCTGTTTATACCCCTCTTCTCTCTCCTCCTCTCTGAATTAAATTTTCAGTTTTCAATGAGCTTTATTGGCGTGACATTGGCTGTGTTGCCAAAGCAAATGTTACAATCAACACAATAATAATGGCAACAATATAACAGATGCATATACAACACATGAGATATCATGTACATAAAAAATGCACAATGAATGTAAATTATGATTAACTAGTAGTTATTGTGCTTCTCTCTCTCTCTCTCTCCCTCTCTCTCTCTCTCCAGGATGATGGTTTTTGGGGTGCTGACTCTGATCTTGAGCTGGGCATCTCTGGGTGCAGACACCGCTACGGCTGTGGTAAGTTACCCTAGCAACGCTCATCGAGGTCGCTCTAAGTGGTTTTGAGCAACTGCAGACTGAAGAGCACCAATCACGATGAGCCGTCACCCCATTCTGTAACGGCTGTGTCCTCACGTGACCAACCGCGGAACACACAGCATACCGCTTCTCTCACTCATCACTTCTGCTGTTGATTTTTTATTTTTTTTGTCCCTTCTGAGATGTCCGTCTCCTTAAAACTCAAAGTCAGACTCAGACTGACATGCCCTACGCTGGGCTGCAAAGACCCTCTCCTGGGCCGGGGCAGAATTGGAGTAGCAGGGCTCAGTGCACCTGCGTCTGCACATTGGCCTCTGTGTACTCTGTAGTGAAGGCCTTTTTTTTTTTGTTAGTAACTCTGGTTACTGGAGTTCAACAGACTGTCAGAGTGCATTGGGAAGTGTTTTTTGTTGTGTGTGTGTGTGTGTGTGTGTGTGTGTGTGTGTGTGTGTGTGTGTGTGTGTGTGTGTGTGTGTGTGTGTGTGTGTGTGTGTGTGTGTGTGTGTGTGTGTGTGTGTGGTAAGTAGGGCACTGAGGACACATCTTACTCTGGAGGGATGGAGAGTCACTGTGTTCTATCCTGGTGGTATCTGGGACTTGTAGTTTAATTCGGGTGAGTGCTCTTATTGGACAGTCATGTGTTGTTTGGCTCAGGAATGTCCCCAGTTTGTATCCCCGTAGTGCAGGTTTTGTGTGTGTGTGTGTGTGTGTGTGTGTGTGTGTGTGTGTGTGTGTGTGTGTGTATGTGTGTGTGTGTGTGTGTGTGTGTGTGTGTGTCTGTTTTTCAAATGGTGTCAAAAAAAAACCCCAAAATCAGCCAGTTTGGGCAAACCCTGCAGAATCACTTGAAAATCACACAAAAAAAAAAAACAAATCTCAAAACGTAGGGTTAGGGTGGCTGGGAAGGGGGGAGTGAAGGGGGTTAGGGTGGCTGGGAGAGGGGGGTGGAGGGTGAAGGAGGTTAGGGTGGCTGGGAAGGGGGAGTGAAGGGGGAGTGAAGGGTGAAGGGGTGGGTGGCTGGGAAGGGGGGAGTGAAGGGTGAAGGGGGCATGGGTGGCTGGGAAGGGGGAGGTGAAGGAGTGAAGGGTGAAGGGGGTTAGGGTGGCTGGGAAGGGAAGGAGTTAGGGTGGCTGGGAAGGGAAGGAGTGAAGGGGACTAGGGTGAGTTGGACAGGGGGAGAATGGCAGAGCGTGCTCTGGATCTGTGGTGATGACACACCCTGTGTTTCAGAGCAGGATTAACCAGCAGGATTCACAGCCAGACAGCTGTGCCACTGACACAGGATAAGAGTGATGGGGAGAGAGGGAGGGGAAGATAGAGAGAGAGGAGGGGGGTGGAGGGAAATATGCCAACACCTGGAAGCCAGGAGCCTGAAATCACAAGGACGTTGTGAAGGCTCCTGTTAATGCCGTCAAAATGCCAGCAAACCTTCACTTTAAAAGACTTCGATCCCGACTCGCTAAAGGAATTACA
>CM040759.1:4837214-5042214 GCA_022829145.1 Albula goreensis | reverse complement strand
TGAGTCAGCCCTGGCCATGCCTTTTAATTGGCTGATGGGAGAATGAGGTTTTATGACACCTCAAATGGGTGGAGCTACTTGAGTATTATTAACCAGTCATTCTTGTGTCAGTGATTGACAGCTTGTGGTAGCCGAACCCTTTATGAGATTCATGAAAACTCATTCTACAATAAAACACACCTCTGCTGCTACCTGGGGCTTCATATTCTTTATTCAATTCTATTCAAGTCGAGCTACTTTAGTGACATAATGAGGTTAAACTCACATTGCCAAAGCCTGTCTGTTTATTTACATATACAAACATTGCATCACTCTTCTGCTCTGTTTATCTTTCTTTTTCTTTCTCTCCCCACTCTCTCTCCCCCTCCCTGTCCACACTAAATCAAGTGTTAATTCAGAAATTTCTTAGGTCACCCTCATGTCTACAATACTTCATAATTATATTTGTACATTGACTGCTAATTGAGTCTTTTTCTAAAACACTGCAGCTATCACAAAAGAATGGATTTTTTTATTGAAGTAAATCATTTTCAGTCTTTTGGATTGACAGGCAATCATTGGTATGGCATGCTTGCCATGTTAACTCGAAGATGGTTGCATTGTATCTGTCTTCATTAGAATGAACAATTTATTCTCCTCAAGACCGCAGTTCCAATGAAATCTCCTGGCTTGCATTGTCTATGGAAGACCTCAGTGTTCTGTTCCCAGGCATAAGACATTGTACACTGCTGCCACCTACCGCCTAGAATAAGAACTGCAGTGCTCCACTGCACTTCATGTCTTCACACCAGGGATGAAAGAATTGAGTGAAGTTTTTTTTTTTTTTAACGCAGCATGAATATCACTTCATCATATTCCAACCACCCTGTAATTCCACATTTAAAACTCATAACTGTTGACCGTAGTTAGCAGCATAGCTAAATGAACTCTTTCAATGTTACACAGAAATCCACTTACCGCGACTTGACAAAGCCATTAGCTGGACATTCTGTGGTGAAAAAAATAACTGGCAAAATCTCTTACAGCAGATGGTTTGTGGTCTTCTCCTGAATCATAAATAGGTGAGCAAAGTAGACCTGTGGTTTTTAAAGGCACCAACACATGAAATGCAAAATGCCAAAAAAATATTATATTTAAGTCCCTCTATTCTACCTATAAACATGTCGATTTCACAGTACTTAGTTGCAAATGCTTTGCATGTACATACACTGCATGATAGTAACAGCATCAGTAAATGAAAACTCAACATACTGTGTGTGCAAAGAGCTGTGCAACTGGCATATGCGCTTTCACAATGCTACACAGGCTGCTTTTTTAAACTGTAAACCTGATGGGACAAATGAGCGATTATATTTAGCGCTGGGGTAGGTTACGGCTTTGACTCAAAGTGCAGGGTTGAGTCAGGATTGGATTTAGAGGCAAATCAAGGATTATTCAGAAGACCTGTGTAATTACTTGAGCAAAACAGCTCGGTTCTGCATCTTTCACTGTGTGGGTTACTACAGTATGTAACAATGTCCCCTGCAGTAATTGCAGTCATGTTAGACTGATGTAACATCATCTTAATGCGAAGCGTTATGAAAATTGCAAGCTCCACGCTCTCTTTGATCACAGCGAGAGTGTGGAAGTCTTAGCAGTGCTGGGGGACCTGCAGGTTCCGTTCTCTGCCTGACTGCATTTGCACTGCCACCCTACAATGCAAGTAGTAGTAACTGAGCGCGCTCCGTGACGAGCAGGCAAACCCCGAGCGACCATCTCAGCCCTGTGCCGTTGTTGGAAAGATGCTGACTATTAAGATCCAATTAGGCGGGAAACATTTGCACCCGGTGTCGATTAGAAAAAAATGTCCTTGAGAACAGGCTGCGGAAACGCTATCCTGTAATTGCCCAGGTTAAACAAGAAGTGCTGTTAGTGCTCAGACGGAACCAGGCGGCGTCGGCTCACGATCTGGTGAGACAGGAGCACAAATTAGGAAGCAGCCATGCACAGAATGTATTCCTCATTTCTATGAATGCTAAGGAACATCTTATGAATATGGCGCCAATAAAAAAGCAGACAGTACATATTTTCCATATGGAAATATATTGAAATATGACAGAATAAAACATATTATCAAGATCAAATAGATTCATGTGTGTATACACACACACAGACACACACACATTATACATATCTACATAGCTGAAGTGCTGAATTTACAAGCTGCCTGTTCCCTCTTCAAACAGTACGGTTTCTACGTAATTGGATGGACAGCGCTGTATTCTTTAAGGCTGGAGGACCTGCAATAACACACAAAACCTAAAAATTATGGGTTAAAGCTGCAAACACACACATTCACACACACACAATGTGGAGTGCAGACCGGGGCGTCCACACCTTTCTCGGTCTGAAGGTTCTAGCGGCACAGGCTTGTAGCGATTTTGTTAAACATTCACGCTCTTTTATTCCAGGCCCTCCATGTGGGTTGACATCCTCTCAGGGGTCAGCCCTGAATTTCAGAGCAGAATCAAAACTGTGTTTGCCCTTTGCAAAATCTGAGCATGATGGCCGGCGCTGCCTTACCGTGAAGACAAGGAGACCTGAGTTTTAAGCTTGATTTAATTTTTTCCACCCATGTTTTTTTATTCCACTTTGCTAGGCTAGTCGATTTTTCCTCTCAACTTGACTCCTCCAATTCGACACAATCAGCTTCTTTCCACACTGCAGATGCACCACTAGTTAAATACTGTCCATGTTGTCTGAGGACCATAAGGTCAACATGTACACACGTTGTGCATCGGCAGGCACCCAGCCATACCCAGAGTGACCGCTACAGAGCACTGAGACCAGCGAAAGTAACCAGCTTACCCCCTATAGACCTGGCCAATTGCTGCCTCGCCAATGTAGACCTCCAGCCATAGCTGGCGAGGGCCTGGGAGGGACCCAAACTCTCAGTCGCAGGGCTCACACTTTTGGGGCAGATTTCTTTACTGCACGGGGCACCTGGAGGCCACCAGGCTAGAGGTTTAAAGGTGGAGAAAAAGAGCAGGAGAGCAATCTCGCTCTCACAGCGCTCCCGGGCTTGAGCGGATTCACCGTGAGATTACCAGGGCGGTTTGCAGCTCGTCGTTTTTCATGGACACGGCCGATGTTTCATCAGATTTGGCTCCCCGTGAAATCATGTTCGCCCCTGTAGGGCGTGTTCAGCTTTCAGTAGATCGATGCGCTTGTTTACACGCTCACGATCAAAGACGGCTCGACTTTTGTTGATGCTCAGTGAGAGTGCTGCTGATACGGGTAACTAGGGAGGTCATATTTTTGAGCGTGTTTTTTGGGTAAGTCGGATGCACCTTTTGTTTCCCACCCATTTATGCTGTCAGAGGATGATAAACGATTGCTGCCATTGCAGATCAGATCACTTAGCTGATTCTTTACATCCCCATAACACTTGATTGGATATCTTTGGTCAAACAAAGATTTGCTGTCTGTTTGATCTGTTTGATTTGTTCAATTCAGTGCATTTCAGTCAACAGCACCAGCACAGCCTTCTTTGGATGAGCCTGCAGTAAATACTAGGCCTACAATAAGGTGAATGGAAATGTGTAAAGTGTCATTTATTCTTGAAGGTTAGAAAAAATACCTTCAAATTTGAAATATTTTTGACTGACTGACACTCTATGCGTGTGTGTGTGTGCGTGTGTGCGTGCGTGCGTGCGTGCGTGCGTGCGTGCGTGTGTGTGCGTGTCGTGCGTGCGTGTGAGTGTGTGTGTGTGTGTGTGTGTGTGTGTGTGTGTGTGTGTGTGTGTGTGTGTTGCTCTGATGATGTATTTCTCTTGTCTCTAGGGCACCAGTGATTTCTGCGTGTCTCCAGACAAGTTCCTCATGAACCAGACCAAGGGCTTCATCGGAGCTGGTGAGTGATGAGAGTCCCATGCCACACACACACACACACTCTCACACACACACACACGAATACTCACACACACCACACACATATGCACGCACACGTACACGTGTGTATGTGTAGTACATGTGCACACCTTATTTTGAGCAAATCTAATTACATATTTTCCATTTTCATTTATTTTCCATTGGCATTTTAATGAATCTGGTCCTGATTGCAGCTGCTTCATCATTCTCAGAACTCTCAGTCTAATCAAGTGAACACAAATTGAGTGTGCTTTGGGTCCCCCATCCCCCCACCCCCCTCCCTCCCTCCCTCTTACCTTGCAGACATCGTGCACTACTACCTGTACTGCAGCCAGAGTCTCCCCAACCCCTTCCAGCAGGTAAGATATCCTGCACATGTTCCTCTTTCTGTCTCTCTCTCTCTCTCTCTCCCTCTCTCTGTCTGTCTCTCCCTTTCACACACACCTTTTCCCAGTCTTTTGCTCTCTCAAAATAAATAAATAAATAAATAAATAAAAATCCCAAATCAACAGCCCACTTCTCACGGTAATGTACTCATATCCCATCATGCCGTGCTTGTACACATTCCCCTCAGGATCGATAGAGTGGAAACCATGTGCAGCCAAGCGCCCAACAACCTGATAACAGAGCAGTGTTTCTACTGCAGTTACAACCACCAACATGTGCCTCCCTCCACACCTCCCCTCTGACAATAAACCCCTCCGGAGCTCTTGCTGCTCCGCTTCCGTTATGCTTAGCCCTACTTTTTCACTTTTCATTTACCATCCTCTTATCTGGAGCTTTGTATGCAAGTGCACACTGTAGGTTTGTGTAGGTGGGTGGGGCAGATGATAAACAGGGGTGTATTTAGGAGTGGGAGGGACGGGGAATAGAGGGGAAAGAAACCGATCCGAGTGCGTCGTTCGGTGTTCTGACGGCACACAAAAGGACGAGGTCCTGCCTACACCTGAGGTGTCCTCACTGCTTTCCGCCAGGTAATTTGCAACTTGAATCACTTCAGTAAACCTGTAAATCAGTGAAGCAGTACAAATGATATACGTGGAAACAAACTTTAATCTGTGTAAGTCACTCTAGATAAGGCTGTCTGTTAGACACCTAAAATGTAATGTCATATTTAAACCCAAGTGGGCAGTAAGTAGGTTCATCTGTGTTGTAAATATGCAAAGGATCTTGGGTGTTAACTGACAGAGTAGCTATGAGTAGTAATATGCTTGATCTTGCACATTTTTTAATTTGATATATGTATTTTTTCCTCCCACAACTCTGCTGTTTCAACTTTTGAATAAATGCCTTCTAAAAGTCATCCCCCATCCCCCCGTCCTCTCTCTGTCTCTTCCTCTCTTTCGTTCTTTATTTATTCCCCATGTTGGCAGAATGAAAGAGGCCCTAATCAGATATATCCACACAGCTCAGACAGACTGTCAGATGCCCAGTTAGAGAGCCCCCTCTTTTTCAGCGTTTTACACCGTTACCAAAATGTGTCTAGCCGCAGCGTGCGCATATTAAAAAGTTTGCTTTGGGCCTTCTGGTTTGTCTTAAGCCTTTCTAATTTGTGCTGTGTCTTAATTGTAAGGAATGCAGAGGATTTGATTGAGACTTGTATATTTGCCTTTCAAATCAGTTCTCTACACCCTGGCTTTTGGATAGGGCCCCTCTCCTGTGGGCTGTAGTCCACCCTAGCTCTTCTTTTTTTATACCAGTCTCAGTGTTTTGTCTTTGAAATGGAGCATGGCGCCCTCTGCTGGTGACTGCAAAGTTTCACGCACCCGCCCATCTATTTCCTTTGAGTGACACCACAGATTCTATACGCCAACTAGATAGTCAGATTCTGCACTTCGTCATTAGGCTCCAGCTGGTAACAGGACTGTCATTCTTATGTTTTTTTTTTTTTTTATAATAATTAAGAAAAAAGAGGCATGCCTCTTGCTTAAGCTGCAGGCTCAGTACCTAATGGTAGCAAACGTAGCTTTGGCTAACATCAGTCTCCCACTGTCGCCCTGCAGTCCCTCACCATATTCCAGAGGTCTCTGACCACCATGCAGATACAGATCCAGGGCCTGCTGCAGTTCGCTGTCCCCCTTTTCCCCACCGCTGAGGTGAGTGTGTCATTAGTTTTGTAACATTTTGTAGCAATTTACACTCCTGTGGAGATGTTTGGCCAGATGTCTGAGGTAGGGCCAATATATGTGTGCTCAACTTTGTGTGTGTGTGTGTGTGTGTGTGTGTGTGTGTGTGTGTGTGTGTGTGCGTCAACTGGGGGTGTGTGTGTGTGCGCGTGTGTGTGTGTGTGTGTGTGTGCGTGCGTGCGTGTGGGGGTGTGTGTGTGTGTGTGTGTGTGTTGCAGAGGGACCTACTGAGCATTCAGAACCTGCTGAACTCCTCTGAGGCCAGCCTGCACCAGCTCACTGCGCTGTTGGACTGCCACAGCCTGCATAAGGTACCCTACCCACTCCCCCCCTCCGTTACCTGCCCATGCTCCCTTACCTGCCCCACTGTCCTTCCATCCCCCAGCCACTGTGACATTGCAACTGGAAAAGGGCAGTGCTGTAGCCATGGCAACCCTTGTCAAAGGCCTGGGGGTCAGAGTTGTTGTAAACATTGTGATGTCATCAGTAATTCTCAGCTCTTCTGTGACCTCTGACAAAGAGTATGTGTGTGTGTGTGTGTGTGTGTGTGTGTGTGTGTGTGTGTGTGTGTGTGTGTGTGTGTGTGTGTGTGTGCATATGAATGTGTGTGTGTGTGTGTTTGTGTGCATATGTATGTGTGTGTGTGTGTGTGTGTGTGTCTGCAGGACTACCTGGACGCTCTGATGGGGGTGTGTTATGACGGGGTGGAGGGGCTGCTGTATCTCTGCCTGTTCTCCCTGCTGGCAGCCTGTGCCTTCTGTGCCATGCTGTGTGCCATCCCTCGTGCCTGGAGACACATCGCCAACAGGTCTGAGCCTCACCAAATACACACACACACACACACCCACACAAACAGTCACATATACTAACACCTATACATACTCATACACACGTACATGCGTGTACATACACTCAGATACACAAACACACACATACATATTCAGACTAACTACATGCACACAGTCATAATGCATTACACAGCCATGTGAGCGTACCTGTAGTATGTGGTAAAACTGCTTGAACTGCACTAAATCCGATGACAGTCCTCCCTGCTGCCCATTTCTCCACAGGGAGCGGGACTATGATGACATCGACGAGGAGGACCCCTTTAACCCGCAGGCGCGGCGAATCGCGGCCCATAACCCCAGCAGGGCGAACATGCACAGTTTCTGCAGCTACAGCAGCAGCATGGGCAGCCAGAGCAGCCTGCATCCCCCCGCCCAGGCTGTGTCCAATGCCCCCGTGTCCGAGTATATGTGAGTACAGCCCCGGACCCTGCTCTGTGTGTGTGTGTGTGTGTGTGTGTGTGTGTGTGTGTGTGTGTGTGTGTGTGTGTGTGTGTGTGTGTGTGAGAGAGCACCCCAGACCCTGCTCTGTGTGTGTGTGTGTGTGTGTGTGTGTGTGTGTGTGTGTGTGTGTGTGTGTGTGTGTGTGTGTGTGAGTGAGAGAGCACCCCCAGACCCTGCAGTGTGCTGTGTGTGTGTGTGTGTGTGTGTGTGTGTGTGTGTGTGTGTGTGTGTGTGTGTGTGTGTGTGTGTGTGTGTGTGTGTGAGAGAGCACCCCAGACCCTGCTCTGTGTGTGTGTGTGTGTGTGTGTGTGTGTGTGTGTGCTCTGTGTGTGTGTGTGTGTGTGTGTGTGTGTGTGTGTGTGTGTGTGTGTGAGAGAGAGCACCCCAGACCCTGCTCTGTGTGTGTGTGTGTGTCATGCTGTGTGTGTGTGTGTGTGTGTGTGTGTGTGTGTGTGTGCTTTCCACCCCAGACCCTGTTCTGTGTGTGTGTGTGTATGTGTGTGTGTGTGTGTGAGAGAGATTACCCCAGACCCTGCTCTGTGTGTGTGTGTATGTGTGTGTGTGTGTGTGTGTGTGTGTGTGTGTGTGTGTGTGTGTGTGTGTGTGTGTGAGAGAGAGCACCCCAGACCCTGCTCTGTGTGTGTGTGTATGTGTGTGTGAGAGAGCACCCCAGACCCTGCTCTGTGTGTGGTTGTGTTTCATGCTGTACTGCTTTCTTGTTTGTATGCGTGGCATGGGTATGCTGTCTTTCCTCAGTGTGTGTCATGTGACTGTCCTGTTTCCTCTATGTGACTCCAGTTCCTGTCTGTGATGTGGTTCCTGTACTTCCTGTTTGTGTTGTGTCATGTCACTGCCGTACTTCCTGTTTGTGTTGTGTCGTGTCACTGCTGTACTTCCTCTCTTTCTCTGTTATTGTATCCCCTCTTACGTCTGACACCATTGTGGTGCTGCATCTCTGATCCTCACAGCTCTGCAGCTGTGCCCAGGGCTTTGGAGTTGTTGACTGTTACTGTGGGTTTTTTCACTGCGCTCAGCTCGTGAAAGGATGTCTAATGGCCTCTCCTTGTCTCTCTCTCTCTCTCTTGTTCTTTATCCCTCTTTCCCTCAGGAACCAGTCGGTTCTCTTCGGGGGGAACCCTCGGTACGAGAACGTTCCACTCATCGGCAGAGGCTCCCCTCCACCCTCGGTGCGTTGGGCCCCAGAGGCCAAGTCCTTCTTGTGACGCCATGGTTGCCCCCACCCCTGCCTGCCTCTACAGCAACTTTTATAGTCACTTACCTGGGGATTATAACTGATGTTAAATTTCTTTTCTTCTCATTTTCTTGTTTGAACTAAGGATCTGTAATGCCACGTAATATCCCACTCGTATAACCAATGAAGAAAAGTGCCCCTCTGTTGTCATCTTTTTCTATGTGCAAAAGATGGTGCTGCCCCCTGCTGTTCACAGACAGTATAGCACACTCGATGTTTTCTGAGTGCAGGTGCATGACTCCCTGGTGCAGTTCTGGCTGCCTCTTCTCCGCTGGTCGTTTTCAGCAGTTAATGCCGTGATTTATGCTCTGCACGTTTGGCTTCTGCATAGTCTCAATTACCTGTCTGCTGCCTTCCTGAGCATTTGAACTTCCCTTTCAAATTCAAAATTTCTATTCATTTTGTCAAAGGAGACCGAAATCAGACTGTGCAAATAAGGTTCTACCTGTGCCTTCCCTCATATATACGTGACATCAATGGTGTTTTGAGAGAGTTCAGCCAAGAGAAATGAACGCCTGTTAACGTAATCCAGAGCAAAGATGGCTGCCCAGGAGAAAAGAGCAGCTTCAGATAGGACTCCTCTCTGAAACCATGGCTGTGATTACGCTCCTTAAACCCTTATTCCCTTTCCCATCCCTGTTGACATGACAACCCAAGTTATACACCAATTACAGTTTAATCAAGGCCTGCCTTGGTGATAGCTCACTGTGTCTGATTTAATTTAGCAGGGTAAAGACAGTTTTATCCCACATGCTTCACTTTTATCCCAGCCTGTTCACTCATATATCCTTCTGGCTGATTTTTTTAAATATGAGAGATAGGAGGAATTACAATGCAATTCTGCTACAGATTTTAGTCTGTCTCTGGCAAGTAACTGGATTAAAAATGAGGTGTGATGGAAAAACACTCATATCAGTGTTTTTATTCATCTCTCACCTTATCAAAATTCAGCTAGAAACACCTGCCATGTGTTTTATGATGGCATATGTAGTTAAGCTGTGTGTTTATCGCTAATTTTAATTCATTTTTCTAAAGTAAAGCAGGTAACTATTGTAACCTCTGCATAACTATAGAACTTCTTTTTATGACAACAGATGTGTTTTTTACAGTGGCAACATAAAAGTTGTATCAGGAGAACTAAATACTTTAAATATATGCATACTTAATAAATATAACAACAAACTAATGCATTTGAATAAATACGTACAAAACAGAATAAAGTGGTGCTAATGATATTTCATGGAGAAAATAATTCAAAATAATATGACTAATACGTACTCCAATAATTGAATAAATGTATATGTTATGTCATTTATTTTGATACCCAAATGATATGTTTCTGAGAATATGTTTGAGATGTCCATAAATATATCTGTTAGTTTTGATTCTCTAAAAAAAAAAAATCTTCACAAAGTAGCACAACTTTTCTGTAATCTAGTTGTTCAAATGCATGTGTAGAATTTTAACAGCCATTTAAGGTCTTTGTTTGAAGACTGGGCTCACGTCAGTCATTGCCAGAGCTAAAAGCAGTGTCCTCCGCTCCTCGTCACCCCCTCTCTGTGAGACCGCTCTGGGTTTTTCTCCTTAGAGAATATGCAGTGTGTCCTCTCTCCCCTCTCCAGATCCCAGCCATCTCTCCGAAACTGCTTTCTATTTTTCAGCTAATAGCTTCTTTTATTTTGTTTGTTTGTTTGTTTGTTTGTTTGTATGTATGTATGTTTGTGTGTACGTTTATTATTTTTTCTATTTCTTCTTTTTTTTTTTAAATCAACTTTTTTTGGAGCTATACTCTCAGCCATTTAGAAACCGAGTAAGTTTTTCTCTCTCTTTCTCCGCATTTCTTTGTGTCAGACCTTTTTCGTTTTATTCAGCCCTCTTTTTAACCATTCCCCTATTCACTTCCTCTCCCTTCCTCTGCTTATTTTACACAGTTGTTTTTTGTTTTTTTTTTTTTTTTGGGGGGGGGGCACCCTTCCCCCACTGTCATATTGCATTGCACTCACACATCTTCTCCTTTTCTTGCATGGTTTTTTACACAGTTGCTTATTTCTTTTTTCCTCTCATAATTTACTTATTATGATGTTTGTTTTAGTATTTTTTTTTTTTTGCATTTGTTACTTTTAACTTTGGGGTTGGGTGGAGGGTGTACCCTTAAATATAATGGTTTGGGGAAACTATAGTGACACCTGATGTTTTAGGCACCAGTGTGGACCATGTGCATGACACAGTGAACGGTAATTCTATAGTTCTGACGGCCATGGGTGTTTGCGGTCAGACTGCGTTTGCAGACAAACTCTCCATGCGCAGTGCTATAGAATTCGGAGATGCGTGATGTGGTGTCAAACCTGCCCAGTGTGAGACTGTGGGCTCGTCTGAAAAGGTTCAGGGCTCTTTCATTGATGAGGGCTGGGGGTTTTTTAGGTGCTGTGTGAGTATCTCTGTGCTGAGATGATAGCGTTGCCCTGGTCTGTGTGATGCTGCTTGCCTCAGTCCGTATGGACACATCACACCCTCCCGTTCCTCCCTGTTCCCCTGTGTATCTGACTGTGGCACAGACCTGACCCTGTTTCTGCAGAAACAACCCACTTCTGTCCTGCCAGACGCTCCCCTCATTTGTGAGCTAGTGCATCATGTGGCCTACATTGTCCTCAGAGATACACGTTTCCCCAGGTTGTGCTGAGTGCATACGCGTGTGTGTAAATGTGCAGTCTGTGTTTGTGTGTGTGTGTGTGTGTGTGTGTGAGTGAATTTGCTGCCTGTGTGTGTGTGTGTTTGTGTGCGTGTGTATGTGTTAATGTGCAGTCTGTGTGTGTGTGTGAATATGCAGTCTGTATGTGTGTGTGTGTGTGTGTGTGTGAGAGAGAGTGAATGTGCAGCCTGTGTGTGTGTGTGTGTGTGTGTGTGTGAGAGAGTGAATGTGCAGCCTGTATGTGTGTGTGTGTGTGTGTGTGTGTGTGTGTGTCTGTGTGTGTGTGTGCGTACGCACGTGCACATATGTGTACAGAGAGTAATCTGCGTTTCCATCTCTCTTTCAGTACTCACCAAGCATGAGAGCCACCTACCTGTCAATGACTGACGACCAGATCAGACACTTTGGGAATGATTTCCAGGCGTAGATGTCCTCCGTCTTCCTCCTCCGTCTTCCTCCTCCTCCTCCTCCTCCTCCCTCCTTTACATCCTCCATCCCAGAGGGCGACGCAAACAACTTCCCCCGGCCTGAGCCGCACACCATGGCTGCCACGCTGTCGCCATGGAGACCGCGCCAGTGCATTGACGGCACGGTCTCCCACCTCCCAAACCTCACACTACGGCCTCCCTTTGACTGCAGCCTGATGGGGGGGGACAGTGAGTGCAGTGTTCGGGTCCCAGCACTGCACAACACAGCACAGTGTAAATTATGCCACTGTAGCCCCCCCCAACCCCAAACCATCACTGACCCCCCGCAAACCAGGAAGGTCCCCACAGCTCCGCCCACTGGTTCCTAACGTCGAGATTCAGCCCCTCACGTCTGCCAAGTCACACTCTGGCTATTGAAGCAGCGCTCACAGGAAGCTAGTAAACTGTATATAGCCAGCTGGTTTTCCCTCAGTTTCAGAAGGTTAACATTGTGATAGTCCAGTGCTCTAATACATAACCTTAACAGATTAGAGAAATGTACGCCTTCCTGAGAGTCTGGCTCTGAAGATCATTTGTCATTGTTTACTGTTGTTGTTTTTGTACTTTGTTGATTTTTGTGTTTGTACCTCACGGTCAGGTAACAGGGGGAGGGGGTTAGTGGTTAGTGGTTAGCTATGTGGAGTGAGATGTTATTTTCATCCACACATTGTAGCTGACATTTTGTTCAAGCCAAAACATCCTGTAACACGGCTTTCAATATTATCTAAAAAAACAAAATACTGGGGCTGTGAGCCAACTCTACTGCCTTTTTTAAGTTACATATGAAGTTTTTTAATGTCAATTGCCAGTGAAACAAGGTATTTTCGGTTCCTGATTAATAGGAATTCTTCTTTCTCATGTCATGAAAATGTTTGATTTGCCATTGCAAAATAAGGAAAATTTGAAAAACAGAAAAGTAATACTGACCTACATTCCATGGTGTTACGATAAGGAAATGCTCAGTCACTGAAGACTCTTCTTCCAGTATTTTTGAAGTGGAGCTTCTTTCAACGTACAAGAACTGTGGGAGCAAGTTCTTTGTGCCTCTTTACCCGACCCCCATCCCTCAACCCTGCCTCCACATCCCTCTGTCCCACCCCCTGCCCCTCTCTCTGTCAAACTAACTAGCTATGTGACTGTTAGAGTTTTATGATCCTTATCTATCTGTACCCAAAGGTGTTTTGAATGTGTGTTCGTTTTTGTGCATGTGGGTTTGTTAGTTGGAAAACTCAGTCAGCTGTAAACATGAGTGACGTTTACGAGCCACTTTGTTCTGTAAGGGCCCTTTGTGAAAACGGCCGGCGCTAGGACCAGGTCACGTCAGGGAGAGGGTGAGCAGGTGTGTGAGCGGGAGGATAAACAAAGCCGAAAGCTGATTAGCACAGTGCACGGACTGAAGGGAGATGAACAGACCCACGGTTACAGATACAGCACAGCCCAATGCTGCTCCATCACTCAGCTCATCGACAAGCGACCCAGAACTCACAAGGGTTCTGCAGGTTTATGCTGCACATTGGATTTGGAAATGTTTTGCTCTAAAAAAATAAAAGACCTGAGCACTACCAGATTCTTCTACAAGAACAGAACTATTCATTGCCTTGTGCTCACTCCTGGTCCTTAAATAGCTTAACTCCTCCCTAACCTCCACCCCCATCCCCTCCCTGTTCTCTGAAATCCCCCTGGCCACAGTGGCCATATATGCCCTCTCCAGCACCCTGCCCTGGTACAGTCTCTCTCTCTGCAGGTATAGCTGAAATACCCCCTCACTGAAGCACAAATTAAAGTCGCTGGCTGATTGATCTGTATCCCCAGCCTGGCTGCTGGGGCCAGGAAACAAGCCATCCAAAGCAGAGTGCCGCCAGGAAGTCTTCCAGACCTCAGCCCACTCTGGGGCACCTTTAGCCTGTGGAGGCCCCTACGTCCTCCCTTCCTTTCGTCCACCCAAGACACTTGCCCCCAAGCGAGCGTGTGCCTACGTCTTTTCCCTGTCACTGCCAATGTTGGTGACTCCAAGGAGAGGAGGAACCATGTGTAGATTCATATTTAAGCACAATTGGAGTCCCCCGCCCAAACCCGTCCCCTCCAGTCCCACTGCAGGCTCAGTTTGCTCAACAGATACCCATCTTGTTGTGCTTACTATTTGATATTCTGTCACTGACATCGTGTTGACTTAAAACATGCCCTGATGTCTTTTTTTGCCTTGTAATGAATATTCATGAAGGGGTGTGGTCCAATGCAGAACTTCCATAGCTGTCATGGCAACAATGTTCTATTCTGTAGTAAATGGAATATCTGTGTTTCCCTTCTCCTTCTCTGCAATGCCATTTATACACTTTGGAGAGATATAGATTTAATGGCTGGGCCATCTGCAGACCGCCGCGTGCTGGCGGTACGCCCTGCTCTCTGGACCCCCTCTGAGCCAGTCTTTCCTGCTCTTTCTTCTTTTTTTAAAAAAAGATCTGTAGAGAGTCCTACACAGTGTGAATTATTCTATGTGAGTGACTCATTTTTTTATTATTTGAACAGATGTGTCTTGGAAGTGCAGTTTTCTCACATTCCTTTTCGAAGCTGAAAATGATTCCTTTTGTCTCCAATCAGCTTAATTTATGTACATAAATTGTATGATAATAGCAAGAAGACAGTATTTGTTTTGCGTTTTTGTTTTTGTTTTTGTTTTCCAGTGTGCCAGGCGTGGTTGGAAATCAGCATCAGTTTACTAACAGAGGGAAGGCTGGAGCCTGACAATGACCACCAAATTAGTTTTTATTCCTCAGTTTCCGCTACACAGACCTGAGGCTTTCAAACACATCAGAAAGGTGTATATTTTCACCAACACCTAGAACCCCCCCCCCCACACACCACCACCATAAAACGTGGGATTTATTTTTGTTTTGCTTTGTTGTTTCCAAGACCCAGAGAAGTAAAAAAAAAAATAAAATAATAACTATTAAAAATTAATAAAAAGAAATGTGATCGGAAAAATTTTGAATGCGGTGCCAGCATGCCCACTATAGTGTGTGAGTTGTGCTTCCTGTATAGTGATGGGTTTGTATTGAATGAGGGTGTCCAGTGGAAAACTCTTCTTCTGCTACTCCAGCAAAAGACAGCCATGAGCTCGGTTTCACCCCAGCGGGACTACTAATACTATTAATATGTCTTCCATAGGGAATAAATACGCCACCATCCCTTAAAGTCTGTTAGGAAAAAAAAACAGTTTTATAGTCTGATAATGGTTGGTGATTCTGTAGGTAATTTTTTGTATGTTTTTTTTTTCTTTGCTTTTCCAGTGCATGTGAAATTGTTCCATTGTAGCTCTGTCTACAGCCATTGAGAATGGTGCTTGGTTTGTATGTATAATACCGTGCGCCCCTATACAGGGGGGTCAGTAATAATGACAATAATAAAACACTTTTAAATAGGAGGTTTTTGCCCTGGTGTGCTGGTGTTCTGTATCACGTGTACATTACATTATAGTAATGAAGCAGGTGCTCTCATCCATAGTGACTCACGGTGTGACACGGCAAGAGTGCATTCGCATGGCTAGAATGAGGAACATTTCCACAACTGGTCAACAACATTCCCATGCCAGCAACCATACATCACTAAAGCACCAGTGCATGTTAATTATGCAAATTTGAGCTGAAGTACAAATCCTGAACACAAATGATACATTACATTACATTATCATCATTTAGCTGACGCTTTTATCCAAAAAAAAAAAAAGAAAACATGGGGTTAAGGGCCTTGCTCAAGGGCCCAACAGCAATGGTGTTCTTGCTGTGGCTGGACTGGGGCTTGAACCACCAACCTCTGGGGTCCCAGTTACCTTAGCCACTAGACCACAGGCTGCCCCACACAGAATGGGGAAGTATGTGCATTTTAACAGCTGGATATTCACTGAAGCGATTCAGGTGAGGTACCTTCCTTCCTCTTTGCATCAACAGAAACCCACCTGGGATTTGAACCTGTAGCCTCTTAAAGTATGAGCCCACTTTCTAAGCTGCTATGTATCACCGCTCCCCAGCCCTCTGCTGTATCACCTGGCTGTATCTTTCTGTCTGTTTGTTCAAAGTTACAGAGCGCTGGAGAAAAAAAGGAGAAAGATATGTGAGTACGTTGTACCTACAACAGCGGAGAACCAAAGATGCCTTACCCTATTAACACAAATCCATGATTAACTTCTGAGATAAGTCACGATCATATCTGTTCTTCTGCTTTTTCAATCAACAACATTTTCTCTGCCAGTTTGCTTTAGGTTTGATTTTAAGATTCTGCTCCTAACAAATCCTTTCATTATCTAGCCCCTCAGTACGTCTATCTTCCCAAAATATGTGGAACCAAAACCCAAATGTGTCACAACAAAAACAGCGCTCTGATAATATTTTCCTTCCCAAGGATCACTACAGGGTTTTCTGTTATCCTCCTTTTGAGATGACAGACCAAATAATTAATTATCGTCATATGCCATTACATGAACGCATTTTAGAAAAGATATCATAATTTTTCATAAGTTTGTTTTCTCAACACCATACATTTTGATATACTGTACATTGATTAATTGCAGAGTGTGTTTCACAGTTTAGACCAAGTGTGCATGACTGGGGAGTTCACTTTGTCAGAGGAAACAGGAAGTTGTGTGCAGACTGTAGAAAGCTCACAGAGCTGCATTCACCGAGAGGAAGAAAAAAAACTACATAAGATTTCATCTGCAGTAAGAGTGGTGTGGTCCAAACTAATATCCAGGATGCTGGCTTAAATAAAAAAATGCATTAAATTTTTCAGATCCAGTCTTGACAGAGTCTGTCAAGAAGTGAAAGTGAAACAAATTTTTAGGCTTTTATAATCCATTAGAGCTCAAGTCTGAGGAAGGAAAACCATACAGGAAATGACATCAGGCTCGTCTCTCCCAGAAGCAGACCTCACCTGTCCCATGTTCTTTAAGGAACCTCTTGTCCTGAGGTGCAGCCACAGCTTCTGCAAAACCTGCCTGCACAAGCCCTGGAAACAGAAGGACAACCGAGAATGCCCAGTTTGCAGGAGAAAGTCCCCTGCGGAGTCTTCCGCATGTAACCTGGCCTTAAAGAACCCGTGTGAAGCCTTCTCAAGGAGCAGGATTCAGAGACGAGCTGCTGGAAGTGAACCATTCTGTGGTCTCCTCGATGAGAAACTCAGACACTTCTGTCTGAACGATGAAGAGCCAATCTGCCTTCAAGAATAAGATCCAGACAGCACTGAAACCCCTGCAGGAGAAGCTGGAGGCCTTCAACAAAGAGAGAGCAAGAGAGCGACCGAGCAGCTGAATTACTCAAGAGTCAGGCCCAGCACACGGAGAGACAGATCAGGGAGGTGGAGAGCTGAAAGATGAAGCAGAGGATTGACACAAAGATGAGAGTGATGTCATCCCTTACAAAAGCAATCAAAGCCTGGGACCAGGAGAGTGGATGCTGATGACATCACATTCTTGCAGAGATACACAACCACAAAGAAAAGCACCCACTGCAAAGCGGCAGATCCAGAGAAGTTGTTGGGGATGTATGTTGATGTGGCCAAACACCTGGGTAACCTGAAATTCAGAGCGTGGGAGAAGATGCTGGAGATGATTCAATACGCCCCTGTGACTCTAAACCCCAACACCACAGGAGGTGACCTCATCCTGTCTGAGGATCTGAGGGTTGATCATGTCAGAAAGTGTTATGTGTCAATAAACAATGAAAATATCATTCAGTTAGGCAAGTGAATGATTGCAAGTGATGCTTTTGTCCCTTATAGCCTTTTCCTTTGACAGAGTTTTCTGGAAATATTTTAGCTGTTTGTGTAAATGACGTGTAAATTAACATGTGCAACCACTGCAGCTGGTTGAACATATTCATTCGTATGTTTACACGAAAAGTGTATTGTAAAAGCACTGGTACTTTCTAATGTATTATCAAACTAGTTTGTTTCAAATGAAGTACTGTATGCCAAACTCACTGCCTGTTCCTGTCTGGTCTAAAAGGGGCGGGCTGATGACTGTTGCTATGATACGGTAAACTCCTGGATCTGCGTCGGACTTGCTGAAATTGAAAACAACATTACTACGGTAGGACTGCACTGATAAATGCGAATGTATACGCATATCCATTCATTTAATAATTAGACACAATCTATTGCATCGCTGGCAAGCGACGTTGCATTTAATAAGTTACTTTTTCAGTGTAATGAACTACAGATAATCAGACTGGTGAGCTGGATATCTTAGTTTGTATTAGCTAGCTACTGTTTTCTAACACACTGCAAACTGTACAGTCTACATAGCTAGGAATCTAAAGCTTAAAAGTTGCTGAAATGAAAACAACACAAGAATGCAGAAACACAGATACGTGACTTTTTATGCATTTATTTAATCTCAGTTGGATAAGTGGAATTGCAAACTAGGTGTTAGCGAGAATGCTATGTGTGAGTCACGGTGAATGCTGAATTTGTGCACAGAGTGTCAGTGTTTGTCCACGGCAGCCGCGATGGAGATCGTGTACGTGTACACAAAGAAGCGCAGCGAGTTCGGCCGGCAGTGCAACTTCTCCGACCGGCCGGCGGAGCTGCACGTTGACATCCTCCCCGACCCAACGCTCGCGGCCAACTTCGTCGAGAGGGACCCCTGCGACGTGCCCTTACAATGCACTCAGGAGATGTCCGAGCACGAGGTCAGTGCTGGGCGTGTGCTTGCGTGTGTGTCGCCATGCAGGGCGTGTGTTCTTGTCCGAACATGTACAGGCGTGCGTTTGTGAGGGGTGTGGCCCTTGCCCCTTTCCAAGTGAAATCTGGGTATTGGGATGCTAAAGAAGAACTGCTTGCATCCCTTCTCAGGAAGTATTGCATTTGGGTAATGTACTATCCTCAGAGGTGTGCCTCAGTCTTTTCAATGACTTTTACGAACTGAGATACTCCAAAGGACAGATGACAACATGACTGGATTTGCCCAGCCAAAATAAATAAATAAATAAATAATATATATGAATATATAAATACATTTCTGCATTGTGTTTGTTACAAAAATATGAATGAAAGAACATTAATACATATTTCTAGATGCTGTGGTGAATTGCAGCCAATGCAGATGTGCTATATTAAGCAAATTTGGGGGTTGCCTTCACATTTGACAGGCATGTGACTCTGCAGTCAATCATAACATTCTATCCATAATCTGATTACTGATCACATCCTCCTCTATGTAATTGCATTTGTGTAATCTTAACTCATTAACTACTTGTGGTTTTCTTTTAGGGCTCTCACTGTGGATATTGATCATATTGGTCCATAATCTTTATCTTTAGATTTTCCCAAATCTTTTCATTTCCTGAGTAGGTTGAACAGTATGTTCCCAGCAGAATGATGTGTTCTTTCTGAGGTCTGTGGAACTCCAGGGTATTTTTGCACTTCAGCCCTGCGCTTGTCACCACATCGTAATCCATTCTGGATAACAGTATCTGCTGAATGCCCATAGCGTCGTCGAGGCGGTGGACTGTGTTTGTTTCCAGCATCGCCACAGCAGTTAGCGGGTGCGGCGCTCTCCTTTCGTCCTTCTCAGGTGAACACAGAGCGGTACGAGTCTGAGAGCCGGGGCATTAACCACGTGGAGGGCGGCTGGCCCAAGGACGTCAACCCGCAAGAGATGGAGCAGACCATCCGCTTCAGAAAGAAAGTGGAGAAGGACGAGCACTACGTCAACACCATCATGCAACTGGGCAGTGTGGGTAAAAATTAACAATATTTGGAGCAAATGGGTGGGGAAAGGTCCTAAAAAAGACAAGTTGGTGAGACTGGGTAGTGGGCAGTGCAACCATCTCAACCACATATGGTCCCTGAGAGACTTTGGTTCAAAACCCAGCTCCAACTCTCCTCTCTAAACTCCCTCTTCATCTGTAACCCTCTCTGCCTTCTAACTGTCTAAAGAATAATTAAGTAAGGAGGGTGGCCTGGCCTCCTGTTTTTTTTTTTAAAGAAAAAAGACAAGAGGGTTCTGGTACCTCCTGGCTAAGATCCCTAATAATAATTAAAAATAAGCAAATACATTACAACGATCTGTAGTCATAGTGATGACCTAGATGGTACGATGCTGTGGTGGATGGTCATTGTGCCCTGGGGCTCTGAGCTCAGTCCGCTCTCCGATCCCCCCCCACAGCACATGGAGCACTGCATCAAGCAGAACAACGCCATCGACATTTACCAGGAGTACTTTGCCGAGGACGAGGAGTTGGAGGACTGCGAGGACCAGCCCTCCGCCAAAACCATCAACGTCTTCAGGTGACCGCCTCGGCCTGTGGGGCCCATGGAGCTCCAGGCACATGCAGGCAGAGAATGGACTGTGTTCTTACCCCCTTTTACATAAATGATATTTGTATCATATTTTCATTATTTACTGTCAGGTATTTAGTAATTGTCCATTAGTTTGTGGAATGAGACATACTTACCTTTCTCTATTTTTTCTCTCTCTCTATCTCTCTCTCTCTCTGTCTCTGTCTCTCTCCTCTTTTCGTCCCTCTCTCTGTTCAGAGATCCAAACGAGATCAAGCGCACGGCCACCAGCCTATCCTGGCACCCGGACGGAAGCCAGAAGCTGGCTGTTGCTTACTCCTGCCTGGAGTTCCAGAGAGCCACGGCCGCCATGAGCATGGACTCCTACATATGGGACATAGGTAAAGGGCAGCTAAGAGCATGGAATCCTACATATGGGACATAGGTAAAGGGCAGCTAAGAGCATGGACTCCTATGTATGGGACATAGGTAAAGGGCAGCTAAGAGCATGGACTCCTATGTATGGGACATAGGTAAAGGGCAGCTAAGAGCATGGACTCCTATGTATGGGACATAGGTAAAGGGCAGCTAAGAGCATGGACTCCTATGTATGGGACATAGGTAAAGGGCAGCTAAGAGCATGGACTCCTACATATGGGACATAGGTAAAGGGCAGCTAAGAGCATGGACTCCTATGTATGGGACATAGGTAAAGGGCAGCTAAGAGCATGGACTCCTATGTATGGGACATAGGTAAAGGGCAGCTAAGAGCATGGACTCCTATGTATGGGACATAGGTAAAGGGCAGCTAAGAGCATGGAATCCTATGTATGGGACATAGGTAAAGGGCAGCTAAGAGCATGGACTCCTATGTATGGGACATAGGTAAAGGGCAGCTAAGAGCATGGACTCCTACATATGGGACATAGGTAAAGGGCAGCTAAGAGCATGGACTCCTATGTATGGGACATAGGTAAAGGGCAGCTAAGAGCATGGACTCCTACATATGGGACATAGGTAAAGGGCAGCTAAGAGCATGGACTCCTATGTATGGGACATAGGTAAAGGGCAGCTAAGAGCATGGACTCCTACATATAAAGGGACATAGGTAAAGGGCAGCTAAGAGCATGGACTCCTATGTATGGGACATAGGTAAAGGGCAGCTAAGAGCATGGACTCCTATGTATGGGACATAGGTAAAGGGCAGCTAAGAGCATGGACTCCTATGTATGGGACATAGGTAAAGGGCAGCTAAGAGCATGGACTCCTATGTATGGGACATAGGTAAAGGGCAGCTAAGAGCATGGACTCCTATGTATGGGACATAGGTAAAGGGCAGCTAAGAGCATGGACTCCTACATATGGGACATAGGTAAAGGGCAGCTAAGAGCATGGACTCCTACATATGGGACATAGGTAAAGGGCAGCTAAGAGCATGGACTCCTACATATGGGACATAGGTGAAGGGGAGCTAAAAGCATGGAATCCTACGTATGGGACATAGGTAAAGGGCAGCTAAGAGCATGGACTCCTATGTATGGGACATAGGTAAAGGGCAGCTAAGAGCATGGACTCCTACATATGGGACATAGGTGAAGGGTCCTCCCTCTGGGACCTTTATGAAATAAAATAAAATAAAATAAAATAAAAACACAGGTGCCATCCATTTCAATCCATGGCAGGAGGGGCCAGCCCTGGTCCTGGAGATCTGTGGGGGCCTAACCTTTAAAATCAGAATTGAAATTAGATCCAAGAAAATATGTGGATTTACTGTTCAGAAGAAGAATATACTGGGAATAAAAATAATAATGGCTGTCATAAATTCAAGGTTGAAACCATGCTATTTTCTCTAATCATTATTCATCGGACCAGCCAGTGTCATTTTGATGTTTGTCTCAGACAGACACAAGGCCTCTGTGTGTGTGGTTTACCGTTCACATTTTTCTCCCACAGAGAATCCCAACAAGCCTGAGCTGACGGTGAAGCCGGTGTCCCCTCTCGTGTGTCTGGAGTACAACCCCAAAGACTCCCACGTTTTGGTCGGGGGCTGCTACAACGGCCAGATAGGTGCGTTTCTGAGGCTTTTTGACAGCGCATCCTGACCTTTCTTCGAAGGCCCAAATGTCTGGCTTTTAATTATGAGAAAACATGTAGGCAAGAGGAACTTTGCAATCAAAGCAGTCAATGCTATTACAGTTTCCTGTGGGACAGCAGCTCTTTGCCAAAATCACAGCATCCAAAATTAACTTTATTAACAGAATAATGTTCATTCAGTCACTCACAGGCCCCGGCCTTCTTTCAACCCACACTTCCCCTGGCACTGCCTTTTTGTCATTTTCCGCTGACAATAATTATCACAAATACATTCAACCGACCTCAATTACCCTCGCATTTTAGCATTCTGAATTATCAATCAGAGCAATTATTTTTTTAATCTGTGATTTTCCATAAATAGGTCATATAACCAATGTTATATAACCCAAGTACCCCCTCCAAGGCATTTTTGTCTGGAGTACTAAAGCTGGGCGTCCTTTGGGAGTGTGTAGTTACTGAAATCGATCTGTTTAAGCAGGAGCATTTATCTAGGGTGACTTGACCCAGAAATGCTTACATATCATCTGTTAACACAGCTGGGTGTGTAACTGTAGCGGTTTGTGCTAAGCCAATGGTTTTCAAACATACGGTCCCCCAGGGAACCATTTTGCGCACTGGTTTTCCTCACAGCCAAGCACTTGATCATTAATGTTGTTGAAAACACGCGGTTAAGTTTTGGCCTGTTGCCATTTGCTTTGACGTTTCAATGACAGGGAGTCTGTGACATAATCAACTGCAGCGTGTGACCTTGTTCTGAAGCAGCCGCATGCCTCCAAGGAAAGCCATTAAACAGAAAGCATTTGTTTATCTGACTGATTAAAAGTAAAGGATTTGTGAATGAGAGACATTTATTCTTGGCAGGCATGTCTATTTCTGATATAATGTGGCTTCAGAGAGTGAAGCATTCCCCAAGACATTAAAAGTGTCAAATTAAGAGCCATTAACAGCTCATTATGGGTCAGGGGTAGCACCTGTGGCTTGAGTGAGAATAGGTCTCCCTGGATCCTGTCTGGGAAAAACTGCATGAAGTGCTATGCTTACGGCAAGGCTACAGTGTCATTGGTCCTGTATGTGATTTCTGCCAGTGAATTTCTGGTTATGAGCACTGTTAACAGACAGCTCCACCCCTTTTAAATTTTGCCTGGTTTCGATCAAAATTTTCTCCTGAACTTTGATGCAGTTACGCACAAATGTTGTTTTAGTTGCCACACAAAAAACACTTGTGTTGATTTATGGGTCATGTTTAACAAAAAATGTAAATTGAATTCAGACCTTTGAGTCTTTAAAGGGTTTTAAATATTCAACTTTTGGAAAAGTTCATGCTAAGTAGCACAGGCATAGCTTTAATGTCTGTAAAGTTGACAGGAATGATTGATTCATGTGTCGGCGTTTCAAAGTTAGTGATGTTTGTTTTGTTTTTGTTTCTTTTTGGACAGCGTATTGGGATACCCGCAAAGGAAGCCAGCCGGTGGAGATGTCCACTATCGAGCACAGCCACAGGGACCCCGTCTACAAGGTCATCTGGCTGCAGTCAAAGACAGGAACCGACGTCTTCTCCGCCTCCACCGACGGCCAGGTGAGGTCCTGTGATAGATGTTAAATCAACTGAACCAGGGAAGGCCAAACCTGGTTTTGGAGAGCGACCATGTGCGCTGGTGTTTAGTGGTACGCAGAAATTAATGGATCAATTAGCATAGTCCGTTGCACGGCTAACTCATCTAACCTGGGTCTCTTGGGGCTAAATTAGCTGCTTATTTTACAGTGAAAAAAAGATCTCACGCAGTAAGAAAGTAGTATGAGAAGCAGCTGTGCATTTCACTCCCAGGTGCGTGATATCCAGCTATGGGTGGAGGTTTGCATTAGCAAGACAACATTTGGCTCAGGCTTGCGAGGGAATGGTCGGGGTTAAGATGGTCAGGTTTGTTAGTCTTGTCACTCTTTATCAGCTGGTCCTGGTCGTGCAGATGCCATCGAGTACACGAACCGAATATAAGCAGACATCATCCTGTGATGATTTCATATAGAACTGTGATTCTTCAAAAGTAGATATTCACCTTCAAAAGTACATCCCTAGAAGCTGGGTACAGTTACACCACATCCAAGTGAGGAACTAATAACAGTGCTGTGATTCTGACAGGTGAGGCTACTGTAACCACAGTAACCAGCTACCTCACAGGTCACCAGACCAGGGCTACTGCGAATGGGCAGGATGTGGCAGATTTATGGTCATGGGAATTGAAGTCCAGGGCTGCAGGTCAGGGTGCCTCTGTTTAAGTCAACCATGGCATTCACTGCCTCTTTCTCTCTCAGCCAAATGTTTCGCCCAGAACATAATCCAGACATAGCTCTGAGTTTTCTGGATCACTGCCCTACAGACAGTGCACAGATTCACTGACCTTTCCGAGCTGCTCTCAGAATCATCCACTACAGTGGGCTTGGTGAAACGGCTGAGCTATCAGGATCATTTTTTACGTTTTTACTTTTATTTATCCTTTATTTTACAAGTAAACCTCTTTGAGATGAACCTGCCTTTGCAAAGCTGTCCTGGCCAAGAGGGTTTTTACATCCATCTTAACAAGACAACAATTAAAAAACACCAAAAAAAACAGCACTGGCCCGGCTGGAGTGACACTGTAAACCCGGAACGGATTTTGCAGCACGTTCCATAATAATTAAAAACATTTTTATTTTTATTAATTCAGAGACTGGATGGAAATTTTAAAAAGCATTGGAAAGAATTGGAACTCGGATTGTAACTTCCATTGTTCCATGTCAAATGAGCACAGAGGTAAAAATGTACAAACTACAAAGTTCCCGCACAGTAGTGGTTAAGAAATAATAATAAAAAAAATGCTTGCTCAAAATCTGACATGATCATCGATACGGTTAAAGACACTGCATGCCTTATTTATTAAGTTCCCAGTCTGCCTACCTGCCCAGAGCTCTCCTGCCTGCTTATGCGAGAAACTGAACCTCCCTGCTGGCCACTACTGACCACACAGATAACCCTGATGTCATCTAACTCATTTAGACTGCCCAGTGCTGGGCAGAGGCTGGTGGGCTTCCTCTCTTAGCTGCGTTCTACTCATTTTCTCTTCCTTGTAGCCAGTCCATGTTGAAAGTGTCGTGCCAATGAAATTGAACTGAAGTGTTGTGTCTTTGCTTTGGTTCCTCAGGTGCTGTGGTGGGACATTCGAAAACTGAGTGAGCCCACTGAGAGGCTCGTCCTGGACCCTAGCAGGAAGGGTAACCTTGACAACGCGCTGGGCGCCATCTCCCTGGAGTTTGAGACCACCATGGTGAGACAGTGTGGATTTCAATGTAATAGTGATTAAATTATCCGAACATCCTCATTTCACAGTGGGTTAGTCTCTCAGGTCTATATGTATCACTGTGATCAACAAGCCTGTTGGATATGTCTTTCTAACTTGAAAGTCATGACAAAATATACTACTGCGAAGTATTTTAATTTTTGATTATTATTTCACACATTTTGGCTTCTCTTCAGTTTCTCCTTAAGTGCTGAAAGTTGTGCACAAGTTGGAAATTATGCTCCTGTCTGACTGTGATTTTCAGCCTACAAAGTTCATGGTGGGAACAGAGCAGGGGCTGGTGGTGTCCTGCAACCGCAAAGCCAAGACCCCAGCAGAGAAGATCGTCTGCACCTACAGCGGCCACCATGGGCCCATATACGCCCTGCAGCGTAACCCCTTCTTCCCCAAGAACTTCCTGACCGTGGCCGACTGGACCGCACGCATTTGGTCCGAGGACATCAAGGAGTCTTCCATCATGTGGACCAAGTGAGGAGGGATACGGGGACAGAGACAGGGAGAGGGAGAGCTGGAGTAGATCTACCTGTTTGTAATGGAAACATTATTCTACTGTTACTGCTGGGAGGAATTCAGGGAGGTTGCTTTTTTTAAAATTGTTGCTGAGACAGCAGGGAGTTTATAAGATCTGTATGCAACACGGGGCTGGCCTGATGTCCATTCCGCCCAGGTAAAAGGTGCGTCATCTCCTTCCCTCCCAGGTACCACATGGCGTACCTGACAGATGGCTGCTGGAGTCCGGTCAGGCCGTCTGTGTTCTTCACCGTCAAAATGGACGGAACGCTAGATGTGTGGGACTTCCTGTTCAAGCAGAACGACCCCACGCTCAGTCTGAAAGTAGGTCCGGGCCAGGGCAGTGCATTCTGTGTTCAGGACATTAATTCAGTAATGCCTCTGATAGCAACCTGCTATATATTTAGCTTCTGGTTGATTGCTGGTTACAGTGACCCTGTGTGTCTCCCCAATGGTTGAAATTCAGGGCCTAAATACCAAGAGAGATTTACTGTCTCAACATCATTATCATAAAAGCATATTTTTGAAGACCCACTGAGTTGTAAATAAATGGCCTTTGTGCTGTTGTCAGCAGGAAGCACCCTCATAAAATTAATAACTACTGTGTGTGTCTGTGTGCTTGTGCCTGTCCATGAAATGCCTGTACATAATGGCTGTGCTTTTATGTGTGTATGTGTGGGTGTATGTGTACGCTTCGTACATGCTTGTACTTGTGTGTGTGTCTGTGCGTGTGTGTCTATGCGTGCATACTTGTGTGTTCATTTGTATATGTGTGGTCATTGTGCCGTGTCATGGTGTCATTTGTATGTGTGTGTGTGTGTGTGTGTGTGTGTGTGTCTCTGTGTCTGCGCTCTGTCCGCAGGTGTGTGATGAGGCTCTGTACAGCCTGAGGGTGCAGGATAACGGGCGCTTCCTCGCCTGCGGCTCTCAGCTAGGCATGGCCACCCTGCTGGAGATCTCCCCCGGCCTCTGCACCCTGCAGAAGAATGAGAAAGCCCTGGCTACCGCGGTGAGGCTAACTGCTGGGATATGGGCAAATTAGCCACACTACTGCCCTCCTTTCCAAAGGGATTCACATATACACACGCACACACATGTGCACACTAACATGCATGCACACATGCAGACACACCCACAGATTCATGCACATATACAGTGGTATTCCCCTCTGGCTGTGAGATTACTTTATAGTGAGAACATTCCCCCAGCAGTTTTATAATATGTTATTGTTCCAGACAAGTTCCATTACAAAGTCACAGAGAAGCATTCCAGACAATTAAAGTTCAAGGGACGTCCAGGAAACTGGACAAATTTACATGCTGGAAACGTTTACTCTATCTTTCCGGTAATTTTCTGAGAACCAATAATCGCTAGCTGGGCCTAGTCCATTTCCAGATGAACTTGTTGAATAGCTTTTCACAGGCAGGACAATGCCTCGACTGTCCCAGTAGGAATAACTTGTCATCATCTTGAACTGTTGTCTGTTGCTACATACTTTGACAAGTAGTGTTGGTTAAAAGCATCTAGAAAATGTGAAAGCATGAATTGTAAATGTCGATTTCTTTCTCTGCCCTCATTTCTCTGTGATTACAGGAAGGCTGAATCACTAGCCAATTTCTGCTTGGGTCTAATAACATATTTTTTGTTACTATTAATTATTATTTTTGTTGTTAAACTATATGTTAATGTCTGTGACCAGCTACTCTCCCTTTGTGGCAGGCTCTTTGGAGCACAGCCATGCAGCGATACTGATTTAAGTGTAGCTTTTCTTGCTCTGTTGAGGTTTCCTTGGCTGTGTTGAGCACACTTACCGTAAGTCTCTTTGGCTTCTGAGGCATCTCTGAAATAACGAACTGTGATGGTGAACGGCAGATGTTCGAGCGCGAGACCAAGCGGGAGAAGATCCTGGAGGCGCGGCACCGCGAGATGCGGCTGAAGGAGCGCAGCCGCTCGGAGCAGAGCAAAGAGGAGGAGAGCAAGGAGGCGCACGGGGAGGAGAGCGCGGAGGACCTCCTGGCGCAGGCCGAGAAGGAGTTCTTCGACATAGTGGAGGGAGAGATCAAAAAGCGGGAGAAGGAAGAGGAAAAATACAAGGTAAGTTGTGTGTGTGTGTGTGAGAAAGAGAGAGAGAGAGAGAGACAGACAAAGTGAGAAGTGAAACATGAAAGAATATAAAAGGTAGTTTGTCAGGAGTGTTGGGGGACAGGCATGACTGACAGATGGCTTACGAAAGAGAGAGAGAGAGAGAGAGAGAGAGACAGATAAAGCATGAGAGGATCACAAAATAAGCAGTGATGGACAGGGAGGATTGACAGATGGCTGTCAGGCTGTTCAGAGGAGTAAGAAAAAGGAGAGAGGTATAGCTTGAAAAGCAATGGAGGAAAAGTAGGAATAACTGTTGGCTTTTTGAAATAGAGAAAGAGAGAGAGAGCATGAAAGAATGAAAGAGGCAGCATGTGAGATGTGATTAGGGACAGGCGGAGTTGGCAGGTGGCTCTTTCAGTGCAGGATGTATATTTGAGTTATTGCCTTAAACTGCAACCTGTGCTTTGAGAGGTTGATTGATGTTGGTTGAGTTCTAATGCCTGTTTAATCTCCCATGATAGCCGCTCATCAGAAATCAGACCCGAACCCCACTGCTCTGCAGCAGCTCGCACTACTGCTTACGGTGTTTGGCCCCTTGGCATTTCGAGAAAGGGGTTTCGGTTTTCAAACAAAGCTCTGTTGTGGTTTGCAAATTCAGTCTGGTGTGGGGGAAAAATCAGTAGCCCCAGTTTGAGACATCAAGCTGCTTTCAGAAGGAAGTCCATGACAACTCACAGTAGAGGATACCTTTAACTGTGGGGGGAGGGGCATTTCTCAGACAAAGATTACGCCTAGTCCTACACCGAAAACCTTCTTTTCATTGGACTTTTCTTCATTTTAATACTCTTTTAGTCTAGGGCTAGGATTAATCCATGTCTGGGAAACCAGCCCTGGAAATTCTGCTTCATATGTGGTGGGGTTGGCTTCTTGTACTGTCAGTCACCATTGCATGAACCAATGAAACGATGTTGCATTTTATATCAGAACACTGATTGGCTACAGCAGAGGCACTGAAGCCCTGGTCCTGATAACTATGACATTGTACTTGCATAAACTTGCAGGAATGTAGTATTGAAATAAACGTGGCCGCCATTAATAGAAGTAATTGGTGCTGATTGTGACCATTGCACTATGACGTATTAAAGGGTGAACCTCTTAATCAGCTCCTTTAGTGAAAGTATATCAAGGCTATTTGTGCACTGTATTATTGCTGTTATAATAACGTTATTTATTCCCATTCCAGGAGAAAGAAGTCTGTGAAGAAAAGACAGCTGAATTCAATCACAAGGCACGCTGTGTTTTTCACCTTGCCTGACACTAACAGAATTTTTTGTATTGGACATTATATAAGGTGCAATTTGATGTCATGTGAACAGCGTGAGGTTTCAACAAATAACTATTTTGTGCTGGAACAGTGAAGACATTTTTGTCTCGCAGAGCATGTAGGCGGTAAATGGTTTGTGCAGAGTATTTCAAGAATGCTACTCCTTACGACTGCACACAATGTAAAGCCTCCATAGTAATGGTGTGGTGTGCCTATGTATTGGGCTACTGTACTGTGTGCATGTCCTGATGGGGAGTCAATCACAGCCGCTGCTCAACTAGACAAAGAAACCAAAGGACCTTCACAGAGTCAGATTCCACTATTCAAAAAGAGCTGTGCACACATTCAGCAAGTGCCCAAGACACAAGCGCTGTCCAGCATAGATGCCAAACCAGAAACTCCCAGGCTGTACCCATTTTACAGTTGTACAATTTTAACATAGTACTTAAACGAAAAGGAAATCAAGATTCAACCAGCATACTCAAGTATCCCAAATTAAGTCATGCTTGAGCCAATCTGTCAGGGACATTTAAACATTTAGCTTTCAACTTTTCTCAACATTTAAGAAGATCCTGGGGACAGGGGGGCCCTTTTGATTTGACTGTACCCAGAGTGGCAGAAGCTTCAACAAACTCAGATGTCTGCATGCTCTATCCACTTCTGTGTACTTTTCCCCCCACACCTGTAAATGAACAAATTAGATCAAAAAGCATTTATTTTATAATCAAGAGGAATGAGTGTTTTGATAAACACGAGCACTTTATCTTAGTTCTTTAGTATTTTTATTACCAAAGCTGATTTAAACTCCTTGCTACTTCCTGAAAACATTAAATGGATCCAAATACATGCCTCCAATAAAGGGACCATCAGAAATTAACATATTGTCTTTGTTTTATTATCTTAAGCAAAAGTTTGGTGTCACAATACTGCAGAGTAGTATTGACAGAAGTAAAATGCAGTGACAACTTTTGTAATTTTTTTTTTTTTTTTTTTGAATTCATTTCACTTTTTAAGCAGCATAATTCTTTGCTGCGTTGAATTATCTTTTGCTTTTGAAGATTGGTGAAATTAAGGGAACTGCACCTTTGGGAAATCATGTTATAGTTTTTTGAAGTGACACTAGACTATTAATTTAACATGAAGCATCAAACATTTGCTACATACTGGTAAAACCATTTTTATAACTGAGACTACAGCAAGGTCTTGAACATTTAAGGATATTTTGCACTGCTATGCTTTGTTCTTCTGTCCTTTCAGTTTTTCCTCAACATGATTAATTAAAAATCCATTAGATCTTTTCAAACATTTCAAAGTAGGTGTGATGTGCCGAATGACCTTGATTCATGTGCAAAATAAAGCAAGACAGTGACATTATTTTGGAAGAGGGGGAAGAAAGGTTTATTTACATTAAACCATACAGGCACCAATTAAAAATCAAACATACACCATGTGCAACACATCCTAAACCACATTTACACAACGTAATGCTAACCTGAATAAGAGCGTATGAGCGGGAACACCTGCCTGCAGTAGGGTGTGTGGGTGGGGGTAAGCATTCGGCTTACCCCCTTGTAACATTTCTGTCGGGCATGTTACGGCAGCAAGAGGAACTCTGGGGAGATCCTCCAACTTCCCAGCATGGCCTAAACTTCTGGCTGCACCCACTCATATTGGCAGTTGTTTCTGCTTTCCCCTCCACCTCATATGTTTTTTAAATTAGAATCGGGACCTCAGCCCCCAGCCTGTCGTGGGTATCAGTGAACAGTGCTGCCAGCATATTGATAGGGATCAGAGGTGAATAACTCTGACCCTGGAGGGCCAGTGTGCACACAGATTTCTGCCGCAACTGGAGAGCCCAGAAGTGAGTATGAATAACCTCTCCCTAGCATTACCGCGAGCTCCTTACAGCCACAGGCAGGTTTAGCGGGTGATCTCGCGGCTTTCTGCTCTGCAGTGCCGGCAACACCGCAACCGCTACTGGCCCCCTGCACGCCCAGGGGACCCCGGCAGACTCACTTCTGCCAGAGCGCAGCCCTCTCGTGCCCATGCTTGGCAAACCCTGAATACAGACAGTCTGGAAGAGGTATTATTCATAATGAAAACCAAAAAAAAATCAAAAAAAAAATCATACATTTAGTGCTCTATTTTGGAATGTCAAGAAGTTTAGAGATTTGCGAAACCGCTTTTTTCCAGTCTTTACTTCACTCAAATTTATCTCACTTCCAAGTCACAACTCTGTGACTGATTGTAACTTATACTGCACTATGATTGGTCATACAGGGATGTTTTTTTGAGTTCATGTTTTTTTTTTTGAAAGGTCAAAAAATAATTATTTTCAGTAAAGCAGGTGAATCCAACACATGATTTTGATCACTGTGAGGAAAAACCAGTTCATGGAGGACAGTGATATACCAATATACCAAAATCCCAAATATGCCTGCCTTTGTTTTCTTTCTCTCTTTTTTGCCCCCAACTGACAGTTGCCGCACCTAGCATACCAGATGTAAAAAATCTGCCAACTGAAATTCAACTAGATTCAGAACATTGGCTTCCAAGGCCTAGTCTTACTTGTGACTTTACAACCCAAATACAAAATCGTAGTAACTTTATGTCTACCATAAAATTTAAAAATAAATATTCATCTTGATATTTTATAATCAACTGCAGCTGTGCCATGGAACATCAAAAGGCTAATTTTTTTTTCTTTCAGTTGCAAATTCACACAAGTTTGTGAAATTTCACATCTGCTGTGGCTATGACAGTCAATACACAAGCATTTTCAAAAGCACATTCTTAAACAACAACAGCGCATTTCCTCTGCACCTTAGCCTATATTCTGCAAACACTGTTTCCTGAAAGAGAAAGTATGAAAAACACCTTTCCCAAGACTGACTTAGAGAATGTGAGAGTGAACGAAAAAGAAAAAAGGTGTGCAGTTCTTTCACAGGTATGCGGTCAATAAGCGCCAAGTCCTTGTTTTCCAAGGAGGGAATACATATTGGAGCCCTGCAACAGTTCAGAAGGCCACTGCTTAAATACTACGGCCAAACGCCTCTGAAACCAAAATAAAATGATCCACAAATAACATGCAACAGTAAACAAACAAAAAAAAAAATCAAAATTATTGTGCAAATGTTTGGGGGAAAAAAAAAAATCAAATATTTTTCAAGTCTCCAATATGAGGAAGACAAAAAAAGGCGTACAGAATTAAGCTGCTGTGCTGCACATATCAACACACACATGTGTACACACACACACACACCTTCTTCCACTCTGTTAGGGTCTTTGGTTATCACTACAAAAGAATTATTTTGTGGGGTGAGACACCATCACCTGTCGCTCAAACTGACTGACAGGTGTTACCCCGCCCATATCCTCTTGATAAGTCTGTTGTTTGAACATCAGCACCATCAATAAATTCACACAGGTCCTCCACTCCCGTTCATATAAAACCAAGCCACCAGTTTTAAGCAAGTGCACAAACTTAAAATCAACATCCATCTACCTGGTGGGAACAGGCAGTGAAGGAAAACAGTGAAAAAAATGAATGTTAATATTCAAATTTAGTTTCCAGAGTAGGTAGACTGTGGTTTTTCCTCCTCATTCAAAATATTATAAAAAAAGATGAACCCAGACCAAAATGAATATCCTTGAATATCTGAATATCTTTCCATTGAACATTTTTGTATGATTCCAATCAATTTAGTTTCTTTCCTCATATCCTCCAGCAAGTGTGACATGAATTAACTGTCAATACCCAAAATATGTCTCCTATACTTAAATAATGACATCCATCCCATGTGTGAAGGACTACAATAAAAAGGCTAGGTACACAGAGTACACAAGCCTTTGTTTTAGTAGAGAGACTTGTATTTACGCTCTCTACGCCTGCGGCTTGGAGTGAACATACAGCTTTTTCACTATGTCCAGATGGGGCCTGCGTTGGACCCTTCACCCCACCTACTGGTAAACATAAATTACAGAAATGTTTCCTGAGGTTTGTCTCCGAACAGCACTTTTTCTTGAATGGAAAGTGACTCAAGCATTGCAAACAAACAACCAAAAAAAAATCCCCAGTTTTACTAAACCTGAATAATTTGCATAATACCATTTTTTTTTTAAGTTTGAGTAATGCAGAAAGCGAAAAGAAAAACCCCTACAAACTGACTCATTCTCCATTGCTGAATGTTTTGGTTCTTAAGGTGGCATATATGAGGTTTGCCAACACACTGGCAGGCAGCTGATATCCTGTTTGCCTGAGGACTACAGGTTTCCTATGAGCCAGCTGCCTCACACAGGACTGCTTCTGAGGGCACAATGGAGCACTGATGACAGATTTCTGAAAGACGAAATCATCAACCTTTAAATTTAGGGGAAAAAAAAAAGATTTAAAATAACAGCAATATACAAAATAAATGCCCAAGATTTTGAACTCTGATCCCCCAGAAGTGCAGGAGGTCATGGAAGTCGATCTCGATCTGGGGGCAGCGGAAGTGGGCGTAGGCCTGCAAGAGCAAGGCGGGTTGTCCAAAGCTTGGCGGAGTTGGCGGCTCTCTTCACGAAGGCGGCAGCACCTGGCTGATGGCCTCGCGGGCGCTCTGGCTCAGCTTATCGGGGAACCGGACGTCAAACTCGACCACCAGGTCTCCCCTCCGTTCTGGGCACTTGGGCAGGGGGAGACCCTCCCCCGCCAAACGCCTCTTCATGCCGGGCTTGACCACATCCTGTGTTGTCACGGTGATGGTCTTATCCTCCAGAGTGGGGACGTTGACCGTACTGCCGCAAAGCGCCTGTTGGCAGACACACAAACAGAAGGGCTGGTAAGACTTACAGTCTCAACTCCAGACACTCAGTCTCTGACATCGTTATATACTATCCGAGCGCTGAGAATTTCATCACACTCGTAGGAGATTCAACATTGCCCCTGGAAAAAAAAAAAACTTCAAAGCATTAGTGCACTCATGTGTTCTTGGCCTTTTTCCAAGCAAATACTTAAAGAGCAATGGCAAAGTGTGGCACTGTTGCTTTGTCATGACTCTGCATCAGACATTCCTTGTTACAGCCATGACATTGAAACTCTATGGTTGGACAGCATTTGTGACATTCTCTGCTGTCTGGCACTACTTGTACTTATTACGCCCGAGTAAGTCTGCTAGCTGCAGCCATTTTGCAACATTCCGATAGTTCCAGAGACAACGAATGAGGAGTTCCAAACTTCCAGAGGCTGGGTGTCACCAATGTTACTCTATGAAATTGACTTTTTTTTTTTTTTTTTTTTTTTCAAAATCACCACTTTCATCTGTACTGCTCTCAGAGTTCCACTCTAAACTTTACATTAATAATAATTTACATGAATAACCACAACTAAGGGGAAGGTGAGAGAGTCAAATTCTGGGTTACAGGACAGGGGTATCAAACTCATGTCCTGGACGCTGACAGTGAATCATCAGCCGAATCAGCCCCTATGAACCAGGCTTATGGACTCTTTGGCCCATTGCAGAAGTCAGTGCTTAGTTTAAGTGCCGATATGCAATAAAACTAGCAGCTAAAGTGGCTGTCCAGGACTGGGTCCCAACACCTGGGCTACAGAATCATCCAAAAAGCAGACAGACAGGGAGGGTGGGACTCACGTCTTTGAGGGATATCTTGGCGGGGTAGACGATGTCAGAGCCATCCCTGCGGAAGACAGGGTGTGGTTTGTCCTTCACCACGAATACCACATCGGCGGGGATGTTGGTGGGGGTCTCGTCGCCCTCCTTGGGGAAGGTGATCTTGGTTCCCTCCTTCCAGCCCCGCTTGATGTCCACGGTCAGGATCTTGTCCTCGCTGCGCGTGGTGCGTCCGTCTGGGTTCAGCCGGCGGTGGCTTATCTTCATCTTCTTGGTGCAGCCCCTGAACACCTCGTCCAGCGTTACCTTCAGCTCGTGCACCACCGGTGGGTCCTGCTTCTTCTCCAGGCCGCTCGACCGGGCCGAGGCACTGAAGGACCTGGGGAACCCGCCCATGCCCCCCATTCCACCCATCCCACCCATCCCGAAGCTTGCAAAGGGGTCGTCCACGTCCATGTCATCGTCCATACCCCCGCCATTGCGGCTGAAGAACTGCTCGAAAGGGTTTCGGCCCCCAAAGAACTCAGCGAACATGGCATGTGGGTCGCCATGGAACGTGTAGTTGAAGGTACCATTGGAACCTCCACCAGAGGGGTTTCCCTTCAGACCTAAAAGAGAGATAATTAGGTATAGAAAGATAATGGGTAACTATTATGATATTGTTACCTATTACATTTTGCAATGTGCATATCCTTCCTCACATTATTACTAAGAGGTACATGTGCATTGAGCAGGTCATCAGGTAATGCTGTAGAGTGCAGAGACCATGCTTGACGCAGTGCTGGGCACACTCAAGACCAAAGGGTAAATGAGTTTATATGAGCTAAATCACCTGTATTCATCTCCAGCATCTGAGCTTGAAACTCATTTACATTACAGTCAAGCATGACATCTCAATGTAGTGACCACTATGGCATTTTAACTATTCTCATCTAGAAAGTTGTATTTTTCCCCATTAACTCTTGTGTATTTGTACATTATTGTTGAAAGCAGAGCTAAGCACTGGCAACAGTACTTACTGTCCAGCACTTTTATCTTAGAACTCAAGCTAAAACTGAAAGAGAGAACTTCAACTTCCTTTAGCGAGACCCTCAAGTCTTACGAAGTTCAGGTTTAGCTAACCTTTGGTTTTCACTCAGCGCTGCCTTTCCAACAGACCTGGGGCTGCAGCTTTCTGCAGCAGGGAAAGCTAAAATCGACTATCAGTTCTGGGAATTCTCCCCAGCACGACCAGTTTGTTTGCGGACAGTCATGCCCGCTGCAAGTCTTGTCTCCGACGTGTCAGGACAGAAATGACAATGTATTGCCAACTATCCTCGACAATCTGCGAACCTGCTCACTGTTTCTGTTCCGAAATCCCCGCCCCTCCCTGACGCATACTACTAGAAACTTCCAGCGCGCGTACCTTCCAGAAACTCCTGTATTATTCTGTGCCACGCTGCCAATCACAACTTTCTAATTTAATGGCTACAGTAGTCTGTCATACTAAGCCAATTATGGCTTTTGTGTGTGCGAAATGACACTTGTTTTTCCCACCCACTTTCCTGCTTAACTCGTTTCTGAACGATTCAAGGCACACTGCAAAACCACACATCCTCAAACTGACCGTAAAGCTAACGTTAGCGAGGATTAGCAACATGTATTCACTACACATCTGTGCTAGCTGTGAAGCTAGCTCGCTCGCTCGCAAGATATCTGATCGCTGTCTTGAAATGTAACACTTAGTGTTAGCCATTTTTCTGACACGTTGACGACAACACTATCCCTCAACGTTTGAAACTGATGTTACCTGGACATCTAATTTTAGAACCCCTTGGTAGGGGGTTGTAGGATTGCACATGAAGACCAATCTATCGCTAGCTGTTACAGTAAGCGCCTGCTTACTTTGTCAGCAAGCGAGCAAACTTTCGTATATGTGAAGTTCCTTTGCAAAGTCGGCGATAAAAGCAAGAGTACAAGTAAACTTGTCACCATCAAGTGAATAACTACCCATACTTCATGCTACACGAACAAATCATACGAATGCAAATACCTTCTTCTCCAAACCGATCATACACATCCTTCTTCTTCGGGTCACTTAGAACATCGTAGGCCTCAGCTATTTCTTTAAACTTCTCTTCGGCCCCTGGCGATTTGTTCTTGTCCGGGTGGAATCGCAGAGCTTGTTTTCGGTAAGCCTTCTTTATCTCGTCCTCACTAGCACCTTTTTGAATGCCCAATATGCTGTAATAATCCTTGCCCATTTTAACCATATAGATACAAACAGATGTATGAGTTTACAAAAAAAAAAAAACAATCACAAGTGATGCAAAGTTATTTCAGACTGTCAATCAGAGATACTGTCCAAAACTTGAGCAAATGCCACGCTGGAGAACTGCGTAGCTAGAGTTAGCTAGCTAGCTATGTAACTATTTGGTACTCAGGCAGTTCCGTCCGTTTCTTCGCCTATCCGTTTGCCAGGCCCGCCAGCTAGTTGGTTGGAGGTTAAACAAGTCACAGCTCAGTGTTAACTAGTGATCAAAATCACGAAACTCTTCATTGACTATACATTGACCGGACAGACCGACTTGCCTGCAACTTAGCTTTGGTTCTGATCTGTCAGCAGTCGTTTTTTTTTTTTTTTTTTTTGTAACCATGCAGAAAGTTCGAGAAATCTCCCTCAGAATCAAGAACCTTCCAAACGCATATTTCCTCACGCAAAGCACTCGGCTCTCCCGCCCCTCTTCTGTGCGTCACGCTGACAGCTGGGCACGCCTCCTGCCCCGGGCGCTATCAGTACTGAGCAGATTTACGTCCATACGCTCAAGGTCCCCCTAACGTCAAACACACCCGCTGCCACCCTCTCTTCTCCGTGTCAACTTGGGTCTCGAATTCAGATTCCATACGGATTCCAATCACATCATCTCTACGCCCAGGTGCTGCCGTGAACTCTTAAAGTTTCGGAAAAATTCTGGATCTCTTGACCTACACACCTAATTTATTTCTATTGAGCGACTGAAATTAATTTGTACATTGGGTCAGATCAATTTCAACCTCTTTGCCACATTCCACAAAGTGATCATCACCTTCAACAAATTAGGTATTATTTGGTTATTAAGCTCCCATATCCAAGAAGAGTCACACTGTATTGGGCACTGTTAATTTGCATAATGGATAAGCACATTTTATTTAGGGTTAAGTGTAGCAATGAATGGGATAAAGCAGGTTTCTTGTATTCTTTATATAACGGTAGGAGTGTGAAACTCTGCAGGGCCTATTTGCATTGTTTTTGTTTCTGTCAATTAACCTGGCTTCTTTATCTAATTAGCTGTGTACACCAATGCCAGTTGTCAGATTGATTAAACCACACTGAAGTATCTGCTGGCACAGGGACAGTTTTCAGATGCCAGCCATCAGCAGGAATGATGGATCTAATTAAAAGCAGGATATGTAATTAAGAGCAGAATTTTATATGAAATCAGGAAATAAATATAGCTTTCTTTGCCCACTGCTGTAGCATACAGTTGGAACTGCTGTTGGTAACCACGATTACAATGAAAATGATTGGTTTCAAGTGGGCATATTGCAGGACTGCAACTGCAACTGGACTGGATGAAGTGGGTATAGGTAACAGGTGGCATGGGTGAGAATGCTGCCTGAACAGGTGGGCATACTGTTTAGATTACATTTAGATTTCATTCAACTTTATTGTCATTGAGTAAGCAAACACAGTGACATACAACATAATGCAAGTTTGTTGTATGTCAGTGACTCTAAAGCCCATATATTACCAACGATGATGAGGCTAGTAGGTGTACAGAGTGCATTTACTGAGAGTGTCTCCCTCTTTTTGAAAGAATATTTCAGACAGGGGCTAACCAATGACCAAGACAGTAACCACAGGGAAGCAATATTGGGGTCACTTTTGACAAAGTGTTCCTTTCAGCTGAACAGACTATTTACATTACATTACAGACATTTAGCTGATGCTTTTATCCAAAGGGACTTACAGTTGATTAAGCTAACCAAGGGCCAGTCTCCCCTGGGAGCAATGTGGGGTTAAGGGCCCAACAGCAATGGTGTTCTTGCTGTGGCTGGACTGGGGCTTGAACCACCAACATCAGGGGTCCCAGTCATTTACCGTAGCCACTTGACTACAGGCTGCCCCAGAAATGTAAAAGGAGCAAAGAGTAATTAGGCCACTGGGGCAACAATACTGCAAACCAGTAACAGGGCCACTTTTGGCAAAGCCCCTTTCTTCATTTCAAACACCCTCTAAATTATATTCCTTTACATTTTTTCATTAATTTGATTGATGACAAAAGCAAGTCTCCTTAAAATAAGAATAACTACATAATACTAATCAGTGGTAAAGCTGACAAATACTGGAGGTGTTCTTTTCCAACCTGTTCACCCCCGTCTTTAGGAGTCTGTGCATGGGTCAGATCTGCACTGTAGCGGCGAAGATAAACGAACATCTTCAGCTTGTGGACCAGCGGATGCAGCGGGCTCATAGCATAGACAGTATGTCTTCGATTTAGCTGCAGAGACGACAGTTTGTGTGTATTTTAACATTGCCTGTGATTTACAGCGAATTAGGATAGATAACAGAGTTTAGAGATAAGACTTTCAAAGAAGGTCGCGAATAGTGAACGTGCGATATGCGGAAAAGTGACACAGCCTGTAGCTGGACTGGAGGAGGGAGAGAACGACAAATATCCCTCTAACCCTATTAGTCCAAACACATCACTCCATCGTGGAATCCTGTTTTCTTATTCGTTGTTTTAGGGATATCCAGGCTAATGCCTATTGGCCCTCTGGTGGTCAACCGCATAGATTGGTGTTTGAGCATACTGTCTTTCTATTGGACATTTTCGGAGCCTTCTCGTTCTCTGATTGGATTCCGCGTCTGTCAGACTGTGCGCAGGAAAAAGAGTTCAAACTGCCAAGATGAAGCACTACGAGGTAAGACAAGTGATATGATAGGAAATCTAGACCTTGTAAAGATATAGCCTATTTTAGTTTTGTCTTTCGATGAATGTTTCCTCCGAATTCTGGACAAATGTTATAATATGAGAAGACCGATATTCTTGTCTGCGAGGGTCAAATGGTACAATAGAGGACGACAGGCGTGTGTGGAGAATTGGTCGCTGTTGTCACAACCAGGTGATAGTTTAAGCTAGCTTGCTAACGTCAAGTGATAAAGCACAACAGTGCTGCACTGATTGCAGTGTCTGACGCTTTGTCCGGGCCGAGAATATCACGGTTAGGCCTATAAATATTCCTCAGGCGGATCTAGACAAGGAAATCGATTAAAGCAGATCCCGAACACGCTGATTAGCAAGTCATTACTCGTGTTTTGCGGTACCAGCTTCCATAGCTCTCACGGCCAATTTACTGTGGAGGGGCGGCGCGACATCCAGGCGCTGTCCAGCCGAGTCAGCAGCATGACAGTTCTTGGTGTCTGGTCCGCGAAATAAATGAAACGCTAGCTAGGTAGTTCAAAGGGGCACAGAGTTACACAATGGTTTTGGTGTTGCAACCACATATCAAAGATACATTGACAGTGCGATAACCTACAAGGAGCATGTCGCGATATAGCTATTTAGCAAGTGCAATAAAACGTTGCAGCGCCTCTTGGATACAGTGTTTATTAAGGTTGTGTAGCGAGCTAGCCAGTAAATGCCGGGGCGGCTGTGAATTGGGATTATCACATAGGCTGCCAGTTCTATCTATAGCCATCCAGGTAACCACTGATGCAGGAAACTAAACGTGTTGTTGCTCTCACTGTGTTATTTTGCAGAGGCAAATAAGTTGGTTAGTTTGCTAACTTAATATACATTAACGTAAACTATGCTGTAGTTGGCATATCTGATCAGTGAACGTTGTTGAGAATATACAGTAAATCGAAACTACTAAAGCATGTCTGTACGCGTTTGATATTTTGCACGTTTAGTTTTTCTGAAGCATTGCTATTAAGAAACAGCCTTTGTAAAACGATGTATAAGGCAGCGGCCTAAGGAATGGTGTACAACCTGAACTGTTTTCAACAGATTAAACTATAGGCCTATCCAAAAGGAAGAAATGTTATAAAATACAAACGACAAAAGCAGCCTGCAAGTGGCATTCTGGAGTGGAGTTAGCTAAGCTCAAAATTATGGTTGAGTTTTAACATTAGGTAAGTGTCACAAAATGACTTTGAAATGGCAGATAATATTGGTCATAATTGGCATTGTGAGACAAACAAAGCCATTGATGCGCTCCGATCTTGATGAAAGTAAACAGACCCGTAGCGTACAAACACAGCAGGCACTGCATTCCTGTGGCCACTTACACGCCCCCACCCCCATCTTAACGCAGATATAATTACATTTCTCTGTGTAATCCTAACACTATAGATAGTACTGGAGGCTTCCATATTTATCCCTGCTTCATCAGCAAAAATCAAGAGGGCAACTGGGATCTGGACTGCCAATGGAAGCAGCGTGACACAGACGGAACAAAAGGCCACATGTTTTACTTTTATCAGTAGTAATTGATGTGAGTTTTTTTTTTTCAAAGTAGTAATATTTATCCAATATGTTTATCCAATATTTGTCCAAACACATGTGTTCCAAAGAATATGAGCATCATTGCTTCGTCCTTTAAAAAATGTTACCCTTTGACCTGATCTGTGAAAGAGGATTGGGGTGTAATAGTGACAGCAGCACAGCATAACCAGTTGAGTTTGCTTTGAAGTTCCTGCAGTCCTATTATATTGTAAAAAGAAGCAACCACTCAAGTGCATTTAACCATACATCCTACTCAGACATTCTGAATGATGTCACTCCCATTTTATGTGTTTGGTCCAAAGTGTTACCATAGGATTTCATGTAAGGAAAATTTATATAGTTGAAATACCATCACTTACTTACAACTTCTACACACATACTTGAAAAATATGGCTCTTGTAAGTTGACAACACATCCCTACAGTGTGGCCATGATCATAAATTGTTGCAAGTTAACACAAACACTGGTTGTTAAGGAAAGACATTTGAGTAGTGTAGTGTTTGGTCTAAACTACATGCAGTGGGTGTGAAACCAATTTCTCATTGTGCCAGTGCCATTGCTAATGTGGCTAGCAGGTCCATATATCATTGTTATCCAATATTGTATAAGAATTTGTGAGTCCACTGAAATCCCTGTCTCACTGAATAGGAATGATCCCACTGGTTACTCTGGTTGCCCCAGCTGCACAAGTGGTGCAAAAAAACCTGCTTTTCAAGATTTGTAATTAATCCTCTGTAGCTATTCAAAAGGTAGGAAACTCATGCAGTGAAATGGTGGGGACAAATTGTGGGAGAAATCTGGCATTCCAAATGTAGTATATTAATAAATATACAGTGAGACCACAGGCGAACTCCGAAGACATGACTCTCTGGTCATGTTATGAGGAGGTGTGTCTCTATTTCATCATTCCTCCCTGGAATACATGTATCCCAGAAGTCTTTAAGTTTCTGACCAAGCTCAGCCACCTGCAAAACTGACGAGCAGAACTAGTAATGAAAAAGAATGAGGGAGCCCAGCTGTTGTTGAAGTCGAGCATAGTGACTTACCCCACGTCCCTGATCTTGCTTGTGACGCTAGGGGGAGTGCTGGAACCATCTAAACACCAAAGTGCATCCTCTGAGTCAGTTCAAAATCAGAATCGTGTCATGGATGCCAGCTGTTCGCTCATAAATTCGCCCCGCGCTTGCCACCGTGGGCTCCAAGAGGGAAACCTGGAAGTTATGGCACGGTTGGTTCCATGCGATGGATTGACTTGAATTAGAGGCCGATGACTGGCTTTTAAATGCAGCCAGCCACTAACTGTTAATAATGCATTATTACAACAGAAAACAGACTTTGTTTGAGTAAGTAAACCAAATATAAATACAGTATCAGATATCTAACCTTCCTTGCATAATTGTCATTACTGCCTTGTTTATTTGCATGGTAGCCAAGAATATTTTTCACTATATATAGCAAAATACTTTCTCTAAAATAAATGATCTAGAAAGATTAATGGTCACATAAAGCAGTTGGACACTCTCAATGATTTGTGTTACAGTTTCATAATGTACATTTTTGTATAAAATCAAATTTTAAGCCATTTGGATACACATTGTAGCCCTTGTATAACTATGTACTTTCAGTTCATAGATAAAATGATTTATAAAATTGTGATAAAGTAAGGCAGACATACCCAGGCTGCTTGTGAATGACGCTACAGATGCGTTCTACAATAGATTCCAATAACTGCTCCAACAGTGGACTCAAATAATGGACAAATAAAGGACCGCACTCAGTTAATGTTGCTATGTTGGGATACGACCACAGTACACTACACAAAATTACCAGCAGGGGGAGGTAAAAGTAAAGTGCTCAACTTGTTGTTTCCAGGCCAGAGAATGAATCAACTTGTGCCCAAGTACGTCACAGAGCTGGCCATTAAAAGTGCAGCTCCGGTTTAAGATGGGAGTCATTGAAAGTCATGGATACCCGAAGCCGAGGCATGAAAAGAAGCTATTGCCGGGGGAAAATTCCAGAAGAGCTGATCTTTAATAACTTGCATTGGATGCCTGTTAGGCTCCCCAACCTCATCTGCTCTCTTAATCCAAAACTGCTGCACCTTTCCACAGGGCATGACTTATAGTCTGCCGCGATTCACTTTGGGCTATTCCTCCACGCCTTATGTAAATCAAACCAATTTTATTGTATGAGGTTTTTTTTTTTTTTTTTTATGTTAAAGCCATCTGCTTTGCGTGCATAGCTATAGCTACCCGCTAAGTGCCTTTCCTGGTGTGACGTGCTAATGTTGCAGCGCGTTAGCGTAACCAGTTCTTCTTCACCTGTCTCAAATGCTCACTAGTGGGGGTCCGATTCGTCCCGGTCCCAGGGAGAGTCTTATCCCATCATGTTTTTGCTCCCCATCACCCCTCAACTGCTATGCCACCGCACCCCCCAAGTAATTTTTGTGGGGTGGGGGGGGCATAGGGGAAGGATGTAAATAAGGGTTCTTACCTGTCTGTGTGACCTTGGGCTGCTGGGTTCAGGCTGTGTGGGGATGCTGCAGGGTTTATGAGGTTTATCTCAGGTTTCGCCGCTCCTGGTCCACAGCTGGGGAGAGCAGCAGTAGAATGGGGCTCGCGTGGGGTGGTCTCTTCCTTTTCCATTTCTCTCTCTGATCATTCTTCTTTGGTCTGCATCTTCTTCTAAACGCTCTCCCTGTGAAAGGAGGAAAGTGCTAAGCTCTCCTCCTCCAGCTCTGTTCTTCTGTGTGTGTGTGTGTGTGTGTGTGTGTGTGTGTGTGTGTGTGTGTGTGTGTGTGTGTGTGTGTGTGTGTGTGTGTGGGTGTGTGTGCAGGAGACTGAATGATAGTGTATAAGTAATATATCAGTGTGTGTGTGCACTCTGAGTGTACTATAGCGAGGGTGTTGAAGCATGTGAGCGTCTCTGAATGATTGAATATGTGTGAGAGAAATAGAGAGAGAGAGTGTGTGTGTGTGTGAGAGAGAGAGTGTGTTTGTTTGCTTGTGAGTGAGTGAGTGTGTGTAGCTGTGTGTGAGAGGGTGTTTGTGCGGGTATGAGTGCACATGTTTTAGTTTGAGTGTGTGAGTGTGTGTGAGTGTGTGTGTGTGAGTGTATGTATGTGAGTGTGTGAGTGTGTGTGAGTGTGTGTGTGTGAGTGTATGTATGTGAGTGTGTGAGTGTGTGTGTGTATGTGAGTGTTTGTGGGGGCCCTGTGTGTTTGTGTGTGCGCACCCCAGGGTATGAGTGCACATGTTTTAGTTTGAGTGTGTGAGTGTGTGTGTATGTATGTGAGTGTGTGAGTGTTTGTGGGGGGCCCTGCTTTGCTCAGCCTGGTTATTTATACTCGGTCCCCCCCCCCGCCCCCCTCAGTGTTTGCTGACACGCCTGCAGGGGAAATCAGAGGGAGGGCACAGCTTCAAGAATAACAGCGCACCCCAGGGAGTGACAGCACCGTGGCTGTGCCCCCTCCCTCTAACACTGACACTCCTACAGCCACTGAGTAACACCAACACTCCCTCATACTGCCTTTAGCTATGGAATACTGATACTCCTACTGCCCCTTCCCTCTGCCCTCCACAACTAACACTGACACTCCTCCTACAGCCAACTGGAACACTGACACTCCTACTCCCCTCATCTGCCTTTAACTATGGAACACTGACACTCCTACTGCCCCCTCCCTCTGCCCTCCGCAACTAACACTGACACTCCTACAGCCACTGAGTAACACCAACACTCTCTCATACTGCCTTTAACTATGGAACACTGACACTCCTACTGCCCTGTTTCTGTGTCCGTTTGCGTGTGTGAGGGCATGCTTACCTGTATGAATGTGTGTCTCTGCGTCTCTCTGGCTGTGGATGTGTGAGGCTGCCTGTCTGCCAGGGCTCTCCCAGCTGGGACTCCCTGTGAGCGGGGTGAGGCCCAGCGGCCCTCAGCCTGTGAGTGCCCTGCTGGGAGAGTGGTAGGCGGGCGGGCAGGCAGGCAGGCAGGCAAACGGACAGGGCGGTGTATTTTAAATCATTTTAATCCTCTCAGTAATCCCAGGCCTGGCGGCCTTGTGAAGAGGCGCGTCCGTGGGAGGGTCCCGGCCCCTTTGTCTGGTCACACAGTACACTGTGCCGTTCGACAGGCATGCACTGAACATGCTGTTCCACCCACCCTACCCCCGTCACGCTTTGCTCAAAATAATAATGAGAGGCGTCGGCATCTCGCCAACTGTGTGGGGCACCCCCACCCCCCCGTTCCTGAGGTACGCTCACACCCCCACTCACCCATCCCACATCCTCCACCACAATGCCACCCCCCCACCCCCGTGGTATCCCACCCCAATCCCCAACATACACACAGGAGAGTCCCAAAGTGTGAAGTCCAGGACCCTCTGAACTTTGACCTCTGACCTCTCCGGGCCTGTTTGTAGGGAGGAGGAAGCTGCTGATGTGTCTTCACCTAGGCTGGCATTGTACATCAGTGGCAGGGTGCTGATTCCGGTGGGCCCCTGGCCTTTTGCTGGTGTTTTGGAGGGTGTTGGGGGGGGGGCTGGGGATGGGAGGTGGTGGTGGGGGGGCTGGCAGTACTCCGGAAATTTTGAAGTGAGCCGTGACCTTCTGCATCGCGCCAGCGTGTCACCTGCTTATTGTTTGACCGTGTCGTTATTGTGCAGACAGTTGAAATTTACGAGCCGGCAACATCGCAGAGGGAGCTTACAGAGATTTGACACGGGCACGGGGAGTTTCGAAGCTCAATGACAGGTCCAGTATTGACTGCATAAGGTCATCTGCGCAGGAATGGAAACGAAACTGCGCTCAATGGTTCCACAATGGCAGGGGGAAGGTTTTCCTGGCATATTTTGCGGTCACTCACACCCATAATCAGTGTACTAATTGTCGGTATACCGAGTGATCATCTTCACACTGTGTTGAAGCATTCCTGTCCTGCAGAGGGGTGCCTTTCGAGATGACAGTTTCCTCATTCGCACACAAGCCCATGTACCTGCTTAATGATGGTAGGACGACAACACTGATATACACCGATCTGAACTAGGGCTGCACAATATGGAGAAAATTGCGATATGTGATTCATTTATGGATTATCGCGATGGCGATGTGCGAAGCGATAAACCAAAGATTTGTGTATTTAATCAGTTTAAATTATTTTTAAGTATATTTCAAATCTGAAAGAATGAGATTTCCGATATGTTTCCTGTTCTTCCTGGATAAAGCAACATCACTCCCAACTTCTCAGTGACCAGTGAATCTTTATTGCATATCATGACTGACTGAGTGTGGTCATCATGTGTAAAACTGAAATACTGCCTCACAAACGAGGTGCTTCTTCGTTTTCTCCCTGCCCGTCTTGCGCATGACATAATCGGTGTGCATGCATCTGCATCAAGAGCCAATTCTCTGCTCTCTATGTTTCAAGCAAAAGTGAATAAAAGTGGGCAGATTGTCTTGTCACTCAAATCAAAATCAACAGCAAAATCACATTGAAGGGCTCCTGCAGGTTCATTAACTAAGCATGTTGTCTTTGTGTCCCTCTGACAGCATAGGCAGTAAGTGGTTGTTGTTGTATCTGCAGTGTGAAAAAATTATGGCTAGTTTTCATATGAATACATGATTCATGCAGTTGTCTCCTTTTGATTATGTGGGAGATGATTGCATGTTGGAGCTGATAACACAGTTCAGTTTGGCTGGCAAAAAAGAAGAGGACAAAATCAAATAAATAAAAAACAAAATCCGACCAAAATGTATTTGCATAGCGCATTTCACAAAATTATTTATCGCAGAATCCTTCACCGAGAAGTCCCCGACCGCACCCAGACTCGAAGATAGACATAGACTCTTGAGCAGCCGAGGTGTGCCTGCATATTTCTGACCTGCTCAGGCCAGAGCAGCCGTCTCGGGTTTCTGTCGTCGGTCCGTCAACATCCTCCGGTCCTGTTCAGGGCTGATGCAGCGGCTTTAGCGGGCGCATTAAACCGAGGGGATGGTGGCGGGAGAGGAATGTGCCACCAGCTCGCACCATGAAGGTCACATGGACCGTATGTCAGCATAAGCTCCACCCACTGACTCCACTGCATGTAGAAATGCAACTAACTGCAAACTATGTCAGAAATGCAACAGGTTAAAACATGCAGAGAGACCGCTACGAAGGAACTAGAGAGATTGCGCATTACTTTTGCCTTCATCATTTGGTTCATCCACTCCACTGTCTTCTGATGAATTTGCATGTGTCAGTCATCTAGGCTCATCACACTGAGGGACAATGAGTAAATTCTGGATTCGCTTGTCTGGCTAAGAGCCTGACTGTTTTCTTACCAATACGTCTGAGTAACTCCAGTGGGCCGGCTTTGCTAATAAACTAATGGATATTTACTACTAGAATGGATCTGCTGTCACTTAATACCTCTTAGGGTCCAGCTGTCACTAGGTACTTCTTAGGACAAAATGGTAGGCTGCTACTTACCCTTGGTCAGTTCCTACTTCTTATGAATCCATGGCTAGTTACTAAATTTTAGGACTCATCGGTCACTTGCTACCCCTAACGCATCCATGTTCAGTTAATGCTCCTTATGAATCAATAGACAGTTACTACTAATTACTCATCAGTGGTCAGTCTCAATGTCTCGTGCGTCTCTGGTCAGTTCCAGCGACAGTTACTGAAAGAGAAGGAGTGTCACTAAGCTGTGACAGTCTCGAGCATTATCACCCTCCTGAGAGTGTGTGAGAACATGAGTATTTGTGTGTGTGTGTCCGTGTGTGTGTGTGTCCATGTCAGAATGCCTGTTTGCGCATACGTTTTGGGTGCCTGGTATATTCTTCACAGGAGCGCATGCCAAATCGAAATGCACTTTAATAATACAATTAGTAGTGTTGATAAATGAAATCTGTATAAAATGTTGGGGTAATCAGGATGTGTGTGGCTGGCGGAGAGGTCCGGTCCAGTGCCCTAAAAGAAGTCTCCTGTCATGGAGGAGTCAGCAGGCTCCCGGGGAGGGGTGGCGGAGGGGGTGGTTAAATTTAGCGGTCAGGGACAGACGTTGTGAATCTGTTGGTCACTATCCACAGATCTCACATTTCCTGCAGCTCTTCAGGTGTCGCTGGGGAGAGTTATGTTTCCTCTCCCTCTGATCTGGCCCTCCAGCTTTTCCACGCCCCTTAGTCACTTATCCTGGAGCGAGGAGCGAGAGAGGTAGAGCGTGAACAAGAGAGAGAGAGAGAGCGAGCGCTCAGGAGTGGACTTCCTTCTACCTCCTGGACCCCCTGGTTTATTTCGGGTTTCGTGATTTCTGTTTTCTTCTGTTTCTCTTTGGCCGGAGGAGACATTTTTTGCCGTTGGAAGTTTCTTGAGGAGAGAGAAGGGGACAGAGGGGGGTTGGAAGTTGGGGAGTGTTTGACGTGCCGTGCCTTCCCGAAGCCCAGGGGAAGCCCGGGGGCGTGGGGGAGGGGTTATATAAAGCTGCAGGGGTGTGGGTGGGGGAGAAAGGTGGGGCAGATTTATTTCTGCAGCTGACTGTGTGTCTCTGTGGTACTGGCGGAGGACTGGGGGGACTGGGGAGAAGAGAGAGAGAGAGAGAAGCACAGGAGTGGACTGAGTGAAGTGGGTGGGGAAAGGAATAGAGTGAGTGAGAGTGAGTGACAGAAGAGAGAAAGGGCAAGGGAGGCACTGAAGAAAGAGTGATACGGGAAGAGAGAGAGGTAGAGAGGAAGTAAGGAGCAGAGGTCATGGATGCCCTGGCGTTAGAAGCCACCCAGCCCAAGAAGGCGGCCCCCCCGCCTCCACCTTCAGCCCCGGCCAAGAGGCCAAAACCTGCCAAAAAGGCTAAGAAAGCTGTTGTTTTCTTTGAGGTGGAGATCTTGGATGCCAAGACCAAGGACAAGCTGTGTTTCCTGGATAAGGTGAGTAAAACAACCTTTTCTTTTTGTAGTAGCCCTTTGGTTTTGTCTGTGTGCATGACAGTGGGATCTGCAGCAGAGTGCAGCCCAACACAGCATGTGGACCGTACCATAATGCACAGAGGGGGAGGTCCGCTTATCTCACTTTTTTTGTTTAATGTTCCTAGATGTTAATTTCCCAAATTGCCCTAATAAGCTTATAAAAATGTATTTAAAAAAATATTTTCTGTCAATCCAGACTTAAATAAGGGTAGATTACACAAGGCAACGTGCAACCATGTGGCATTTAACTTGTTGGCTGTCCCTGCTGAGCAAGAACACATCAAAAATAAATTGAAAATTTGGATGTGTGGAATTTTACCAAGACAACTCACTTTAAAAGGGGGTGGAGTCTGGGAGGGGGTGGGGGTTTGGGGGGTTTGGGGATTCCCCTGAGGAACACTGGACACCTGGAAGCATTCCATTTTAGTTCTGGACAAGTGACTGACCGTACAGGTACAGAACACAAAATTTAATGGGCGATGCTGGTAGCTCACAGTCATGTGCTCTATCACAGAGTTTCTGTAAACAAATTGCAGGTTTCCAGAAAGAGAACTGTGGACGTGGGCAACATGAATGAATTATAAGTGCAAATGGAAATCGATTAAAAAAAAAAAAAAAAACTACCGTTTTGAATGCTCCAGTAATAACTTCTCACAGCCATCAAGTGGATGTTATTGCTTGGTGAAGTTGCACAGGTAGTCTGTTCTTTTGTGAAAGGAAGTTCATATACTTATGTAGTTTTTTTCTTGGTCATTGAAAGTTAAATGTTGTGTTGCTGGGGCCCAGGCTGGTGAAGAGTGAGATTTAGGCATGCAATGTTGATTTTCAAACTGTTACCTGCCTAGTTGTGTGACTTCATCTCCAACTTAAACAAAAATAATTTCAGAATGTTTACTGAACACATGTCTCTATCCTTTTATTTAAAAAAAAAAAAAAAAAATCATGTTGAACCATGGAAAGCTGAAGTCCAAGCCTCAATACACAACATTAATGTATATGAAAACGATGGTTCCGGTGGAGGGTCTCAGAAGGTCAGGGTGGGTCCTAAAGTGACACATGCAAAACACTATTTACTGTACCTACGTCACTTTCAGCTGACGCTTTCAAACCACGCAAATGAAACTCGGCACCTGTGGCACCTACTGCACCAGAGACAGTCAGCATGCGGTTGTTTTGCCGCGCATTTGAAGCATTTTAATTCCTCGTGTGCTAACTCGCCAAGCTACAGTTTCATTAGGGGTGGGACCAAAGTAAATATATAACTTGCATACATTTAATTGGGTTGTGAAAGTTGCACCATGAGTTTGGGAAATCCCTGAACTTAGCCACAGGGTCAGAATAGAGAGTATCACCTCAAATAACTGCTGCCGTGTTTATTTCAAAAGTATGCGGCATCAATTTCGCACGGATGGAATGCAACAGTTGCAACGCTGCAGCGCTTGCATTCCAATCTGCTATAAAATGAACTTCACCCTGACAAACAAATCGGGGCTCCCAAAAAAAACATTTTATAACAGTTATTCAGTCATGGCACGGTCTCTGTTTAACCATTCAGCCATGGGTTTTGACTGTTAACTGGTGTAATGAAACAACTGCGCAATATCATGTAAGCAGCGCATATTTTATTTGGAAACCCAAATTCGTGCGATATCTGTGTCAGGGTGACGTTCTTTTTATAGCACTTTGGAATGTAACCATTACTGCCACATAACTGTGACATTCTGCCACTGTGAAATTGACACCAGATAGTTTTGACGTAAGTAAGACAGCCCTTTCTCAAGGTAATACACTCTGTTTTTATGGGTAAGTCCTGGTTATGGACCGTTAAAATGGAACTCTCTGTGACTAAAGGTAGTCTAATGTAGTGTAACAATCATAACCATATTTATTGCTCCCTGAAAAGTTGTGTCTTTGAGGTACGAGCATTTGTTTTACTATGCTAACAATATCTCAAATCTATTGAAAGAATAGGGTGAATAGATTTTATATTGCGAAAGAGTTTGAATGTAGAAAGAATTTAAGGAAACTAGACAGGCCCAAAAATAAATTATGAACGTATTGTGAATTCATTATGTCTGATGATAAAGTAAAAATGTGAAATTGGTCCCACATAGGATAGTTGTGCATGTTTAGGCAGAGGCTTGGCTATTGGTGTTCCTTGGGGGCCACAAGTTTTGTAGGCTGTTGTTGTCCTTAGTTGATCTGTTATAGAATGTGTTTACGCTCACTACTTACCTGGCTCCTTGGGGTCTCTTAACTAGTTGCGGATTTTAGTTCAGAAACAAAAACCAGCACTCACACTGTACCCCTCCTCTGGAACAGAGTTACTCACTGTCTTTGGGGAAACGTACATTCAATGTTGTCTGTGATCTTGATATGGTCTGTTCCAGCCAGCCTGTACCACTGAGGAGTGGTGACACAGATATGTCACTACACACTGTAAATGTTTTAATGGGACACACATCTCTTAATCTGCGATCGCAAAATCACTACTTGTATCTTTGACACGAACAGCACATGTATGTTTCAGCCGAAATAACCAATTCAGCCTTTAACAGTGTAGCCGAATGTAGTTATACCCCTTCTCCCCCAGGGGGTGCTCTGATGGAATACTGTACTTTTTGTGACTGACTGGTGTGCACTGCAGGCCCTCAGAGACAGTCTGTTAGGGCTGCTGCATCACAGGCCTAGCCCCATCTCTGTTTATGTTAGAGGAAGTGATGTCACTGGCACTAGCGTGCTGCAGGGGGAATTCCCATTCGTCTTCTGACAGAGAAATCTTAATGCTTCACATGAAAAACAAGAACATTAAGAATCTGCTCTGGAGGCACCCGCAAGGTAAAACGCTTCTTGCTGTTTATCTAGACGGATGGCTCTGTTCAGTTTGGTCCGGTTTGGGGGCTTTTCTATGGTCTGCCCCCACCACCACCACCACCACCCCTCTCCGAGTGCATTTTAGGGCTGTCCATCTGTGGGGCGGTCCAGAGAGATGGAGAAGTTTCCTTCTCGCTCATGCATCTGTCCGTTGGGATCTGCGTGTTTTTGGGAATGTGTCAAGGCGCTCAGTGGCCAGACGGCTAAATTTACTTCTAATCACAGACGTGTCGGATAAGTCGAAACAGTATCTCCAGCTCCTGCCCGCGCCCCTCCCCACCCAACCCCACCCCTCCCCTCCCCTCCCCATCCCTGGCCAGAGGGCTCGGCCTCCATGGCCTGAGGTCTGAGCCCTGAGCTTTGCCCTTGGGTGCATTTAACATTATCATCCAGTAACGTCAAGCTCACAGCAACAACCACACCGGAATTCACACGCATGCATTCATTCCCCCCCATCCCCCCTTTCAAACACACTGACATATAAACACCTTCTCTCCACGTACACATATAAATAAGTACATCAGTCAGTCAGCCTGTGCAGCAAGCCAGCTTTTTTTAATACAGCACTCTTTACAAACACAGTTCTCATAGAGCACTTAAAAGAGGCTCAGCCAAACATCCGAACACCGCACCACCCCCCCAATCCCCGGAAGTGTGTTGGAAGGCAACGGTGACAAGGGCAAACTTCCGCACACATTCCTCCCTCCCCCCATTGTGATCAAGCACCTCAACCTGTCATTAATAGCAGAATGATCGAGAAGTGCCATCACATCCTTTGTAGTGTAGAACAGCACATATGAAACCTAACACTGAAGTAACACATGTACTTTGGTACAGAGATGTTTCCCAACCCAACACGCATACAAAAAGTACACACACAAAGTACACATACATACACACAACGTTATGCTCAAGCTTCAGTTTTTTGCCCACTTCCCTGCTCATTCTGTCTTTTCACATGCCCTTCAAAGTAAAGTAAAAAAGGAAACACCTCACATTTCAGTAAAGACATGGTGAAACATCATGTCAATTGTGCTGTCAATTGTTTCCCCTGCAGTTGAGGTTAAAAACTGTCTGAAACACAGTCAATACAGGGAGAACAGTAGGATCGATTAGACTCATACTCAAGCAGTACCAATGAAGAGGCCTTCATTGTTTTCAAATTGACTGAGACACACTCAATTAGGCACAGAGGGACTAAGGGATAGACTGTCAGAAATTGATTTACAGGTGGGATTTAAAATCTGGCTGTCTCTGAGACTGCAATCGCATGACTGTTTTATTCTGCAGACGAGTGACAGTTATCTGTTTTGCCTTGTCCTGGCAGGTAGAGCCAAATGCCACCATTGGGGAAATCAAGTCTATGTTCCACAAATCCCGTAAGTACAACAAGCACAATCTGTAATGGCGTACATCCTGTAACATATTAATGTTATTCATGGCTTATTAGTGATATGTGGGTATAGTCACGGAAGACCATCAACAACACAAAATGGAAGAGGTGCCAGTGAAATCTTTAAAGGGGAACGTTTACCCATAAATCATTTAATATGTTGGTCCTCACCTGAAGAACAATCAGTCAGTTTTACTTCTGAAGTATAGTACTATTTCAGCCCCTAGCAAATAAAATCCCCACCAAAAACAGTGATGCCCCCAAAGTTGTAGAGAATACATTCAACTGAAGCTACAGTTCAGATGAAACTGAAGCAAGACTCAAAACCTTCAGCTATGACTTAAATATTGTAGTGGTGACTTCAGAAACGTAGAAGAAAAACAACACATCTGCTAGCCTTCCAGAATATTCTCCTAAAAGAGAATCTCTATTCACTCAGATGAACGAGCAGGAGTTGTCTGTATCCTTAGATGGTTTGTGCAGACACAAACAAAAAATGTGGTTTTGATGCAATTAATTGCAGACAGCACACATTTTTCTGAGGGTAAGACAGTGATGGTTGTTGGGTGGAGTTCCCCTTTTAAATGGTGAGCGTGGGGGGCGTCAGGTGGTTTTGTAAGGTGTTTTACTGCAGGCCCTGCAGCTGGTCCAGGCTCTAATCCCCGTTGGCTTTGCTCAGGCCTGCTGCTTGTGTTTTGTTCCTGCATGTGTTGTCACAGCAGTCCCTGGGAACACGCTGTGATCGCAAGTCAACACTGGCGTCAAGTCTGCAGTGAGAAAAAAGACATTTTTTCCTGAAGGGGGCAATAAAAGCAAAAATGCTAAATATGATTGCCTCCTTACATTACATTCAGGCATTCAGAAGACTGTTATCCAGAATAACTTACACAGTCGCATGTCCATACACTATCCATTTATACAGCTGGATATTTACTGAAGCAATTCAGGGTGAGTGCCTGAATTGGGTGCAACAGCATTATACCACACTGCTGAATGAGTCCTGTTCAAACTCCACCCATTTAGGGTACTGACCTATCAGGGATCTGCTTGTTTAGGGGTCCAACCCTTTGAAACACCATATATTTAGGGATCTGACCAATTGGGGTTCTGCTTAGCCCAGAGCCCCACAATATTGGCGTGCTTTTGATTTCTAAGATGTTGTTGCATTTTCCATGCAAGCATCAACCTCCTTTTGCAGTGGTGTCAAACTCCAGTCATAGAGGGGCTGCAGTGTTAGCAGATTTCTGTTGTTTCCTTTCAGTCTGCGGCCATTTTCAGTGTTGCAGCTCTGCGGCTCTGCGATCACTGTGGCTTTCCAGGTCCTGGGTTTGACCAGGAAAGGGCCGCCGTCCTAGAGAGAATATAGTGTCCAGCAAGTGCCAAATTGTTCAGTAGCGAAGACAGACGTCTTTCTTATTTGCCCAATGAAATAGCTTCAGCCAGTCAGTCTAAGCAGACAGCATCGGTCTGGCTTTTTGGCTCGTTACACAGAATGGTGGCAGATGGTGGTTAAACAGAAGGAATGAGTCTAGCACACACAAGCATTATGTATTGGAATGGTGCTGACAGTTGGGTGAAGCTGAACTTCTGCCTGTCTGTGTCTGTTTCTCCCTTCCAGACCCACAGTGGTACCCAGCGAGACAGTCCATCCGCCTCGACCCCAGTGAGTTCCTCTGTCCCTGTCTGGGACCCCCTTGCCATTCACACTGTACCTGCCCTTTCTGTCGGAGTGTATGAATTTCACTCTCTGGTGATTGGGTTGTTGTTTAGGCAGAGGAGAGGTTGTGTGCTTGTGTTTGTTTGTGTTTGTGTGTCTGTTTGTCTGGGTACAATTGCATGTGGGGGTGTGTATGTGTGTTTTTGCGTGTGGATGTGGGTGAGTATGTATGTATGTATGTATGTATGTATGTATGGAATGAGTGCTGGTCTCTGATTGGCTCATTGTCCCCCAGAGGGGAAGTCTCTGAAGGATGAGGACATTCTGCAGCACCTCCCTGTGGGGACCACCGCAACCTTCTACTTCAGAGACCTGGGAGCCCAGATCAGCTGGGTCACCGTGAGTACAAACACACTCACACACACATTGCTTATGCACATACATATGTACATACACGCAAGCACTCTCTCTCACACTGAATAATGCACCTACACGGTCACTCATAGTGACTCATAAACTACACACTCGCATGCACACACACTGATACAAAATCATACGTACATGCTTATATCCACACAGACTTATGCACATGCATATTCACGCAAGCGCGCACACACACACACACATACAGTACTGTATACACAGGCACAAATGTGTACAAAGATATTGACATGCACATACTGACTCACACTGGGTATGTAGTGGGGGTCCTGGATTCCTGTTAACCTGAGCTAGGAGAAGGAGGAGCAGGTATGTGGGTTATGTTTCCAAACCCAACCCCCCTCCCTGCCCTCCGTCCTCCACCGTGCGCGCACACACACTCGCATACACACAAACATACATACATACAAGATATGGCTATTAAATAACGAGACTGGGCTTATGTAAGTAGGACCACAACGCGCATGCGTGAACCATGTGGTATACATTTACCGATGGGCATGCATAAACAACTCCTGAAAGTTTCAACCTGCTCGCGCCTTCAGTTCGCTGTTACGTATCGCTTGAAGTAGACATGTTTTTCTTGACCATTAGTCTGATTATTTAATAGCCACACCTTGTATACGCACATATGGACACATACACGCACACACACCTGCACATACACACACTGTAGAGGCTAAAATGTTCCTTCCAATTTGCTAATGTTCCTTAGCCACTGTTAGAGCAACTGGTTGATAACACTGGTTTTCTGACGCGTGTCTAAATTAAATTTCCAAATACATTTGTTGTATATTTCCAAATACATTTGTGTTCTATATACCTTTGTACCCCCTCTTCACCTTTAGGTGGGTGTATCATTAACAGTAGAAAATAATCTAACATAAACATAACCATATTTATGAAGTAAACAGAAATGTAATAATATATAAAATGGCTCCTACACACACACACACACACACACACACACACACACACACACACATGTGTGAGGAACCTGACCTGGATGTGGGGCATGAGGGTGAGAGGGATAGGGAAGGGGGCCGAGGGTTAGTTATGCTGTAAATTTGTCACTACCCTGACCTGAGTCGTGTCCTGTTCTGTACCAGGGACATGCATGACTAACCAACTAACCCAATATTCCCACATATATGAAATACTGGGCAGTCCCACAGTTAGTTGACACTAGTTTATCATCCTAAAATGTAACATCGGCAAAGTTTTAATCATTTTTATGTAAAGTTAGTGTAAGTTTTTTATTGGCTGAATTGTTTGATTTATCTTTTGAAATGGAGGAAGAATGGCCCTTCAGGTGTGTAGCTATTGATAAATGTGCTCAATAAATCCTCAGTAGATTACATCTCCACAAGGTTCAGAAAGCCTTTCCAAAAAAATGTGTTTCTCTTTTGATTGACCAGCTAACTCTTTGTGCTCTGTTTAGAGCAGCTGTTGAGTGAAATGGCGCAATGCCCATCTCTGTTTGTACATCTCCGCTGGTCTCATTGAGCTCACTGGAAAGAATTTTGCAAAAGAGGGAGAGATTTGAAAGAAATGACAGTTTGAACCGTGAGTTTGGGCTGACGGATTATTGTCTCTTGTGGCATAACACTGGCTGACTTTCGGGACTTCCTTTGCTAACAAACCAGTGGTCAGGTTCTACTTCGGACCAATCGCAGTCAAGTGCTGGCAGGACTCCCAAGTTAGGGAGCTGATTAGGCCTGGAACCCTCTGGTTGTTCTTCTGCAATAAACATAGGCAAAGCCAAACATTTCTGTGCCTTACCAATGTCACTGTGGCATGACGAAATTTACAGTTGCATTGCCAAAGCATAATAAGGAGCATGTGAAACAGCATAACACCAATTACAGAACTATTTGATTGTACAAGTACACACATGCATGTATATACATATGCAGGGAGAGTAATAATAATAACATGCTAATAATGCACTAATAACATCCATAGTAACAACAATATAAGCATGTATGTGGTTGTGTATGTGCATTGTCTTAGAGCAAAAAAAAAAAAAAAAAAAACACAGAAATAAAAATAAAATCAGTGGAGTCTCTCCAGACCCCATCTATCAGAGATTAAGTGGCTGGAGTTGAGGGGCCCGTGTTGCCGCTTGAGGGGCCGCCCGGATCAGCCGGCTCTATATTTGGGTCCCCTGTAAGGTCAGGTGGTGGCCCTGGGGTGAGGCCGACCCCCCCTGATGTCAGTGTTTGCACAGGATTTACTTTCTTGTACATTATGCCTTAATATGTTTAGCACGAGGGGCTGCGATTAAGCCGCTGTCACATTATCCCCCCGCCGCCAGCGGCTTGCGCAAGAGTATCCATGTTCGGAAATGGGGGACGGAGGAGTATTTTTAAAACGACTTCTTCAAAGTAGGGGAACTTGGGGGGGGGGCGGGGGGGGTGTATGAGTGGGCTGCCAGGCTCATGCCTCTCCGCTGTGAGCCCCGGAGAAAGTGATAAAACCGCCCGCTTTCCACAGAGGTAACCGATACCTTTGTAACAATCGCATCAGCTCAGCGAATGCGGGTCTAAGGTGAAAGTTGTGGTGCGAAGCATGTGTCCGGTGTGTGGCACTTCAGTAAGCCACGCCCCCTCCGGAGCCTCTGACCAATGCCTGAACTGCCCCGTCCCTGGTGTGCCGTCCCCAGAGTGTAAGACGCGAGTGATCGCTCATGACCATCTGGGCTACCGAAGGTTTGGAGAGTCTGTACTTTTGGACTTCCAGGAGAACGGAAAAGGCCTAGAGAGGGCATAGTGGATTCGAGCCTTCAGGAGGCAGTGGGCACGGCATGGCATGAGCTCAGGGGTGCCCCATTGCTTCATTGTTAAATCAGAAGGTGCTGGAAGCCAAAGTGAACACAGTCTCCATATAACCATAGCACTCAGATGTGATATCATTAAAATACTGCCCAAATGTACATGTATCTTATGCATTTTCAATCCACTGATATGAACAGCGCAGTAAAGTTGAGAAACTGCAGTACATCTCTGATAAACATTTGAACTTAGTTACCGTGCCCACTTTACAAAAAAACAAAACACAAATCTGAGGAACTTATATCGTACCCTGTGTCATAACTTTATCCATTATGAGCTTAAAGGTCGACTCCAAGGTACATTATCAATATGGGCCCGAGTGACTGAATTTGCGATGAAAAGAAAGCATGGAATAAAATTAGGGCCTATTGGAGCTTAGTCTGCACTGGCACTGTCCTGGTTCGGAATATTCCCATAAAGGATCCGGAATCTTCCTTTGTTTTTCCAGCCGCTCCCTAATCATTTACTGATCGCCGTCCAAGCGTACCTATTGGCTGGGGCAAGATCTAAAGCTCAGTTTTTAATAAGCAGTTTAATTAGCTTTCCCGGACAGCTCATCAAATTTCTCAGCTTAAGTATTAAGAGTGAGAAAATTAAATTACAAAACAGCCTTTTGTACAGCTTAACTATAATTCAATTCCCCGAAGATAAAATGAAAGCTATAAATGATATTCAGGGTTCAGTTGCATGTGGCCCTGTGTGTGTTTTAACGGGGAGATCAGGATTCAGACCCAGATGCATGCTGGGAAGGGCACTTTCAGTGGTCAGAAAGTTTAGTACCCCCCAGGGAGCCTTGCTGAGAATGTTGTTGGTTCCACAGCAGGTTGAATTTGATCTGTAACCTTGCAGGGTGAAACTATGGCCAGTTCACAGCCCGGATAAACAGCAGAAGGCTAAATAGACCACAGTGCACAGACTTATGGATTGAGGGTCACTTATTATTGCCTTCTTATCCTTTTACCTTCTTTTAATCTTATTTAATTCAATCATTTTTATTTTTTTATTGTTTTGTTTTTTTATTTTATGGTATTTCCGTTTCGCCATTTTGTATCTACAACATCTCTTGTAGTATTATTGTAAAAAAAAAAAAAAATGGTCTCCCAATCCCTCTCTCTCTCTTCCTCTCCCCATCCCTCTCTCTCTTTTTTTCTCTCTCTCTCTCTCTCTCTCTCTCTCTCTCTCCTCTCTCTCTCTTTCTCTCTCTCCCTCTCTCTCTCTCTCTTTCTGTCACTCTCTCTCCCCATCCCTCTCTCTCTCTCTCTTTCTGTCTCTCTCTCTCTCTCTCTCTCTCCAGGTGTTTCTGACAGAGTATGCTGGGCCCCTCATCATCTACCTGATGTTTTATTTCCGGGTTCCCTTCATCTACGCCCCCAAGTATGACTTCACCACCAGTAAACACTGGGTCGTACAGTAAGTATCGCTGCAGACAGCATTCGGGCCTGTGTCTCACTCACCTCTGTCCCATAGCATTCTCTCAGTCACATAACAGGGTATTATTACCAGGGAAACTAGTGAGCTAAAAACCAGTTTATATTAACTCATAAGCATACAGCTCGGGATGAAAGAGTTAAATCTAAGTCACTCAGACTCACTTAATATTTAACATACTTGAAAATAATGGAAAAGTAATGTGGAAAGTGTCAGAGGCTTCTGGTGAAGGCAACCTTCCCTTCTTGCTGAACTTCTGTTTATTTCAGGATTAGACATCAGTTGTCCTGCAGAGGGCGCTGGCCTGAGTGTTACTCAGCACATAGCGTATTGGTTAAAGCAGCTGATCACACAGTTAGCTCATCTTAACTGGTAAAAACAAAAACCAGCAGGGCCTGGGGCTTAGGTTGTGCTAGCAGTTTGAGTTACCATGGGACTGCGACACTCTCAGACGTTTGTATTGTTTGCGGATATTTAGCAAACACTTCATCCCAGAGCCTGTGTTTGCCAAACATTCAATGAAATGGTTCATTTTTATTATCTGAAGATGAAGGGAGGATTATGGGTAATGAGGCAGTAAGTCTATCCTGAACGCATCGTTTGCTTCTTGAAAAATTCCATTTTTCTTATTCCCTTGGCAAGTGAAGGCCTCTAAACCGGCTTAAGTGAATCTCCTCATGTTTACTTTAACCTTGTGTGAAAGCGCTCAAACGTAGGTTTCCTAAAAGTGACATAGCACTGAAGAGAATGGTTTATAGGAGGATAGAAGTTGACAGCATGTCGCAGACAGTGTGAATGTGTCACTGTGAAGGCTTCAAAACAAAATCACCTGTATAGAACAATGCTTATGCCATCTTTAACCAGGAGAGCCAGAAACGCTTTCTGTTCATCTGAGGAAACGCACAAAATAACTTTGTTGCTGTTGTTTTTGTCATTGTCAGCAATGAAGTATGAATGTATCTACACCTCAAAAGGAATGTGTTTACTGGGATTAAGACATTTTTTTTAAGTCATACTGATCTGTCAGCCAATCAAAATGTGTTTCTACTTCTTAAATGTCTGTTCCTGTGAAGCTGCGACAGGCTTGTCACGGTGTTTTTAAATATCAAAGTTAGTATTGGGACAGGCATTATGAATTTTAATGTCACGGTTGTTGGGAGGATCCTGACTGGCAGTTAGCAGCCTGGGGTCGTTTCAGGCCGAAGTCATTTTTCTGTAAAAAAAAAAAAAAAGTAGTGAGGGCACAGCTTTGTGGATACCTTTTCAGTGTAAGATATGAGCATTGTGGGTAATGTAGTGAAGTAATACACCCCTGTGCCCCTCTCTCCCAGTCTAGCTTGTATGTGCCACTCTTTCCACTACGTCAAGAGACTGCTGGAGACCCTGTTCGTCCATCGCTTCTCCCACGGCACCATGCCTCTGCGTAATATCTTCAAGGTATGGAGAATGGTGCCTCTACTGGGCAGGGAGAGGAACTGCAGCCCTGCTACGGTTGTGGTGACATCATAGTCACAGTGATGTCACATGCACTGTAATGTACCGCTGCAGTGTTTGTGTCGCACCTTTCCTCCAATGCTGACTGTCGAGGAGCCGCGATCCCACATGCGGTGTGACCTCTCTGTGAACTCCTTGACCTTGCTGTGACCTTGTGTTTGCCCTCTCACCTCTCTGACGTGGGGATTCTCACACTTGATTATTCCAGAACTGTACCTACTACTGGGGCTTTGCCGCGTGGATGGCCTACTACATCAACCACCCGCTATATACACCACCCAGTGAGTAAAACCCCAATGCACACATCCAGTATAGTGCCTACACACTATACACACTAAGATGTGTGTATGTGCAGCACATTCGTTCATGCTACATACTGCGCAAGCTCATGCCCTGTTTGTGTGTTCGCAGTCTATGGAGAGCAGCAGGTGAAGTTGGCCCTCATTATATTTCTGGTAAGTTTTTTTTTTTTTTTAAATAAATGAGGTAATTATGCGATGACCTCACTGCCAGGGCCAGTGGCCTGATGCTGTAACTGCCATCATCATGGTGTAGTTCATGTTATGTTTGTGTTCTTCTGCACAGTTCTGTCAGATCGGCAACTTCTCCATCCACATTGCCCTGCGCAACCTCCGACCACCAGGTGAGCATGCAGACACACACGCACGCACATTCACATACTCACACTCATACACCCGCTCGCGCAGACAAACACACACACACACAATATACAAACACCTTTGCATAACCACACACACACAGGCATATCCATCCACACGCACATGCACACACACACACACACACACACACAAGCATATTCATCCACACGCACACACACACACACACACACACACACTCGCATGCACTCACGCACGCAAACACACACACACACAATTTAAGGAAACCAAGCACATTCTCGGCTTCATTCACCGACACTGTGATGTGACCCGTTACTAAGAAAGACTGTGACCATTTACTCCGGTGTTTAACACAAGCCCGTCTCTGCTATATGGCTTCCTCACTCTCTCATTTCTCCTCTCCCTCATCCCACCCACATCTTCACCTGCATATGCCCTCAGGCTCTAAGACCAGGAAGATCCCATATCCAACAAAGAATCCCTTCACCTGGATCTTCCTGCTGGTGTCCTGTCCAAACTACACCTACGAGGTGAGTGCAAGAGAGCAGTCGTCCACAAGGGGGCGGCAGAGGGTTTTCTGTGCAGGTCTGAAAGGTGTTGAACTAATTATTTAATTAGTTCAACACCGTAAGTGGCAAGTATTCAAGTCTTCATTTTTCTGTGGTGCCATTTACAATCAATCACACAGTGGTTTACAGTGGAAATTTTACAAAGGGGTATCACAGAACCAGAAGAAACTCTAACCGAGTACATTTGAGAACTTTCACTCAACGAGCAACGTAACAGATGGTCAGATTATTCAACCTTTAATCTAAAAACCATCTGACTCTGCAGGACTTCGGGCTGAGAGTTCCTGGTTTTGTCTGTGTGTGGAAAGACTGCCCTCTGCTGGGCTACAGTGGTAGTGATCAGCGCTGGTAAATGATACGAGAAAAAAAACACAGAAAATGACAGACAGATGAAAAGGAATTATTTAAAGAAAAAAAAATCCTGAGAGAAAATTGCACAGAAAAGCAGGCACAGAAGCACTGAATATGATTATATGGTCTTCAACACAAACATGATGTCTTATTTTTCATATTCAAAACGTAATGCTTACTGTTCGTCATAAAATGTGACAAGTTAATTCCTGGAAAGGATCAAAACCAAATCGCACGGCACTCTGACTGTAACATGAGGACTGTCATGCGAGGAAATTGGTGCCATTCAAAATCTCTTTCTGGGGAATGATACAAATCCAATTATGTCACCACGGTAACCTGTCATTGTGGTGGAATGTGTTCCCAGCAGCCAGCAGCAGTGATGTCATAATGCTTATGTAGTGGTATAATTGTTAATGCCACAGCAAAGTAGTGCTGTCTGACAGGGGTGGCCAATCCCGGCCCTGGAGAGTATGAGAGATTTGTGTAGTTTCTTAGTACTTAATTGATCAGTGAAAGACATTTTTGTACAGTTGTCCCACATCACCTGTATTACTGTGTCTGAAGTGGTTTAAAAACAAGGATGGCCCAGGAGAGTGTGTTTCTGCCTGTGTTGTATGAATGTAATTATGCCATATGGGTACCACTTGACCTTGTGATCCTCTTGTTAATTGGTTTCTTACATTGTGGCTCCCGTATTCTGCATGCACACTCCATGTGTTTGCCCAAGCTTTGGTGTCATGGTGTTTTGAATAAACTTTATTAGTCATAAAGCAAAATAACATTGACAGTAAGAAACTGCTAATGAAAGCTCCATTTACATATTAAACCCAAAAAAGTTTTTGCTGGTTCTGCTGCTAAGTTTCATTATTTGCTCCGTTAGTCCTGCTGGTTTGCACATAATGCACATATAAAGTGGTATGAGTAGTATGTGTTGTCTCTGGGGGCCTGAGTTTGAGACCTCCAGCATGGTGTGTTGTGCGACCCTCATGACCGCGCTGTCTGTCCCACGCAGCTGGGGTCCTGGCTCGGCTTCACCGTCATGACGCAGTGTCTGCCCGTCGCGTTCTTCACTATCGTGGGCTTCGTCCAGATGACCGTGTGGGCCAAGGGCAAGCACCGCAGCTACTTGAAGGAGTTCCGCGACTACCCGCCTCTCCGCTCCCCGATCCTGCCCTTCATCCTGTAGGCACCCTCCCCCTCTCCTCCTCCTCCTCCTCCATGTTCCTCCCCCCCTCGGATTCCCACCCTCACACCCCTGCCCAAAACTGCCCCCAGTCCCACCAGCTCCTCAGTCCATCTCCAGCCACAGAAGATTCCACCTCAGCAGGCTGTGTCAGGCTGACCTGGGAAGGGTTTGGTGTGGGTGCGGCTTGTAGTGTTGTAGTCAATGACTAAAACACTTAATTAAAGTAATTAACCAATCATGGACCTTAAATAGCTGAATCAGGTGTTTTAGTCCTGGGCTGTAGCAGAAGACCTCACCCAAACTGGCCCCTCTCAGGCAAGAATAGAGACCCCTGTGGTGCTGCTGTCACTGTGGCTTTGCTTTTTAGGAGATTGTTGCATATTGGGCAATGAATGGAGAGAGCTTGGGCTCGGTGAACCCACCTGAATGGGTGGAGCCATCATGTGTTACCAGGCACGCACTGATTTGAACCAGTCATAATGCTCAGTTTAATGGAGACTGGAGAGGAGGAGCGTTTTGATTGGTTCAGGCTGATGTCAGCGATTGACAGCACATGACAGCTTCATCCTGATTGGTGGGTCATGGAGCGTCATGATTCCATCCGTGTCTTTGAGGAAGCCATTGTTCTTGCCTGAGGTGGCTGTCCCCTTTATCATCTATGTATTTCTGACATGAAACGGGTTTGTTGTCTAAGAAGGGCTCAGTAAGAGTAAAGAGTAAATTTGCAAAATTGTAATGAATAGTTTAGTGGTTACCGAATCAAATTTGGTCTGTGGGATTGGGAATGTCATGTTTTGTTGGTAAATGTTATTGAGCTGATCTCTTTGTTAAGAAAGTTAAAACAAGGATTTTAAAATATGGATTTTCTTTCATTAATCCAAACCATAAGGCACTGGAATTTTTTTCTGTCCTTTGATCTTGGTTTTTTGTTTTGTTGATCTGTGTATGGCTAATTTCTTTCAAAAAAAAAAAAAAAAACATTTTTTTCTGTCTAATATGTCTGAATGGATAATTAATAATTTCTCTTGTTTACTAAAGGTACTGTTTACAGCGGTGTCTGAATACACTGAATGACTCAGCCCACAGTGTCGTGTGTGTGGTGTCTTCTTCCTGCTCAACCACAAAAACATGAGCGAGACAGAGAGCATGAGAGGGGAAAGAGACCGAGAGCACATGAGAGGAGAGAGAGAGAGAGAGAGAGAGAGAGACAACATGTATGAGAGGTTGAGAGTGTTTTGCTTACTTAAAATGTTTTGGTAACATATTTTTAAAAATTCACAATGCAGTATTTCAATTTGAAATACTGATGTTTTAACAGATAAAGAACTAATGTTAGGTACACATCTCTCAGTGGAAGAGAAACATTGTTAGGGAGAGAGAGAGAGAGATTGACACACTGACACACACACACACACACACACACACACACACTGAACAGGATCACCTGATCTTCCCATTCAATGTTTTTGTTATGAAAAACGAGATCCTAAAATACACAAACATGGTTTTCAGTCAATCTTTCTTTAAGTCAGAAATTATGAAGGCTGATGTAGTTGGTGAATACTCAGCTGTGTACTGCACTGCGATGCCTGGAGTTTCACCTCTTCTGTAACCTATTTAGAGAATTTCAGTGGAGCAAATGAGGTTTGGTAAATCAGATTGACAAATGTCCTATGATGGTGTAATGTAGCCTACAGACACACACACAAAAATGTTATTTAGCAAGTTTCTGCTGCTCATCTGCCTGTTTTATCTTTGTTAATGTTGGCACAGGCCATGGTCTTCTCTCAAGCCCCAAGGCTCCCATTTGATTGGTCCATTTGTCTCCTCTGCAGTTCCACACAAAATGTCTCCAGAATGTTGTAGAAGATGCCGGTCAGAATTCCAGACTGCTTGTGAGATAATGTTATTATGAGGTCATTCCCCAGGCAGTGCTCAGAATGTTTTATTCTTCCAAACTAGTGCCGTCATGGTTACAGAAAACACTGGGCAAATAACATTCAGGGCAAATCACATTCAAGGGAAAATTGAGCAGTGTAAGCACTGAGACTGTTTATCCTACCTTTTGGGAAGTGTTGTGGGAACTGAAAAGTGTCAGCTGGAAGGTCTGCTTGGTGGCATATCCCAGCCACAACATTAACAGCTGTGGCTGGTCCGCATTTGAAGACGGAACAATTGGACCAGCTTCAATGGGCACGATAGAGGGCTAAGACGGGTACATTTGCTGGACTCATCACTCTCAAGTAGCCACTGCTGGTGCCTGTAGCGGCATGAATTCAGCGTGTGCTGACTTTGTCATGCTGTGATGACAGAGACAGTGTGGAAAGAAGGGAGATTGTGGCCACATGACTCAGAGGAGTCACTTGCCAAAGCCTGCCCTCTCAAAGCCAGCAGGATGGTTGCTGCGGTAAGTCCACTAATTTGGTTGGTGTTGCGGAGAAAAAATCTGGAAATAAAATTTTTAAAAGGGAGTTATCCCATAACTTAATTATTTGTTGCCAACCTGCGAAAAATGGAAGCCGCGATGTGGAAAGCCTTGATGTGGGAGGGTCACCTGTAGGGTCCTGAATCCGGACTGTTCTGGTGCCGACTGTGACCGGCAGGCCTTGCAGGGGGACACGTAATTGGCCTTTGCATCATTACAGGAGGGAGAGCTTCGGTTGGCAGGATTGTCCATGTCTAATCGCCCACAGGCTATAGGCCAAAGCTACACATGAAGAGTCTTCCTCCAGTTCGTGCCTCCCAAGTCATGTCTGCTAACCTACTCTGGGGAGTGCAGTGTTATGTATTGAAAAACAACAGTGAACTATAAAACCAGCTTAACAGACAGGAGCTGAAATGAAATGGCAGATCAGGAGAAATGTGAAATTACTGATGTTCCACTTTTATTCGTTCACACATCTCAGTCATAACATTTTTAGTCCAATCACAATCCTCTGTAAACACCAGCATCTACCTACTTCAGTCAAACCTACTGAGAGTCCGTTTCTATAACAAATAACAAAGCCTACAATATAAAACAAATTGAACTTAATACAAAAAAAGCATTTGCCATAACAGTCCATGGTGATATGCAGTGAACTTTCTGGCAGCAAATTCCTACTATCCATCACCAGGGTGGCAATCTGCACTGGTGGTGTTGGATGAGAAAAGTTACATCCCCCCTCTCCCCGAACTAAAAGTTTGAGTTCCTCATATGAAAAGTACTCCATGAATCTATTACCTGTGAATATGTTTGTACAAACTATATTTTGCCTGTGAAGCCTTCTTATTCTATCACTATAGTCTCAGCTTCACATCTTCAATCTCTGATTGAGCTCTTAGACCATTATTGATAAAATGGTGGGGGCCGGTATACTGTTAGAACAGCACATGGGAATGACACACTGTTTCCAGATCCATGCGTCTGGTTATTTAGGCTAGGCTATCACAAAATGAATAAGCACTAAATGAAGACAGAGATCCACCAGGCGAGGTCATTCTAAACACTGAGACCCACAGGATGACTGATTTGGGGGGGGTGCACTCATTCTGCCCTTTCTCATTGGTACAGGTCATCATCTCCCTCATCTCTGAACAGGTTCCCCTGGTCTCTGCCCCCGACCCGGACCCCTGACCCCCTCCTGACTGGGACCCAGAGGGGAACCTGTGAAAACATGGGTACATTGTAGATCTATGTGTGAGGGAATTATAAACAAATGCGTGTGTTAAAGTGTGTGCGTTTGATTGTGTGTTATTATGTGTGTGTGTGTGTGTGTGTGTGTGTATGTTTGTGTGGTGTGTGGGTGTGTGATTGTGTGCTATTATGTGTGTGTGTGCGTGTATGTGTGTTTGATTGTGTGTTATTATGTGTGTGTGTGTGTGTGCATGTGTGTGTGTGTGTTTGATTGTGTGTCATTATGTGTGTGTGTGTGTGTGTGTGTGTGTTTGATTGTGTGTCATTGTGTGTGTGAGTGTGAGTGAGTGTGGGTGTGTGGGTGTGTGTGTGAGTGTGTGGGTGTGTGTGTGTGTGTGTGTGTATATAAGTGTGTGTGTGTGTGTGTGTGTGTGTGATTGATTGTGTGTCATTGTGTGTGTGAGTGTGAGTGAGTGTGGGTGTGTGTGTGAGTGTGTGGGTGTGTGTGTGTGTGTGTGTGTGTATATAAGTGTGGGTGTGTGTGTGTGTGAGTGAGTGTGGGTGTGTGTGTGTGTGTGTGTGTGTGTGTGTGTGTGTGTGTGTGTGTGTGTGTGTGTGTGTGTGCGTGAGTGAGTGTGGGTGTGTGTGTGTGGGTGTGTGTGTATGTGATAGTGTGTGTGAATGTGGGTGTGTGAGCGTACCTGAAGTTGCCGAAGCCCCGACTCTGCTGCAGTGTCTGGGCGAACATCTCGTATTTGCGGATGTCGTTGTCGCTCACAGAGCGGCGAGCAAAACGCATGGCCTCCTCAAAGTGATCCTTCCTGATCTCTGGGACAGGATCATAATCCTCATCCTGCAGGGTGGGGGAGAGAGAGGAGGGGGAGGGAGGGAGGGAGAAGAAAGGGAGGCATGTGAGGAGGGATGAGGAAAGAGATGGGGGAGGGAGACAGGCAGAAGGAGCGGAAATGTAGAGCAGGAAGAGAGAGGAGATAAGACAAATCGGAACATTACACTCAACTGTTTGAAAGATTAAAAGTTTAATCTTTCAGATTAAAACCCAATGACAGAACTAATTTATCGGTACCGTTCTGTGTGTGTGTGTTCCCAGTCCAAAGGCTGTGTGTGTTTAGGGGAACCTGTTGTCTGCCAGTCCTGTATCCAACAGTCAGCTGTGAGCCAAAGAACTCTACTCACTCAGTCCTCTTTAGGGAACCTGTTGTCTGACACCACCGTTTCTGTCTGTAATCCAGCACAGTCAGCCTCAGACACCACTACCACTATACAGAACAGTGACCTTCTACTTTACTCTACTCTCAGTCACTTTAGACACTCACTCACTCACTCAGACACCACTGTACAGAACAGTGACCTTTACTGCTCTACTTTACTCTACTCACTCAGTCACTCACTCACTCACTCACTCACTCACTCACTCACTCACTCAGACACCACTGTACAGAACAGTGACCTTTACACTCTACTCACTCAGTCACTCACTCACTCACTCACTCACTCAGACACCACTGTACAGAACAGTGACCTCACTCACTCACTCACTCACTCACTCACATATCCAGTGACTCACTCACATAATCAATCATACACACTCGCAACACCAGGGGTCACTAAACTTCTTTCTAAGAATTGTACAGGCAGATGCAGGCTGTTGCACTAGCTAGCGCCAAATCACCTGATTCATCAGATGATGATATCCAATCAAAACCTTAAGAAGGTGAATGTTGTGTTTTGGTGTTTTTAGAAAACAAAAGCCTGTGCCCACACTGCTCTTCTCAAATACGTTAAGTGAACCCAGGTAACAGGGGAATGAGGTTTCCCTGACAATACAAATGGGTGGAGCTACCGTACGCTCTCAGAACCAGACTGAGTTGAACCTATAATTATATTTTTGCTGTGGATAGAAAAAAACATGGTTTGAATAAGTCAGTGACTGACAGCTCACTGTGGCTCCACCTATTTCGGGGTCCATGAAGCCTCATGTATAATGTGACCCGAAGTATAATTATTATGTAAGCATTATGTGACCAGTAGGGGGCAGTAGAGTCGCTCTGACCATGGCAGTGTCCGGATGGGACTGCCTCTGTCTTTCTGCTCTGATCTCTGCCTCGATGGCCTCCCGGATGGCCAGCTTACACGCTCGCTGGCAGATCTCCGTCAGATCCGCACCTGAGAACCCCTCTGTGATCCGGGCCAGGTAAGGCAGGTCCACATCCTGTGATACACACACAGAATAACAAGTGTTTACGCAGGAATAACACACACATACAAACGTGTGCACTCACACACACACACACACAGAATAATAAGTGTTTACACAGGAACATCACATACAAAGAAGCTTACACACACACACACAGAGGACACAAGTGTTAATGCAGAAACAAGACACAGAATTACACACACAGATTAATAAGTGTTTATTCATGACCAATACACACACAAAAAGTTAAAAGATTCATATATACAGAACTATACACAAAAAATACTTATACACACACACACACACACAATTCACACAGAAAAAGCCACTTGGCAATTTTAACACTAAAGCAAATCCAATAATTTCTAGCCAATCACATCAGCTCAAAGCAGAACACAAAAGTGTACTGTGAGCGCCCGTGATGTGACCGTTTGGGTCTGCAGCCCAGGTGAAAAAAGGAAGGAGGGGTGGGACTTGTGCAGTTTTTGGAAACTGGCCCGAGTGAACCTTTCGAAGAGTGGCGTGGCAGCGGAACACTGACCCGAGCAACGGGAGACTTGCGCAGGTTGGCGGACAAGATGGCGGTGCGGGAGGGCAGGTCAGGGAGGGGGATGTAGATCAGCTGGTCCAAACGGCCGGGACGCAGGATGGCGGGGTCAATGATGTCAGGCCTGGGGAATGACGAGACAGGACAGTTACACACACACACACACTCACACACTGCCTTGTCATCCACACATCTACACACAATCATGCATACACACCTGCTATTCTTTCCAGTCCACATACACACAACCATATGCGCTCACACACAGACACATGCGCACACATACTTACACACAGGCACAAACACACACTCTCAAGCACACAGGTTTTAACAGACCTGTTGGTCGCTCCGATGATGAAGACGTTCTTCTTGTTGGTCATGCCGTCCATCTCTGTAAGGATCTGATTGATGACACGGTCAGCCGCACCCCCCGCGTCTCCGGCTCCACCCCCACGGGCCTTGGCAATGGAGTCCAACTCATCGAAAAAGAGGATGCAAGGAGCGGCCTGTCTAGCCTGAGGTCAAGAGGTCAAAGTTCAGAGGTCAGAAGAGGAAACTGGGAGGTAGTTGAAATCTTGAGGAAGATTAAAACGGTTTTCTCGAATCTGCATTGTTATCAACTGCCATCAATCTGACAGAGCGCATACCAAATACCTCACTCATAAGCTCCACCCCCTCACCTTTCACCCCTGTTCCCCATTGTCAAAGTCTAATCCTTCACATATAACCCCACCCCCTCCATACAAAGTTCATGTACAAAGTTCTACCCCCTCTTCCTGTACTATACCTCCCAAAGCCCCACCCTCACATGTAACTCTGCCAATCATCTTCCAAGCCCCACCCCCTCACCTTGTCAAAGACGTCCCTCACGTTAGCCTCGGACTCGCCGAACCACATGGTCAGCAGCTCGGGCCCCTTGATGGACACAAAGTTGGCCTGGCACTCGTTGGCGATGGCCTTGGCCAGCAGGGTCTTCCCGCAGCCTGGGGGCCCGTAGAAGAGCACTCCCCGGGAGGGTGTCATCCCAAACTTTAGGAATTTGTCCGGGTATTCCACCGGGTACTGCAGCAGGGCAGAGAGGAGACGGGGGGGTCAGCTGTGGATCCAGCTGGACCTCAGGTACACAGGTGTAAATGTGGACCACTGACAGTGAAAGGGTCACCCAGGGAATCTGAGGCAGTACAGGTGTATATTGGGGGCATTACCTGCACAAGCTCCTGTAGTTCCCTCTTCACCTCCTCCAGGCCCCCAATGTCCTCCCAGTTCACCTGTGGAACCTCTACCACTGTCTCCCTCAGTGCTGACGGGTTACTCTGGCCCAGGGCCCACTGAAAGACAGACGGAGAGAGAAAGTGAGTGAGACAGACAGACAGATAGATACTGACAGGCACACAGGTAGGCAGGTAAATACACAGACAGACAGAGAGACGGGAAAACCTGGATCGGTTAGTATTTGGAGATTCAGCTTTCAGGCTGACCTACCAGGCTGAATGAAGGTAAATGGATAAATAAAATAGACATGGCTGACCCGGAAGTCGTCCATGGTGACGGCGAGGGAGTTGAGGAGGTCGGCGTCAATGGTCTCGTCCTCCAGGTCGATGAGGGTCATCTTCTTTCGGATGGCCTGCAGAGCGGCCTCGGAGCACAGAGCCGCCAGGTCTGCCCCCACGTGCCCGTGCGTCTCCATGGAGATCTGTGAGAGGGGGCAGGTGAGAAGGGGGTGTGTCTCGCTTGTGACTCTATCTGAATAACCTTGACTAGTAGTTCTGAGAAAGCAAAGAGTGTAGCAATTAGAATGTTTCTCTCTCTCTCCTCATTTCCTTTCTCCTCTTCTGTCCCTCTCTGCTCTCTTCTGTCCCCCCTCCTTTCCTCCCTCCCTCTGCACTCCTCCCTCCCTACCCTCTCTCCCTACCCTCTCCAGGTCCACATCGTCAGCCAGTTTCATGTTCTTGGTGTGAATCTGCAAGATCTCCAGCCGCCCTGTGGAGTCTGGAATCCCGATGTCTATCTCCCGGTCAAACCTGCCTACACAGAGAGACGCACAGACACGCAGACAGACAACAAGCACATTTTCCAGGATGTATAAAGTATCCGACATTATACATCCTGTACCTGTGACACTTTGGTACAGAGCTCAGGTTTGAGCATAGACTCTTAGCGTTCTCTGATTGGTTAGAATCACCACAGATTCAGCTCCTGTGTTTGTCCTGCCCCCTCAGCCTCTTAGCTACAGGATACTCCAGTTAGCAACTGGAATTTCCAGTTCTACATTAAAGTACAGAATGTCCAAAGCACAGCATTGTACTTGACCATGCCCCTTCATGAATTCTCAGATGTACTCCATATATTTCAAATTTACATATGGGAAGAAGGTGTTAAGAATTTAAATGTTTATTAGAGTATCTGGTGGGCCTATAGAATCTGTGTGGAGTGTTAATGACTCCCCCCACCCCCTCCCTCGCTGTGTTTCCCAGAGTTCTCTCTGACCAAAGCGCCTAAGAGCGGGGTCGACGCTGTTGGGGCGGTTGGTCGCTGCCATGACGATGACGTGGGCGCGCTGCTTCAGTCCGTCCATCAGGGTGAGGAGCTGGGAGACGATCCTCCGCTCCACCTCTCCGTGTGTCTGCGGCAGAACGCACGGCAATGACTGTGCACAGCCTGCACTACGGGTGCGAGTACTGACAGCACGGACCACACACTGGCACTATAAAACACTGACACTACAGTGTCAGTTAATGATCGGTTAATGAACTATACTTCTGCTAAACTAGCTGTGTTAGTTTTCACTGCTTTTCTTCCTCACCTTCTCCCTTTTGGGTGCAATGGCATCCAGTTCATCGATGAAGATGATGGCTGGAGCGTTCTTCTCTGCCTCCTCGAAGGCTTTGCGCAAATTACTCTCTGACTCTCCGGCCAGCTTGCTCATGATCTCCGGGCCTGGGTGCGACAGAGAACAGGATGCACAGGAAATACATCACCTGAGTGACAGGAGGAGGAAGGTGACCGATTGTACCATACAGGAAGTTACATCACCTAAGTGACAGGGGGGATGGGCAACTGATTGTGACACACAGGAAATTACATCACCTGAGTGACAGGAGGGAGGGGGACTGACAGGGAATGACATCACCTTAAATTGTATTTCGATAATGTATTTTTGTTCCTGAGATTACAGCACCATATTTGGTGACACTCCATGGTGTAGAAAGAGTCTCACCGTTGATGAGGAAGAAGAAGGCTCCTGTTTCATTGGCGACAGCGCGCGCCACCAGGGTTTTCCCTGTTCCTGGGGGGCCGTACAGCAGAATCCCACGAGGAGGCTGAGAGGGGATGGGGGATGGGGGGGATGGGGGAGGAGATCGCAGAGAGCAGAACGCAACACCTCAAACATCCTGACATGGGAATGTCAGTCAGGTTTGACTCCATTAAGGCGGGACTCATGTACACAGATGCCATTTGTAAAGGGCAGGAACTTCAGAGTTTATGTCTGATGATTATGTCTCATGCGATTTTTTTTTACTGTAACTATTGACTGATTGCTTCGGTAAGTGAGTTCACTTATTTCAACTTATTTATTGATGGATTGGTTTATTAATTCTGTCGCTGGAATTTCAGAGTTCAACTGGAGTTCAGCCAACAAGTAACTTTTCTAAAGTAGACAAGTGCTGAAACAATCCAAAAACTACCCGACACTGTGGCCATCCAGGACTAACTTCTAAAATCAGTAGTCTAGAGGGCTTTGGATAGCTGCTTGGTTTGGCTAGTTGCATAATTTGCAATGGAGCAGAAAACTCAGTCAAGCTGAGTTCTTGAGTGATTGACTAATTGAGTGGCTGGTTGTTGGGCTGCTCACCTTCACGCCGATGGCCTTGAACAGCCCAGGGTGACGAAGGGGCAGCTCCACCATCTCCTTTATCTGGGCCAGCTGTTTGCGGCACCCGCCGATGTCGTCGTACCCGATGTCGTTCAGGCTCTCTTCCTCATCCTGGGCCAGCGCATAGGACACAAAAACAACCCGGTCACTGGCCTCGAAACCCTCTGCCATCACTGTGTGTGACACGATTCACGACCACGCGGTTTTTTTTCTCTCCGTCTTTTGTTTGTTGCTGTTTTTCTTTTTGTTTTACCTTTTCCCCGGTTTCAGTACTTATTTTAGCTGAACTTTGTGTGTCATGTTACAGTGCTCTCAGTAGATCTGCTCCATCTGCTCAGGACTACAAGGACTACTGACGGAAATGGGCTTAAATCTAAACCTGACAGTATTTATACAATTCCTTATATGTTGATCTTCATGCACTGTCCATAAATGAATAAATAAACAAATAAGAATGTATCTGACCACACATACATCCCTTCCAGAGTGGAATCTTTGCAAAATAAAGCTCGGGAAAGATCCAAGACACTGTGCATTCTCTGAATATTATCATGGATAACGCTGGAGAAACCTACATTCTTACTTCAGCGAATAAACTCTGTATCCTCCTATCTCATGAAGTTTATCTGATCTTGTCTTTTCTTGTCATTGAGCAATGATTCCGCCCTCAGATCATCTCTGAGAGCCGTTAAAGTATGCATCGTAATTCACTGAGCCGCGGCAGAGCCTCCTTTACAGACCGAGTGGCCGAACGCAATGCGCACGAGCACGCCTCATCAACGTCAGGCCGACTGATTATTTATTATCAGCCAAGCAGAAGGCAACCTACCACCAATACAGATCACACACTCCGCAAACAAAAACACTCACATTACAGCAAACAAGGGGCCACCAAATAAATTTGAATGCAAATAAACCATCCAAAGATGATAGCGCCAAAGATAATGCAATAACATGTTCTGCATTGATCATTTCAGCCACCTTATTAATATAGAATCTCTTGAATAAAACTTTATACTTGGGATCTTATTTGCGCTACACTGAGTAACAGAATTGCAACTGAAAGACCTCTTCAGTTATTAACTGGTTCAATACATTGACAACACATCACAATAGTTCTGGAAATCAAAATCATAATTTATGCAAATTAATCTCTTTGACATGAAAACTTTAAGGAAGAATATTTGAGAACCAGACAGGCTGCAGAACTCCTAAATAACTTCCAAATTCAAACTTCTTTTTAGTCGTGTCTTAGAGGCACCCTCACTCACCAAGTACCTGCTGTTTTCAAAGCATTGCCTACATTCCAGGAGGGTAAATTGTTGCATTTTGACATAACCTTTGAAGCTGTAAACCTGGTCCAAGGGTCCACCTCCTCCATTCTGTATGTACTCATAATTCAGAGGTTTTAATGTATGTGGTAACTGCTTAAAAATGCACTCAAGCACAGATAACAATGATAAATGAATAAAGGTGATATCATTTAAAAGGCAAGCGATGGTCCCTCCCACCTCTCTCTTGATTGGCTCCCCCTCGCAGTGGATGATCGTGTCCGGGGCAACAATGCAGTGGGGGGTGGGGTCTGTCTCCACAACCTTAAATTCCACCGCTCGCATGCCCCTCACCAGGAAGATATCCCCTGTGGACACATCAGTGCAGGCAGTCAGCACAGGGGGGCGCCAGAGAGTTGTCAGACATCAGCTCACCAATGGGAGGACAGTAAAGGCTTGTGAAAACCTCTTCGGTGTCAGGTCAAACTTTGCAACAAGTCATTGACTGTCTCTACCAGTGTATGCATGGAATTCATAACATCTGCAGGCAATGGTATCTGCTTATACTTCAGACAGTCACACAGTGCTTGTTTTTTTAACCTTATACCAGTATATCACGATTGGTTCAGTGCAAAGAGGTTGAGATGAATAAACAGTGTGTGGAACTGCTTTAATTGACTGATTAAGCTCTGTGAAACAATAACCAGCAGACCCCGCAGCCTTCATAAGGCGGCCAGGGCGCTGCTGTGTGTTTGTGAAATGTTTGCATTGACAGAATAGAATGTTTGACTGCATTCCAGAGCCGCACAGGTTGGAGCAGCTGTGTGAGAGACGACTTCTCTATTATTATTGGATGTAAGTCACCTGCCTTTGTGCACAGGTCGGTATGCCTCTAGGAAGTACGGTTTGAGGAAGACCTCGAACAGGTTTCCTGTGAGCCCCTGGATGGTGTCGTCAATGGGCAGCACGTGGATGCGTTTGCCGTACTTCACGTCCGGGCAGGCCTGGATGCTGCGGACACACAGGGGGGCCACAGAGAGGTGAGAAACCCCCTGCTACGGACCCACAACAGTGCTGCACTCTCAGCTGCTCACAGCTGTGTTTCAGCATTATACATAAACCTGCCCTAATCAGTACCTGGTGACGTCACCCTTTAGTTTTCCTTACTAGGACTTAAATGACATCACATGACATCACATCATCATCCCTCTGATGACCTCACTCAGTATATGATGACATCACACCGTGTCCTGTACCTGATGACATCACCCCAATAGCTGATGACATCACTTTACCCGGTATGATCACCCTGTACCTGCTTTCCCCGTTACCTGATGACATCGCCGAGCCGTACGCGCAGGTTGTTGCGTGTGACGCGGTTCATGCGCACACGCTCCTCGGCGCAGGTTTCGTCGGTCAGCACGATGCAGACCGTCTGGCGTCTCTTACGCCCCCGTAGCACAACAGTGTCCCCCCGGAACAGCTGCAGCTCCTCCATCTTCACCTGGGGCAACAGCCAATCACAGCGGCATTATATGGCTGTATGGGCCAATGATAAGGCCAGGAGCGTAATTTAATCCTTTGAACAGTGGAAGGTCTATAGAACTTGTAGCACAGAGTTTGCCATTGTGATTCTAAGGTAGGGCACTCCCATTGTACCCTTGAGACAGCAACTTCATTTGTATTCCTTCAGTAAATATCCAGCAGTATAAAAGCTAAATTTGTAAAAATGAAAGCTATATAAGCCACTCTGACTAAAGGCATCTAGATTTAGGCTAAATGCCTAAATGTAATGTAATGCAAACAGAGAACTGGATTTATATCTTGGAGGTTGCAGGGTCGATAGAGACAGGCAAAAGAGATGCCAAGAAACAGAGCTGGCCAGACCTACTATAAGCTATCAGTGACCCATTGATTTTGAGCCAATCACAATCATTTTTTTTACAGAGTACTATCTTTTGATTGGTTCAAGCAAGTCAATGATTGACGCCTCACTGTAACTCCGCCCATTATGAGGCTCATGAAGCTTCTTTCTCTCATCACCAGGGGTCAGTACCTAGGAAAGCCACTGCCATTGAGCAACGTAATAAATTTTATAAATGAAATATTGCACGTTGAATGGGGAAAGGAGGTTATTTAGTGGTGGAAAGTATAATCTAATGGACAGGTACAGTGCTATGCAGAGGTACAGAAGCGATTACCATCCCATCGTCATGCAAAATGTTCTTTAAGATAGCACCCTGGCTCAGTTGCTTCAGCAACGACATTCCTGTATGTCCAGTTAGGATGGCTGCCATGGAAATTTGGAGGCTGCAGGATAGAGATCAGGTGACAGTGCGCAGGTCGCTCTGTTCCGCCACCTGGCAGACCGTGCCGATGACGGGCCACTAGCTAGCTGGCTGTTGCCTAGCTAACTGACTGGATTCCTACTATAATCGCATTTTGTTTTGGCGCCCCCTGGTGGTGGACTGACCAAGCAGAGAGCCCTCCCCCTCCAAACGAGGAGTATTTTCCTTCCCCCAACACTGGCCCTTTTGGTCCACTGTATATACCTTCAACACGTATTGATTTAATCATTGCCCTTTTTGGTAAATTGTTCTTGTGAGGAGTATAAATTAGATGAGAATCAAAGAATCCGACTGTGACTGTCTGTGCCTGAGGTAGCTAACTTTAGTACAAATGTCATCCAGTGGCTAACTATGAGGTAGGTGCTACACACCTGTGATACACGGCAGGTAACTAAACACTCACCAAAACAGTCTACCCAATACTCACTGGAGGCAGGTAACATACTCTCAGATAAGTCACCTCGCACAGAGAAGGTAGATGAATGCAGCCAGGTAACACGCACTTACCTGAGACAGACACACGATGCTGTTGTCTTCGTTAAGAGCCTCGTCCACAATGAGCCGATTCGGGCGGTGCTTCTGTTTCAGGATGGCAGTGGAGTAATCCTCCCCTTTCGGGCTGGTAGGGGGAACAAAGGTACTGGAATTATTTACAGCTAGGTGTACGCTAGGCTCACTTGTCACTGACAGCCATTAAAAATACTGTCCTGGCTGCCACCAAGCCTCAGGGATGTTCACTAATAAACCAACAGTCACTTGTTTAATCTCAGTCTTGTGTGGGCGGAACTCCAGTTTGAGGCCACTGTTCAGAGACAACTCTTTGGTGGTACTTATTTAATAAATGTCAAAAAAGGCATACTTTTCCAGGCCAACTATTTTGATTGCTATCGCTTTCATTGAAGCAGCGTAGTCTGATCTCTGGCTTGCCAGCTCTGACCGTGGTGGGGACTCCTGTCGGAGCGATGTGCGATCATACAAAATTGGTGTGATCAGAAGTGGGAGATTCTCTGTTAGCAATCTATGTTTTCTCTAGATTTTAGTTACCTATATATGAAATATATGATCTATGTGCTTATTTTACATATCTGACCATAAAATAACGACAGTGTGACAATATACTGTGTATATGCTTGTTTTGTCCAGTAGTCTTGAGCACACTTGGAGGTAAAACTATTGACATTTCTGTTGTTCAGTTTGAGGTTCAGTTCTCAAACTAACCAGCCAACCGGCCAAATCGAACGTTAAACTGTAAATGAGGAGGTTCACATGGAGAATCAAGGCTTCAAGTTTGTATGTGTGTGTGTGTGTGTGTGTGTGTGTTCCCAGTCCAAAGGCTGTGAGCCACAGAACTTACAGCCGCCCTTTAGGGAACCTGTTGTCTGCCACCGTTTCTGTCTGTATCCAGCACAGTCAGCCAGACACCACTATACAGAACAGTGACCTTTACTGCTCTACTTTACTCTACTCACTCAGTCACTCAGTCACTCACTCAGTCACTCAGTCACTCACTCACTCACTCACTCACTCACTCACTCACTCACTCACTCACTCACTCACTCACTCACTCACACTCACACTCACTCACTCAGACACCACTATACAGAACAGTGACCTTTACTGCTCTACTTTACTCTACTCACTCACTCAGTCACTCACTCACTCACTCAGTCACTCACTCACTCACTCACTCACTCATTTATTCACATATACAGTCATGCTCACTCACATTCAATCGGTCAGTCACACTCACTCAATACACACACACACACACACACACACACGCTGGCACACGTGCAAACACAAACGGACACACAGCCCAGCTCCTGTTACCCCATGTGACTGGAGGAGTCTGAATTTAGAACTAAGTACAGCTCTGTTTACCCCAAAGATAGACAGTACTTCAGGGCCATGAATTCAACAGGGCATTTTATTTCCACAAAACAATCTCCCTCTTTCTCTCTCTCTTTCTCTCTCCTGTGTTTTCACAAAACAATCTCTCTCCCTCTCCTCTCTCTCTCTCTTTCTTTCTCCTGTATTTTCACAAAACAATTCTCTCTCTTCCTCTCAATCTCTCTCTCTAGCTCTCTGACTGTCTCTCGCCGTCTCTCTCAGCCTCTTTCTGTTTCCGTCCTCCTTTAATCCACTGTGTCTGTCACTGAGGCTTGTCAGTTTAGCGCAGCGCACGCAGTGAAAGGTGTCCCTGGGTTGGTGTCAGAGCGCTGTCACATGTCACTCACACTGCCTGCTCAGCATGCAGTCTGACCCCCCAATCCGGCTTCCAGAACATGCCGCGCGAAAACAGCGCGGAGAAACGCCACGGCAACAACAGCAGCGGAGCCACGGCAACAACAGCAGTGGAGCCACGGCAACAGCAGCGGAGCTGCATGCCACCTCTCATGCCTCTGGCAGCGGCACTTCCGAGGGACAAACTGAGCTTGTATGTGATGTGTGACAGACGGGACGTCTTGGATTTGACTTTTCTCCCAACTGCTGAAGGAGACATGCATGCTTGTATAGCACACACACACAAACACACACAGAACATATACACACACATATATGTGACGCAAAGACATACAGACACAAATATATAGCTTTATGACACACACACACACACACACACACTGGAAGCCACACTCACTCTGTTCCTCCGGAGGCCGGCATCCTCGCTCAGGCTCCTGTAGGCTGGTGCTGGGGGGTGGTGCTGGAGGTCGTGGAGCGGGACTCAGGGTAACTGAAGCTTGGGTCGCTGGGCGAAAGCGTCTGGGCTCAGGACGGCTGGCGGATCATGCGCCCTCAGTGGCTGGTGACAGCCGACCCCATACACCCCCCCACATCCCCCACATCGCCCCCCACCCCCGCTGTCCTATACTGGAGCCCATCCCAGCACAGATACTGTATCAGGGCCCCTTCACCCTTCTGTTTGCCCCTCTCTCTCTCTCTCTCTCTCTCTCTCTCTCTCTCGCTCTCTCTCACTCAGTCACTCTCACTCTTTAACACACAGGCACTCTCATACATGCACATGCACATGCACACTCACACAAACATAAACATACACACACACACACACACACACACACACACTCACAGTCATGCACGCACTCGCAAACAGAAAACAGAACTTTCCAGCAGCTCCACAAAGGGCTGTTAGCTCTGGGCTACATTCAGCGACAGAAAAGCAGCTCTGGTACATTCTGGAGCTGCCTGACCATGTGTCCCTCCCTCTTTCTCTCTCTCTCTCCCTCTTTCTCTCTCTCTCTTTCCCTCTTTCTGTCTCTTTCTCTCTCTCTCTCTCTCCCCTTTCTGTTTCTTTCTCTCCCTCTGTGGGCTGACTCAGATACTCTCCAGCTTTTCTAGCTAGTAGTCTTTCCCTATGAGGCTACCCTCTCTGACACTGTGGGTACATTCCAGTCATACCACCCCCAGAAACACACCCTCACACACATATATACAGTCATACATAGACACATATATACACGCTTATACTTACGCACACCCTCAAACACATATGCAGTCATGCACACACCCTCACACACATATACAGTCATACATTCACTCACATATATAGGCTTATACTTACACACACCCCCACACACATATACGTGCTCATACACACACTCACTCAAATCCACATTGATGCATACACTAACTCACATGCACATGTGTGCAAAAAAAGTAAACTGCAATTTGATCTGGGCAGGACCACCTGAATTTAGTAATACAGCTTGCAGTCATTATGCACTTTCGTGTTGTACTGTTAAAGGGACAGAAAATTAGAACTGCCAAAACCATTTGGTGAGTTTAAAGAAGTAAAGAGTTTAATTTTCCACAAGTAACTCAGCAGTGTGCCCTTTTTCATGTATGACAGATCAAGGTGTAACTGATTTCTTATATAGCCACTGTCTGTTTTATTGCAGTGTCAAAGAACAGGTGGAAAATATGGATTTATTTTTGGCATGCACACCTCCTGTAAGGTGAGTGGTGCCCTCAGATTTCTGATGGTCAGTTTAGTTGGCCAAGAAAAGTTCTCTCACTGTCAGAGGAACCACCAATGTTTGACTCTGATTGGTTGCTTGGAATCCCACCCACTCATGGATGTGATTGGTCAAACGCAGTGACTATGAAAGTTACCCTGTGATGAGCAGAATCGTTTCAGGTTTATCTTAGATACAACAGAACTGGACAGACACAGAAAACACTTCGGACTCCTTTATATTTTTTTTATTCAAAAGCATTTTATTTTTCTTTACAAAACAACCAAATGAAACAGGAAACCAAGCAATAATGGTGCACATTTTTTCTCTTCAAGTGTGAAACAAATAATAATAACCATAATAATAATAATAATAAAAAAGTGGAATAAATCAACATTCTGCACTTGGTTTAATTTGGCGCAAGGTAAGCATGAAGACAACTTATTGCAGGGGGTCGCTATTCTACAAGACTGTACATTTCCCCCGCCTGGAAAGCCATCATATTTGTAACAGATTGTGGAGGGATTCCTTTGAATACAACGGTAAAAAAAAGGATGTTATAAAAGATCTTTTGACTAATCTCCCCGTCAGTCACCAATGTGCACCTTATCTAGTAAAAGCTTGAAAACACAGAGCTGGGGCAGTCATTCTCAGACACTCCGACAAACAACACCTCTAACCCAAGGGTGGGCAACCCTGGTCCTTGAGTGCCAGAGCCATTTCGGGATTTCGTTCTGCCGAGTTCTCGAATACAGTTTGAGTAATTATGAAGTTCCTAATCCTGAATGGTGAAGCTCCTCTTCCAGCTCCAGCACATGGTCAACTGCAGTCATTAAAGCCTGATAATTAACTCTGTCTGTTAATTAACCCCTGTGTGATTACACTGTCATGGGTTTGGCTGGAGTGAAAACCAGAAATGTCTCTGGCAGTCAAGGACCAGGGTTGCCCACCCTTGCTCTAACCGAACCATGTGACTACAGCGTTGATCATTCTTGACGTTTGCAGCACCTCTTCAAAATTGTTTGCATCTTTTCTGGGATTTCTAACTTTCCTTAGATAAGCTGTACCTGACAGCATAGGAAATAGAGAGGATTTGAATTACAACTACTTTTTTTTTTTTTTTTTTTTTAATTTACCTACACAAAGAATTACTGCTTTTTTTGCTGACAAACAACTTGTTTACATTGGGTTATCAACTGCCATTTTCTGAACACCTCCAGACAAGCTTGCACTCCCCCAAAAGGGAAAAAGCAGTGGTGCTGGTGCGCCAGGAATAAATTCCTTCCAAAATGTAGGTGTACGCAACACGCGTGTTCTGGAACCACAATACAAAAGCAAAAAAAAAAAAAAAAAAATTTGCTTATTCTCAAACCTGACCACCTCCCATGTATTAAAAAATGTAGTTCATTGCAATTCCCTACAGAAAAAAAAATGTCTCCCTCACTCCGCCCAACCAGAAATGAATCATCTGTTGGTTCTACAGCTCTCCATCATTTTAGAAGAAATTCCAGAGGGAAGCCAACTCTCTACATGTGAATATATTAAAGAGTAAAATTTGGGATTTCATTTTAAAAAATGCTCTGCCCTGAAGTATGTCTGTAAAAACAGATAAATTAAAAATGACTGCAGTGTCAAAGAAATTTTCGCTGCTAAAAGTATAAGGAAAAAAAGGTCAGAAGCATACCTGACCTGTATTGCCAGATGTCAGGATTAAAACTCTAGCTACGCCATAAGCTATGGTGTTAATGGGGCCCTGAAGCTGCCCTGATTTGTAGGTAGTCTATTCCTAGCCAAGGGGCCATCCTTGAAAATGGGAAATTGCAGTTTCCGTGCAGGAAGTAAGAAGGTCCCTTGTGGACAGAGCTGGTACTGCACACAATGCTCTATACTACTAATTGGGTTTTAAATTCAGTAACCCCACAATGTGTAGGTTTACAAGAACAATCAGTCACTGGCTTCTTGGAATGAATGAAAATGTTTTTGCCCTTTCACAGCAAAGGGCAATGATGAGCTACATACAGTAGCTGCACTGGTGATGGAGGAATGAGGTTCCATTGAAAAAAGGTGGGAGGAGATTTGGACCAATGACTGCACCAGCTATGGAGAGACATACATTTTTCATTGGTTCAAAAAGTGTAGCTCCACCCATTTGTGACATCATGAAGTCCCATTCTCCCATCATTCCGCTATCTGCCCTTTCTGACCCAAATGGTGCTGCATTAGAAAAAGCAAATTCACAGTGAGCTTCAAACAAACAAATGGGTGATTTTAAATAGCTACAGCAAGTGAGGGTTTTTTTTTTTTTTTTTTTTTTTGCACTTTTTCAGTTCCCATTCTTTTACATTTTCCCATAATGTTCCACAAAGTCCTCAGTTTAAAAATTGTTGTTTTGCTTTAAAAAAAAAAAAAAAAAATTAAGTGAGTTGAGTCATATTTTTAAAAGTTTCTCCATCTCAGATGTTGTAGGAGAGTCATGGAAACAGAGGCAGGGGAGAGGAGACAGGACACCAGCCGCAAAGTCAAAGCGAAGAGGCGGGATGCGGTCCTGGGAGAATGGGGTGCCCTGTCATTTCTGGGGGCAGAAAAAGGGCCTGGAGCTGGGAGGACAGATGATGAGTGTGTGTACTGTCCGTGCTGTCAGACTTAACGCACAACCAACCTAATATCTCCTTGAAACTCACACACGTGTTATGAGTGTGTGTGTGCGTCTGTGTGTGTGTGTGTGAGCGCACATGTGTCTGTATATACATTTATTTGTCTGCATCACTGTGTCTATGTGTTTGGTAAATTAGTCTATATATTTGGAGATTTATATTTGCATGTGTTTGTGTATGAGCAAATGGGCGTGTACACACATTTTGGATGTAACTGCTTGTATGTGTTCTGCTCTGTGACGTTTATACTTCTGCCACAGTTCCGGCATCTCTCAGCAGAAGGCGCTGTCATCCTGGAAGTGGGTCCTCTGCAGAACCTTCACGTGCCGCTCATAAATTTTGAGGGCGGGGCCCAGCCTGATTGACAGGCCGGTCAGCACGTCATTGCGCTGCATCAAGAGGAGGGACTTCCCATCAATTTCCTGTTGGAGACAGGAAGTTGCGTATTACTACTTACACATGACCTGTGTCCAAAATTACCACTATTCACTATACATAATGCACTTTGTAGGGAGTTAGCCTCAAAGGTCATAGTGTACCATATGATGAATATGGTGCACTATGGGCAAGATTGTAGTCCATCCAAGGTTAGAGGTCTTATGCAAAGATGTTCCACACAAGTGATTGTTCTTGAAACAATGCTAAAAGACGAGCAGAGAAATACATGAAATCAAGCATGAACAACTGCAATGCAGTAGGGAATTTTAGAGGAATGTTAATAATAAGGTTTCGACTGGGTACACAACTGTAGATTGTACAGATGTTTGTGAAATACAACAGACACATCCTGTGCTTAGGTTAAAGGTCACAGACTTTTAAAGACCTTGTATCATTGCTCTGGCCAAATGTTATTTTACAACCTGAAGAATAAGGAACAAGCTGATTGTAAAGAGAGATTTTCACAGATCACACATCACATCTGCTATATGACATCTTATTCTTTAAATTATTAATTGCAGTTTCCATTACAATGGCTTGGCTGGCTGCTGGATTGTGTATTTAATGTTTCATTGTTTATCATTGTTTATCATCATCATTATGATGAATGAAGGAAAGTAATGCATATCCAATATGGCAGCAACTTAAATACTGGTGAGACACTCAACATTCCCATACCCTCCCTCTTTTGTTAGTTATTTAAAATCTTATTTTGCTACTGTTAACTATAGCACCCTGTTAAATAAAGGTGTCCAGTGCTTCAGCTTCCCTATTTACATTTCGGTATTTAGCAGAGCATCTTAACTTACATTTTGCCAATGTTATTACTAATTTTTAAAATATTAACTACATTATAAAAATCCATAAAAATATAAATTATACATTTAAAAAAAAAAAATGAAAATGCTTTTGTAAATTATCCAGCCACATAAAGCAATTTAGGCTAAAGGGTATAAAGGCTGTGCCCCATTTGGGAAATGAACGTGCAACCACTTGTGCTCATTCCCCAACCACACAACAGCTTTGCCCCCAGTTTCACAGGGCAGGTGTTCTTTGCAAGAACACTTTCCAAGTCTTTACTCTGTGTTTCCAAAGCAATCCGTTCATATTTTTTTATTTATATCCATGAGAGATCTTTAAGCTTAATCCACCATTGCTTGACTTAATCCAGAATTTTTTGACTTAATGTGTGTTGGCATTTCCCAATGAAAAACTGTAGAAGAAAGAGCATTGAGGGCATTTTGAAGGCACTTCCATAATCTTCTTAAAATAATGACATTTATTAATTTCAACAAAAAAATTGAAGAAAACATAAATAATAATTCTTAAACAATTCAAAGCAAACAAAAACAATTCCAAAAGTTACTGATTATGCAAAGAAGAGTTATAGTGATAAAAAAAAATTGTGTTCGACCCGCATACCATTTCTAATGACATTTTTACCACCTCTGTTACCCTATTGTTTTTAGAAACCCCTGCCCCATCAATAATTTACACAAATTTAAGTTTTAAGTCAAGTAACTGTGAGGAATAATGTAGGTGGAGAAATACTGAAACCAAGCGATGTTGTGCTGTGCACGCTAGCTCAATTTTTCATATTTTAATCAGCTAATCAGCATATTCCACCAACACTGGTGTTCTGCAAAAGAAAGAACCGCAAAGAAATATATTTCTTATAATAGGGCACAGATGGAATCTTTGATTGTGACACATAAATTTTTAAATATATTACGGAGGAAACTGATGAAAGAAACAACCTAAGAAAAAAACCTGTATGCACAAAGGTGATTCAGGAACGGCTTTCTACACATCTGCAGCGGGGCGGTGGAGGAAGTGGTTACAAACAGGATTATCACGAGCGGGAGAAGCTGTGAGCTGTGTGGCGTGTGGTGGTGCTGCGCCCTGGTGGCCGAGGGTGGGAACTGCGGACAGACCTGCGATCTGAAAGCTGCCGCTTGCTCTGGGAACCCTGCCTCGGTGAAGTAGCTGGCCACGTCCGCCACACTCCAGTCCACTGGGTTCTGACTGTTCCTCTCTGCCTTTACAAACCTGCAGGGGGAAGGACAGACAGAGACAGAGAGACAGACAGAGAGAGAGAGAGAGAGAGAGAGAGAGAGAGAGAGAGAGAGGCCACAAAAGGGAGACAAAGAATGGGGGGTGGGAAAGAGGAAGGACAAAAGAGGAACATGATTGTACGAGAGAGCCACGAGTTGAAGAAGAGGAGTAACAGAAATGGAGGATGTCCTCACTAGTACAGTCTTGGAGGTCTGGTGCACCTACTAAGGTGGGTTAAAAATGAAAATAAGTGCAGGTGACTGCTTCATTCAAAGAAACACTGTATGTAATCCCTCTGGACCGAGAGTGCTACAACTATGAAAGCTGAGAGGGCGACTGTTGGGTCAAACCGAATCTTCAGCCATGGTGGGGGGTCACACTCAATTTTATTAAGGCAGTTGACAAAATTGTATTGTGCGATAGACAAAGCTGCATTTTCTCTGCTCCTCACCAATCAAAAAGACTTGTGTGAGAAAGCATCCCTGCTGCTTAAACCACAGTCCATTACTCATATAGCTATTTATTTACCAGTTTGTTTGTCATTATGGGCAGTTTTATGGTGTTTGGTACATGCTGTTGCCAAATTTAAGGCAGACACTCTGGAGGGGGTGAGGTGCTTTTATAGGGGGTCCATTTTAAAGTGGCCCCTGGCCAAAAAGGTTGAGAGCCAGTATTCTATGTGTTACTGGAATGAAGCATAACACATCATTTTGAATCTTGAAATTGAACTCAGCCCCTTTCTGGTATTCTTAAGAATTTGTGATTTGTTTTAAACTGACTGGCCTAAGAGTCCACAGGACTTTTTCCCATGGCATAAACTGGCTGCTAATTTACAGGAAATTATGAAAATATGCAGAAGCTGTGGCAGTGCAGGACTGGAGTTTGATCCTTACCCACACCGCCCACTGTGACTGCGCCTTGACCCACACCGCCCACTGTGACTGCGCCTTGACCCACACCGCCCACTGTGACTGACCCACACACTGCGCCTTGACTGTGACTGCGATCCATGACCCCACCCACACTGCCCACTGTGACTGCGCCATGACCCACATCGCACACTGTGACTGCGCCATGACCCACACCACCCACTGCCCACTGTGACTGCGCCTTGACCCACATCGCACACTGTGACTGCGCCATGACCCACACCGCCCACTGTGACTGCGCCATGACCCACACCACCCACTGTGACTGCGCCATGACCCACACCACACTGTGACTGCGCCATGACCCACACCACCCACTGTGACTGCGCCATGACCCACACCACCCAGTGTGACTGCGCCATGACCCATACCGCCCACTGTGACTGCGTCATGACCCACACCCCACTGTGACTGCGTCATGACCCACACCTCCCACTGTGACTGCGCCATGACCCACACCGCCCACTGTGACTGCGCCTTGACCCACATCGCACACTGTTACTGCACCATGACCCACACCCCACTGTGACTGCGCCATGACCCACACCCCACTGTGACTGCGCCATGACCCACACCACCACTGTGACTGCGCCATGACCCACACCCCACTGTGACTGGGCCACTGGGATTGGACTCAAAAGTGATGGGAACCTCTGAACCCCCTCTGCTCAGGGAGCACCTGGGACCACTTACACTCCTCCATTAATTCCACGCTCCTCCATCGGGCCCGAGTCCTGTGGGGAGGCCGTGGGGGTCAGCAGGCAGGACGCCTCGCCCACCTCCATCTTGTACCCTGAACCTGAGACAGAAAGAGAGAGACAGAAAGACCTATTTATACTGACAAACGGAGAGCTCACATACAAAACAAAAACAGGCATGCACACACACACTCACATACAGGCTCACACACACACACACTCACACTCACACTCACACTCACACTCACACTCACACACACACTCACACTCACACTCACACTCACACTCACACTCACACTCACACTCACACTCACATGACACACACACACACACACACACACACACACACACACACTCACCCACACTCACACTCACACTCACACACACTCACACTCACACACACACTCACACACACACACACACACACACACACACTGACACACACACCACACACACACACACACACACACACACACACACACTCACACACTCACACACCCACATCGCACACTCACACTCACACTCTCACTCGCACACTCTCACTGACCACAGCTCACACTCACTGCACCATGACACACCACACTGTGACACACACACACACACTGGGCCACACTCACTCACACACTCACACTGCACACACCTGGGACCACACACTCACTCCACACACTCCACACACTCACACACTCACACAACCTGACACACTATTTATACACAGAGAGCTCACACACAAAAACACACACATCACACACACACACACACACACACACACACACACCTCAATACAGGACATAGGTAATGGACACATTTAAATTAGCACACACATACACATTGCGTCCATACTGTACTGCTATACAAACCAAGCAAACAAGAACCAATACAGACTGGAAGGCTTAACTTACAGCTTTCTGCAGAAGAGGTGAGGTTCCCTCCCTCTGACACGACCATCAGCTGATCCTGTGTCCATCCAACCGGGAGAGAGAAAGAGTGAGTGAGAAGATGGGGGGAAGGAGAAAGTGAGAGAAAGAACACATATTGAGTTGAGCAGAAACAAACAGAGGAAGAGACTCTCCAGCAGGGGGTCAGAGGTCACCTGTGAGTCAGAGACCAGCTGGTCCGGGGTGACAGCGCTCTCCTCTGCCCTCACCTCCTCCACTCCCTGTGTCGTCTCTCTCTGGGTGGACGGACAAACGGCCCGTGACTGCAACCCCGCCTCTGTACCTTCAAAAACAAGAGGACAACTTCAGACCATTTCCCCCAACACACGCTTACCAGCCCAGCTCAGCCTTCTCATACTGTTCCCCATTTGTGAAACCGTGAGCAGTAAAATAAGAGTGAGTAATGTTAAAAACACAGAAACACTCGCTGCAAATACACAGACAAACATAGCCAAGTGTCCACACTACTGCCCTCATGTCCAAAGGCATCCAAGCACACACATACACACATTATTTCTATTCAATTAACAAAGAAGTTGATGATTTCGTGCTTCCCTTATGTTGCCCACCCTCCGCACGCACGCATGCACAAACTACAATTACTTGCTGTCCAAGGCCAATTTCCATTCAATTAAAGGGACAAAATAAGCTGATACTATCTGATCTGGTACGCATGGACACTTGGGTTTCTTCAGCATTTCCTTGCTGTTATCGATGCTCCTTTCCATACGCATGCCTTCCTCAGCTCCCAACATCCACCTTCACAGCTCAGAAATAACCGGAAACAGTGCTGCGAGTCGTGCTCACCGCAGAGCGCTAGCTACTGATGGTGCAGTCAGATAAAACCATCAACCAGAGAGCAAGCCAACACACCGCAGGGTAAGGCAGTTAACGCAGCCAGCCACAGCCAAAACCGTGCCGCGCCACTCCATTTCCGGTGTTTATCAGACCTAAACACAGCCAGTCACCACTGTCAATGGTTTAGCCAATACTTTTGAGAAATTCTGGCACTGGGGCTGGTAAACATTTCTTCACAAACATTATGCTGAAAGCTTTTGATTCATTCATAGGGCTCCCTCAAAACCCAGCCTCACTTGTTTTCTGTCTCATACCCTTATGGTAATAGAAGCCTGACCAGGTTTACTCATTGATGTGAAATAAGACAACCCAGATTCCAGAGAAATGCTTTATTAATAAAACAACAGTCAGTTACTACTTCTGACTAATCCCCATCTTGTGCTCTGATTGGCTATCTCAACATCCAACTCAGTCTTTGGCCAACAACGCAACGCAAGCCAGAACCAAACAGACTACTGGAAAATATATCACCAACTGTAACTTCCCTTTAATGATGCTCGAGACAGAGACTGAAAGAGAAAGTCAAAGAAAGACAATGTGAGAGAGAAAGAGAGACAGCAATAGAAAGAGAAAAAGACAGTCAAAGGATTTCCCAGGTTCCCTGTCAAGCTTCAACGCAAACAGAATCTACGAGGGTCAAAGGTCGAGACTACACAAGAGTAAACTTGCTCTTACATGCTTACATCCAAAAAGACCCAGTGCACTTTCAACCAAGACCTGAGCAGCTACGGGCAGTAACTACAGAGCTGTGACATCAGCAGAAGTCATGTCAGCCATTGGGTAGACCGTTTGTCCTCTTTCCTGGTGAGTTGGGTTGGCATACATAGGTAGGCAAGGTGGGGGTGATTTGGAGCAATGGTGACATGATTACAGCAGGTTGTTACCCTTTTTACCCCGGTACCTCCAAACAGGACCAAAATACAGGTCTATCCTCAAGTCTAAATGCTACAATCAGCATGGAATGATGGGAGAGTGAGGCTTCACGAAGCCCTATCACATACTCTCACTGATTGGTGGTCTTTGAACAAGTGGTTCTATTCCCGCTTCTTGATTGGCTTAACTCTATTCGTAGCTCCACTCACTGCGGCGGCCCACCAAACCTCACTCCTTCGTCATCACTTCCCTCAGCTCCTGATTTGCCATTGTCAGACTGACTTACCTTTGCTCCAGAAGTCAGACAGCTGCCTCACAGCGAGCCAGCCTCTCGAGAGAATGCCCATCCCTGCCTGCCTGAAAACCCCCTTTATGTCCCTTACGGTCTCAGGCCCCTTCTCTTAAGCAGCCAGTTTTGTACCAGACAGTTCCTGTGCTTCCACAGGTCCCACGATTCCTGCCAGCATGATGCTGTTTTCCAGCAGGGACCGGCCACACACAAATCTGCAATTTAGCGCATTAGTCTACATCCACAGACAGCATGCTTCACCATTAAAGGGAAAGCCTTTTTTAAATGAAGCATATAACTGCAATTATTGATTCCCTCCCCTCCTCCTCCTCCAACTCATTGTTAATGAACTACCTCTCTCTTATCATTCAAGTCTGTTTGTTCCTAAGTTACATGCAGTGCTTCTTGTTTCTGCTTGCTGGTAAGAGCCCATATTGATGAAACACTGTAGAGCAGGAATAATGTTCTAGGATCAGGCCTTCCTGTTCCATTTTCTAACTTTATCTATTGTGAGATGAGAAGGCAAAGCTGATCCAAGATCAGATTAGTCCTGAGAGACTCATTTGAGTGCTGTTCAGCTGATATATCGTATCCTGACGATGGTTTTGAACAACGGTTCAAGCCCAGTAAACTGACACTGCAACTAAAGTATTGCAGGAAAACGAAATGATCTAACCTCCTCCCAAAATAAGTTCACATGTGCTGTGGTATATGTTCTTGGACATTTTACATACATGATGTAGCCATCCTGTTCATAAAAGTTAGTGATCAAATGATGGGGCATTACATTTCAAACTAGTTTAGCAAATTACTACATCACCCCTCTCTGCTTCCATTTTTTGGAGTATTTTTCCCCCAAGAAAACCAGGATGTAAAATTGACTATAGAGGGCTTTTAATTAAGATGGGTCTGGCAAGACACATGATAAATGGATGAAATTCATTGTGCTTACCTCAGCCTGCACCTGCCCTGGCCTCCATGTAACCACTCTCATCCAACCTTCCCCTCCAAATCTCTTCACATAGCGAAAGCCCCTGCTCAAGGTGACTCATATAACCTACATTTTCACACCTTTTCAAAATGTGACACAGTCTTATTCAGCTGAATGTTTTCACGAGGAATTTCAGGTAGGTACAGTTTTGCCTAGCTTGTGACTAGAGAAGGAGGGTATACTCCACCTGGAGGTTGGAGGAAAAGACGTCTTCTATGAACCGATGAACACTGTTGCTTCCCTAAACAATACAGCACCCCCCCAACTCCGTTACCCAACCAACACACTTCTCTGCACAGCCAAACCAATTGTAATTGTCCAGTCTGCTGTGTGGAAACACGAAACACACAGCAGCGACACACTTCACAGGAAACACCACAATGCATGTGGAAATCTACATTAATGCATACACTGCATCTAGCTTGCAAACGACAAACATATAGCTACAGTAAATACAGAAACTCAATGTGCACACGCATGCAATATATAACTTGCTGTAAAATGCAGACTTACAGTAAATACAAACACAAGCCATCCAATGACTAGGCCTATATTCATACTCAGTGTATCTAACCTACTGTCAAAAGCAGTAGAGAGTATATCAAATTTGCAGTGAAACACCCATTCACAAACCATACACTGTACCACGCCTGCAAAGACACACACACACAGCAAGCATGTGTAACTTGCAGAGACACATAATGTATCTGACCTGCAAATGTGCAAGCAAACACACACACACACACACACACACACACACACAAAGTGCACGTAATTTGCGGTGAGAAACGCACAATCACTAATCCAGTGTACCTGACCCGCACAAACTCAAAGCACAGGATCACATGCATCATACCTGCATCTCCCTGAAACTCTGTCGGCACATCCTCAGAGCAGCAAGCAGCAGAGGGACATGCTGGCGCAGAAGAGGAGGAGGAGGAGGAAGAGGAGGAGGAGGAGATGGGATGAAGCTTCCCCTGGGGACTGCTAGGAGGGTCTGTGATGTCAGCGCTGATGCTAGGGCCTGCGAAGGGCGTGGCCTGGGCACAAGCAGCATGTGAGAGCTCCATCGGGGCGGGGTCAGGGCAGGGATGGGCAGGGGACTGGGGGTTGCCCCCAGCAACACCATGGGGCACTCCCATCTCCCTTTTTGGGACAGCACACCCAGAGTTCCCTCTGTCCTGCTGACCCACAGGTGAGCAAGGAGCACCTTCACTGCCGTCCTGGGTCTTCACTGCCCCCTCTTCCTTAATGCATTCTGTTTCCATGGCAGCTGCTTTTTTCACCTCCACCTGAAGGAGAAACACAAGAGGGCAAGGAGATAATCTCTGAGCAATCATCTTTGGACGTTAATACTTCATTGTTATATTAATGCATGCTAAGAGCTCATCAAAATCCAGCCATTTTGACTACACAGAAATGACCGAGTTTTTTAAAATAAAAAACTAGCGTTACCTTGGTTTAATAAAGCTCTCCCACTGCCATCGCGTCGCTGTCCCCCTGAGATCATACACGAGGCAATGTAAACCAGCTTCTACTATTCAACATGTGACGCGGTGCGCTTTAAACTTGAAAAAAAGAACCTACGCTTCCTCAAATTGCAACACGGAGGGAGTGATTTTCTCTGCTGTAACACGATATTCAACTGTGTAACAGGCGTCTGTATTGGCACTGTTATAATTCCGTCCTCATTGATCAATGTGATTCATGTCTAATTAGTTAGTATGGTTTCGTAACAGTGGAAAAAACATTTTGTCAACGTCTCACGACAGTCCGCCCCCTTAAAAAATGCATGTCTCCCATCAAAACCAATTAAACACGTAGCGAGAGATAAAGATTGGAGATTGAGTCGCATAGAATTAAGAAGCTTAGCGAAAAGCCGGGGCTAGGTTTGCTTCGGCACTGCCCGAATTTCCGCCATCGCGCTGCTTTTACCTCGCATGACCGAAGTGCCGCACAGAGCGTCAGCTCGAGCAAGCAACTGCGCTGCTCATAACCCGACACACGCACTTCATTCCACTTCTGAGCGCGTCTGCCTTCCAGACACCGCGCGTGCGTGCACATTCCCCACAACTTTTTACTAAATCAACACCGTCGGCCGCGACGATCGTTAAAAAAAATACTGTTGATTCCACACCGAGCGAGCGAGCGAGCGAGCGAGCTGAGGGGGTTCTCGGCAAAGAGTGCGTGCGTGTGTGTAAAACAAGCAGCGACGGACACGAGAGCAGGGCGCTGTTGAACGAGTAGCAAAGCCCGCACCTTTGTACTCCGACGCTGTACTGTCGCGCTTGGACAGAAAGGAGGCAGACATTTGCATATTTAAACAGAAGACAATGACAAAACAACGTGAAAACTGACCATCGCCACCTAATGAAATATTAACTGTAAACACAAACAGGAACACTTTCCGACGAGACAAGTATTTTACAAATCATGGTAAAAATGTGGGTCAACAAAAAAATATGCTCTCAAAATAGTTTGTGTGTGATTCGCTTCGCTGAAAAAAAGCTGGGTACAACTGTACAATCGGTTCTTGTATTTAAACAAAATACATTTTACAATAACAGAGTGTAACGCCATGCGGTTTACAGGACGTGTTGTAAATATTAAGTAAGGCATTAGGCTACCTTTTTCGCCATGTGTCTATCCTGCAGTGCGCTCTTCAGGAGTCGCGCGGACGGCTTCGCCGCTCCCACTCCTCTAGCCGGGAGAGTGATGTTCCCGAACCTAGTCCTTCGCAGTCGACCCCTCGCCACCTCTCTCTCAAGCACCACTTTGACTTTGCTGCGGGTCAGCTTTTCCTGCGATAGGCGCTCCTGTGAGCTCAGGAAACCCAGTATCTCCTTCAAGCCTAATGGCGTGTGCCCCCGGGCTGCGGCGGCTCCCCGACTCCTCTCGGCCAAGCTTCGAACAGAAGCCACCAGTCGGTCGCCTAAGTCTGGATTTGTTAAGTCAGACCCGCCACGACTCCCTGCCTTCGCTCCGACCCGGAGTTTGGGCTTGAGCGACGCTTGCTGCTTGTGCCCGGGGGGGTGGCTGTTGCTGGCGTTGCTGCTCGTGCAAGTTTTCTTTTCCTTGTCATTACTACCCTCGTGCCCGGACAAGCCCGCTTCCACTCCTCGAGACCCCCTGGTCTTGTTGGGAGTAGTACCGCTCTCACTATCGTCGTTGGTGCTCGCATCTAGACTAGGAGAAGCACTCCTGCTCTCCGTCTGCGGCAGTTTCTTGTCTTTCTGTGCACTTGCTTTCACGCCGCCGCTCCCGGCTGCACAGCGAGCTTGACTCTTGCAAACCGCTGCGCCACAGCTAAGACAGCAGTTTCCGCTAGCCGGGACCAGAACCGCTTCGTTTTTCTTGGCGGCGACGGCCGTTGTTTTAGGCTTGGGGTCACAGTACTGTTTTGTCTCAATCAGCTCCGAGTCTTTGCCCCCGGTCTCCTTCGTCTCTGTGGGACTGTGCGCACTGTCGCTGTTGTTGGATTTGGCGTGTTTGGTTTGTTCCCCCACAGCTCCGCCACTGCCGGTCGTCTGTTCAGTCTTTTTTCGGCTCTTTCTCTGCACCTTGGCCGCGTTTCGGTAGGAGATTGAGCCTTTGTAGCTAACTTTCAACACTGTTTGCTCTTGGATCAGTTTTTCCAGTTCGGAACGGGTTCGATCTGGGTCTGATCCGTGTCGCCTCCGGACCATTCGACAAATTCTTTCAAGGTCCGGTCTGGCTTTTCTCGAGCGCAGCGAGTCGATGGTCTCCAAAATCCAGTCACGGTACCTGGGTTCAGACATGCTGATGGGTGGGTTCGGTCGGGTTTGGCCGACTGCTTCAATCTTGTCGTCTCTAAAGTGACGCTGCTGCTCCGATCCGGTCCGAGCCCGGCTGGGAATGAAGCGGAAGCCTTGCTGTACGCCTGCGTTGCTCACATTGTGCGCTTAAGGTGGACTGTCAGAGATATAACACTCCGCTACCTACCAGACCCGGGAGGCGGGATCATTTAAGGTGGTATTGAGAAGATACTCATTTTGCGCACCTTCCGTATCCTATTGCAACGTCCTCAAGCTCGTTTAAAATAAATAAATAACATCCTCTGGTTGCAGCAGTTTGATTAAACCGTTCCACAGTTGTGCCAATCGTTATTATCATTCTCAAGGAGCACAGTGAGCCACGGTTAAGAAAAAAAAAAAAAAAAAGTAAATGAATGCCAGACGGTTTGAATTTTAACAAGTAAAACTTTATTGGAATGATACTTATGTTGCAAAATATTACACTTTTTGTATTTTTTTTTTCTCTTTAACATACTCGTTGTGTCCTAAGGGTCTGAGCCCAATTGCACGGAAGAGGGAAAAAGAAGTTTAAGACTGTCAAAGGCAGAGATATACAATGTCATTTTCCCCAAAAGGTACGACTGACTCACCACCACTGCACCCACATGGGAGGAAAAACAGATTTTATGTTATTGAAAATACATTTAGAAAATATGAAAAAAAAAAGTAAAATAACAAATGAATTTATTTCCTGATTGTTTTAGAAAGTAAAACAGAACAGAATTTTAAAGAAAAATTGTAAGGTGGGGGGTGTGATTATCCCTTCAAGAAAAGAAGATAAAATGCAGAAATCCTGATTGTGACAGAGCAATGGCTGGAAAACAAGGGAGAAGGGGGCATACAATAACAAAATCACAAAATAAATAATAATAATAATAATAATAATAACCATAATAATAGGGTATTCAGGAAGCCTAAATGAGGTGCGGTTATCGTTTCTCTCACTTAGCCAGAACGGTGAGTGAGTGAACCTGTTTGGTTCTTCTTACAGTGAAAGGTAATTCCCCTCTCCACCCTGATCAGACCCACAGAGCTGTGAGGACCCAGAGACGGCCTTTTCCACTTCCCCACACACACCCACATAAAGTCTAAACAAATAAGGCAGAAGTGTACACCTCTACTTCTTAATCCAGCAGCGTGAGAGAGACTGTATCCACACACCGTGTGGGGACATGGTGAACAGAGGGTCAGGGACTATTCATCACAGCCAGGCCAAGAGGCAGACGGTTAACGATAACAAACCAAACGGCACAAAATATTCCTGTAGCATCTACACGAAACATTCAGTAACGGTCTCCCCACTGACACCGCTGTCACTCTGGGCAGATTCCGTGGGACAGACATGTAAAACAAGGGATGAAAACACACAAAATGAACTGATATTGTAAGTGGCTGATGTACATGACTTCAGGGAGTATTGAAAAAAAAAAAAAAATATATATATATATGGCATTGGTTGGAGATGTGATGACCCAGATGCTGATTGGCCAGTCTTCCTGTCAAACCCTGGTTCGACCAATGGTGTGGCTCGGATGAGTCCTTTAAGTTTGTGTTTTGTGCGATCTGTTCAGTTCTCATCTGCACTTTTTAAACCATGACTGCGTCTGTCAACTTAATTTACATGGGAGATTTTTCTTTTTTTTTTTTAATGGACATTAATTCATAATTTTTGTGCCAATGTTTCCCGGTTCATGAAAGGGACCAAGGTGGGCATGAGCCCTGATAGCTTCCAGCTACATAAGCAATATAATCTAATCAAGGCCCTGTAACCTCAGTTATTGAAAACATATCTTTGTAAGATTCACTTTCAACCTACCTCCAGGTTCTGTCATGGACATTCAATCACAAAAAAATAATAATAAAAATAAAACTGACTACACTCAAGCTTATATGACAAAAACAAAACAAAAAATATGTATTAGTGCTTGGTTAAGTAAATGAGAAATCACAAATATACAAACTGTCAGTGGTATACACAGAGTTGCATCATGGGGTCATGGAGAAACCGTAGCGACCATTCTCTCCTGGAAATGGACGCCTTAATAGCTAATGAGAGCTACACTCCTCCAAAACAAAGCAGTAAAACTTAGCAGAACAAAATCCTCCATTATTCACAAAACCCAGCCCCGTTCTCATCCCATCTCACTGATATTAGGATTTTATTATCGATAGCATTAAAAGACACTGTACAGCACAGGTTTTCCCCTGGGGGTGTGGGGGAATCATATTAGAAAAGTAGAACAGTTTTTGAATGAAGTGAAACAATATTCTTTGTTATTATCATTATTGTTAGCATTATCGCAATCATTCGTCTGAGCCAGAGAGAATGTACGTGCACGATCATGGACGTCTGAAGTGCACAGGGATTGGCTGTGAAAGCTGGGGGCTGATTGTGATGCGTGAGGGGGCGGGCCAGCAATTGGGATAGGCACCGGATCCATTAAGTTAGTGAAGGATGAGTGAGGTGACTCATGTTAATCAGAGTTTCCAACCAATGAAAGAGGGTTGAAACAAAGTTTTTGCTACGACGAGAAACAACAACTGGTTCAAACCAGGGAGTTACTGGTACCATACTGGTAGGTCCAAGTATTTTGGTATAATGGTACTTCGTTCTCCAATCAATAATCAATACCTGAACTACCTCACAAGCCCCTTCCCTCTGCTTAGATGATCTCCATCAGACAAGTCCTTCATTCCTTAGGTTGACAGTTTCACAACAAACAGCCTTCCACATGTGCCCTCAGCTCAATACTCCCAAGGATCTAGGGTCACAAAGTGATTCAATTCTGAGATTAAATTTGGAAAACCCCAAATTCATAGGTGACATAGAGGAACCCCTCCACCTAATATTTTCAGGGTTGTGAAAAGTGCACATCACTTTCTTGGTTATCATCGTGCCTGAAAAACACAATTCCCATCCGTATGGAATCCCAACGCGCTGCCCTTCGAATGCTTGGACTAAAAATTCTGTCATATGTTGTTCATGAGTCAGCTCAGCTTCCTCACATGGAAACTTCTGGACATCTTCAGCAGTACCAACGTGTTTAGATTGTCTGTTGTAATCAGTTCCATAACTTGCCTGCTATGTTTCTTCGATTGACTCAGCTTTCCAGCTCTGACTGTGGGACTGACAAGTGTGACCCATATATATACACACACACACTTCAAATGAAAGTTAACAAACACATAAATACATTGTGGAGTGTATGAGAACATGCAGAGCTGATGGATCAGTATGTAACTGCAGCCCACCATGTTAGGTGTGTGTGAATGTGTGTGTTTGTAGGGGTGGGGGGTAAACAAGGGGATGGCATGGAGACGTTAGAGGGAAACACTTCAAAGAATGGACGTTTTCAGGCAGCCAAAACACACCATGCTCGCACCGGGGGTGGAAGTGTGTGTGTGTGTGTGTGTGTGTGTGTGTGTGTGTGTGGGTCGTAAATATCCATCTGGAGTCACTGGAAGGTTAGCTAATACACCTCTACTACACTGACTGAATCCACACTGCCTGTGTGTTCAGCATTACAGATGAGAGACCGTAGCTCCAGAATGACCATATTTGTTGGCCGAGATTAATTTGACTCACGGGATGTACGGTACCCATGCTGTCTGTTAGCTGTTGGAACTGTCAGCCACATCCTGTGCAGGGTAGGTCCTCCACCAGCTGGGGGTGCCACCAGAGGACATGTCAGGTATCTATGGTTGCGATTGCATGGGGTGGGATTGGGGGGAGGGGGGGGGGGACTCCACCCAGGCATGCAGAGAACCATGCCCATAAGGATGGGTACAGAATCGGAGCATAACATCTGTGACCTGCAATGCCCCCCTCCACACCTCTCACAACAAAAAAAGGAAGGAGAAAAGAAAGTGACACCCTCATTCTTTAACAGATAACAACCATGCAAGCCCCCCAAAAAAAAACTTCTTGGCCACATAAATACAGAGGGGGAAAAAAAGAAAACAAAAGGAGACAGAAAAATAACTTAAAGGAGAAAAATACTGAAAAGGCAACACTGCTGCCCTCCCTTCCCCTCTCTCCATCTTTGTCACTCACTCACTCACTCACTCATTCAGGCTGGTGGTTCTGTCACAGGATAGGAGAGAGTCCCTGCACTTCACCTCCCTTCCCTCCCTCCTCCCTGTCATCCCCCTCTCCCTCCTTTCTCTCGCTCTCGCTCCCTCTGCGGCTCCTGGGGTGGGTTCTAGAATTCGGCGAACTCCTTTGCGCACTTCTCTGTGAAGGAGACCCGGATTTCCTCCTCCTCGTAGTCGTCGAAGTTGCTGGTGTCCCCTGGGCCCTTGCACTTGGGGATGAATGGAGCCTCCACCTGCGGACCACACACACACACACACACACACACACACACACACACACACACCCGACAGACAGACAGACAGACAGACAGACACACACACACACACACACACACACACACACACACACCCGCACACACACACACAAATGGAAGAGGACAAATATTAGATTGGATTCAAGAACTTAAGTGTTGAAACACCAAAAGCCTGCATTTGCCACAGCCCGCCAGGACACGGGAATGACACCTGTGTTGGGAAGCACAAGATGAGAGCCTTCATAAAGATAGCACAGAAAATACAGCATAACTCTCTGAACATCAATCAATCTTACAATCAATCAATTTTTATGTTTTTTTTTTTTTTTTTTTTTTTTTTTTACACAGTGCCTCCCTTTCTGACACTGTTGTATCCCAGAGTGCTGTGCAATTAAAAAACAAAGCAACCGGCAACCACGCACAGTTTAGTTAGCCGTACCGGGATGCACATTGTACAATGAAAACATGTTCAGCTGGTTTTTACAAGTACTCGTTGGATCGGTGGATTTTTTAACTTAGCTGGAGTATAGGGAGTGAGGAGTCGCAGGTCAGCAGATTCAGGGCAACACCCCGTCACCACAGGTACACTCACCTCCAGCAGGAGAGCCCTTTACCTGATTAAGGCCTTATGATGTCATGACTATGCCCTGGTAATCGATCAAAGTAAAGGTGTGATGTGATCCTGCAGGTCTGAGCTGGTAACCTGGCAGCTTCATTTTGCATGAGCTGTGCAGCGTACGGGCAGTTGATCTGAATCTTACACTCTCTCTCACCAGTGCCTGCGCCCCTCCCAAATGAATGTTAAATATAAAGTGCATTCAATGACATATGTATGTGAATATGCCCCTCCCACTCACCCCCCCCCACCACCTCAATGGAACATTCCAGGAGCTCGGACTGATGGGCACCAAAGCACAGTCTAGCCTGAGGACACTCACGTCCAGAGGGGGGGATGGGGGCCAATTCTCCACACGTCTGCCCTCATATCCAGGCATGCACAAGCATACACACACGCACACAGAAAAATACACAAATGCGCGCACACACACAAACACACACACACACACACTCATACACCACACACAGAAAAATACACAAATGTGCCCACGCATGCACATGCATACACACACAAATAAACACAAACGCGCACACACTCTCTCTCTCTCTCTCTCTCTCACACACACACACACACACACTCACTCACTCACACACACACACACGCACACACACACACATACACACACACTCACACACAGTATTTATAAACTATGTGACCCAACCCCACTCTCCCCTCCCCAAGGGCCCTCATCACTTCAAGGCAAAAACACCAAATCTCCCTGTGATCTCACGTTGGCGGGTTTGGGACGGTGAATAATTGGCGCTTTTGCGGCTCCGGTGCCACCTCACTGCAATCTGTGATCAGCCGAGGCTATGATTTCAGCGCCACAGTTTTCCAGTTAACGTCACGGGCCGGGACGTCGCCTGCTAGCTGTAAGTCACGGGAACACACGCAGCTAAGGTTCTGTTTATAATCATATCCAGCAGAGCGGACAAATCCGATTAAATGCACGTCTGACGCTTCGTGCTGCTGGAAGCCTCATCCTGTCCAGCCGCTGTTCCAGAGTGTGGATGAGCCCAATGGTCCCATCGGAATATGCACCCAGGCCCGATGCTAACCGGCTAGCAGTGCCACTGCATTAATAACACATAATTAGCCTTAGCATGTGATGCTAACAAACTAATGTCTGTGCAAGGTCATTAAGCCTTAGCAGTGCCTGAGGTGGCTGCAGCACTTCCTGGGCAGGGGGAAGATTGATTGGTGGGGGTGGCTATGTCTCGTTGCTCTCTAGTGACCCCTTCTGGCCAGATGGGTACCTGCAGTCTGGCCACACAAAATAGAACAAGACTGCTTGTCACCCTCTGACTCATTTCTATGCAAGCTCAGCTAGCGGCTTGTGGTTTCACAAACATGCAGAGGCTGACATGACGTGTTTGAATGTTTGTGCCCTCCAAAATGTATAGTGCCAGTTGTTGCTGCAAGTGCAACTAGTCAATACAATCAGCATTTTTAATTTGAAAATGTCTGATATATTTGATCGCCTGTTTACAGTCCATTTTTTAACGTACTGTATTACCAAACCTGTGAATTCAGGCTGAGATCAAATCTTCCCCTAGATGCCAGGCTCAGTGTTCCACCTAACCAGACAACCAGCTCTACAACAGTGCTCCTGTACACTTATTATGGGATGGTAACTGACAGGAAAATCAGTGATGGGAGAGAACTCTTGCAACAGCAAAACCATAGACTTTTGCGCCTTCTGCCCTGGCAGGACCATTTCCTTTGGGCCTCAAAGGCCAACTCAAAAAGCTATGCCTTGAGTTAGACTTAACCCAGACCACCTCTACATGTGACCTCTAAAATAACATCCATATTTCTGGAATGCAACAAATATCAGCAGAAAAAACAAAACAAAAAAAAGATATGTCGGATTACAACGCAAGGGTAAACGGCATCTCACGTGACAAGTCACAGGAATAAGTGGGGTTTTTGAGTGTGTTCACAGTACACGAGCCCCTCACGATGATACTTCTTTACTCTGCCTGTGTCCATAGGATTTCTGTTTAAAAGACAATTTGACAGCTATCTAGTCTGACAAGTTTTGTGCTGCTTGCGTAAACTGCTGTACATGTTGTCAGGATCACTTGTGTGAGTGGGAGTGCAGTGCACATGTGAGTAGGGGTAATTACAGATGTCCTGTTCACTGACTACAATTTACATTCAGCAGACCATCTTATCCAGAGTGTACTCTTAGCTTACATGGCTAATGTTTCTGCACACTATCCATTTATACAGCTGGATATTTACTGAGGTAATTCAGGTTAAGTACCTTGCTCAAGGGTACAACAGCAAGGTCCACCCTGGGAATTGAATCTGGGGTTACAAGCCCAGCTCCCTAACCATCACCCTGCCCTGCTTTCCCATAACTAACATCTAACAATTGGGCCATCGCTAGCAGCTGTATCTATTAGTAGTCATTGCTAATGCCTGCATCACTGCTAATAGTTCATGTCTGTTAGCGGCCGTTGCTAATGTCTGTGCCATTGCAAACAGCTTATATCCGTTGGTCGCCATCATCTTCCTGATTATTTGCACGTGCTGCTGATTGTTAGTCACCTCAAAGTTGCAGGGGTGGCAGTTAGGGATCACAAAACTCATTTGGATCATATCACAGTTTTTGAATCACAGTTTTTGAATCTGGCACTATTTTGTTAGAGCGCAGAATGCAATGATATGCTGTGTGACGTTATTCTCGTCAGAAATGAGTTTTGGTGCGTTATGAGACTAACGTGCTATGTTCGGTTGGGGGCTCCTGCAAATAAACCGGTTAGCAATACGACGGATGCTTACTTGAAACTTTATTTCACACTATTATGGTTAAACTTTGCAACAATTAATTTGCGGTTCGCATGCACATTGGACCGGGGGGTTGGGGGTTTGGATGGATAATGGATCACCTACGGCCCGTTACACCACTAGTGGCAGTGCATCGTAACTGGAATTGTGCCTGTAACTTAGAGGTTGCCGGTTCAATTCCCAGGTAGGGCACTGCCATAGTAACTTTGAGCAAACTGCATTCACATCAGCTGCTTCAGGAAATATCCAGCTGTACAAATAGCGGTGTACAAATGTAAGCGTCGTTAGTCACTCTGGATAAGGCCCTCTGCTAAATGCGTAAATGTGACACCTACAATGTGAACAGGAAAGGGAAAAAAAAAACCGACCCTGAGGAAAAAAAAAAACCAGGAAGTGAACCTCAAAAAGCAAACCGAAGCAGACATTTCTAAATGCCCTCAGTGGGTTTGTATACTCACAAAAGTGATGGCAAATTGTAGTGAAGGGGTCTTTTGGTTTTGGGGCAGTCTTTACTTTCCAGCTGAAATGAATTTTGTGATGTATGTTTCTTTCCCTCAGCTCACATTTTTATTCTCGTTTCATAGTTCTCGAGGGACGACATGACTGTGGCACAAATGCAGTTTTGGGTTTTGGTGACCCATGACTGTCTGGTCCAGTCTACTTCAGATGTCTCCTGCCAGATCCTGTTGGCTCCAGTCTAGTCCACTCTTTTTCTGTCCTGTCCAGTCTGTTTTAGTCTGCCCCTGTCTGGTCCGCTCTTTGCCTGTCTTATCTCACCTTCCTCTGATAGATGGCGATCCAGTCCGTGGTGGCGAACCACTTGTGGCCCTTGATGTCATTGACGGCGTTCTTCAGGTTCCCAAATCGCTTGGTCAGGTCTACCTGCAGCAGGTTCCGCAGGAGGTCCTTCAGGTCCGAGCTGAAGTGGGAGGGGAACCGCACCTGTGGAACAGAGGGGCGGGGCGGGGGTTTAAGTGAGAGGAGATGTCACAGGAAAAAGGAAGCAAGAACCAAAGACAAGTGGTGGTGGTGGGGGGGGTGAGGAAGAAACCATTTCAGTATAAAGCAATGTATGAGCATCTGTGACCTGTGAGAGGAAACAAGATTTCATGTGCAGGATGAAGATGCTATCTCTGACCACTTCAGTGTGAGACTCACACAGTGTTCTGCCAAAATAAAACCCTGGGGCCATCCAGCACAATGTTCCCTCTCAATCCTCCAACAAAATGGTATGGCTGTAATTGTGGGAGGAGTTTGAGACCCTACTCTGGGGGTAGCGGACGGGGTTTTGGGAAGTGGGGGGTCTGAGATATCTCTCCACAGGTGGAGGGGTGTCCCAGTTGGAACCAACCTTCCCCGAAACGATCTTCTCATAGATCTGAATGGGCTGGTCAGCGAAGAAAGGGGGGTATCCGGCCGCCATCTCGTAGATCAGAACCCCCAAAGCCCACCAGTCTACCGCCTTGTTGTAACCCTGAAAAGAGGAAAGAAAAAAAGGGGGGAGGGGATGGAAGGAAAAGGAAAAGGTTGATGAAAAGGAGCACATGCACATGTATGTATATACAAACATACATAAATCATTTATTTTACTCTGTGTTTTTCCATACAATTGTACCTGGAAGATTACGCTGGTTTATTATTGACTGTAATTTTAAATACTTGTAAAAGTGATGTGGTTGTCTAGGTGTACCCACAGTACCCCAAGGGGTTACCACAATTACAGCAGAAACACTGGTACAGGTGTATTTATAGTGCAGAACAGGTTGTGCAGGTGTATTCACACTGCAGAGCTGGTTGCACAGGTGTATTTACGGTGCAGAACACGTACAGGTGCATTCACGCTGTAGACCTGGTGGTACAGGCGTGTTGACACTGCAGAGCAAGTTGTACAGGTGAGTTTGCTTTGCTAAGAAGGTTGTAGAGGTGAACTCACACTCCAGATCTGGTTGCACAGGTGCAGTCACAATGCTGCACTGGTTGTACAGGTGTATTTACACTGCAGAGCAGGTTGTAACAGTGTCACTGGCATATGGAGGGCTGCACTGGTGGGGACTCACCTTGCTGAGGATGATCTCAGGGGCCAGGTACTCTGGAGTGCCACACAGCGTCCAGGTCCTGCCCTTCACCCGCTTGGCAAATCCAAAATCTGTTACCTGGGAAACGGATACAGAGAGGAAAAACACAGGGGGAGAGGGGGGAGGTGGAGCGTCATCAACCACTCAGAACTACGCTGGGCTACAAACGTGGGGCCAACCAATGACAAACATTCCCCATGTACACTTTAACTGCGAGATCAGAGTTCAGTTTCACCATCTGGGTTTTCTCAAGGGCACAGGAAGCGGCTCTCTGAAAAACACAGCATTCTCTACCTTACAACTGTCATAAACAATTTATTTAAGAGATTATAACTATGTAATAATCCTGGACAATGCCACAGAATACACATACACATGCTTTTACTGTATGTCTATATGTTTGAATACGAGTGTTTCCGTGTGTGCATGTGTGCGTGTGCGTGCGTGCGTGCGTGCGTGTGTTTGTGTGTGCATGCAGTATTCCCTTTCTTTACACAGATTAAAATGGTTATCAAAGCTCTGTCTTTCTGCATTGAAAATACAACCATTCTCGGTCATTCCAGTTCCAGGCGCTGCCATTATATCCTTCAGCAAAGTTCACAATAATTGCTGAAGGATAAGAATTGCTGGCAGACTCACCTGTATGTATCCCTGCTGGTCAATGAGCAGGTTTTCGGGCTTCAGATCTCGGTAGATGAGGTCCAGAGAGTGTAGGTACTCAAAGGTCAGCACAATCTGGGCGGCGTAGAACCGGGCATGGGGCTCACTGATAAAGGGATAAAGGGTAAGTTACCTCAAGTTAACGCAAGTATGTGGAAGATACCACCACAGATCAGGGGTGATTCTAAAGGGAGTGGATGGGAGGTACCATCACAGAGCAGGGGTGATTCTAAAGGGAGAGGATGGGAGGTACCACCACAGAGCAGGGGTGATTCTAAAGGAAGCGTGTGGAAGATACCACCACAGAGCAGGGGTGATTCTAAAGGGAGTGGATGGGAGGTACCACCACAGATCAGGGGTGATTCTAAAGGGAGTGGATGGGAGGTACCATCACAGAGCAGGGGTGATTCTAAAGGAAGCGTGTGGAAGATACCACCACAGAGCAGGGGTGATTCTACGGGGAGTGTGTGGGAGATACCATCACAAAGCAGGGGTGATTGTCGCGCGAGCGTGTAGAAGATACCACCATAGAGCCGGGGTTCAAATGAGAAATGAAAGTGCTTGGAGGCATTACTCACTAAATTTCCCTTAAATCGCCCTGCTCACCTGAACCTGCCGATTCTCCGCAGGTGAGAGAACATCTCACCACCTGGGACGTACTCCATCACCATGTACAGGTTAGTGTTGTCCTGAAGGACACAGAAGGGAAAACGTCAGTGTGAATACACATAGCTGTCCATTTACGGTGCACAAGCCAATACAGAAACACACACCTCCAAATGGAAAACACACACATGTAATAGGGAATGCGTGCACACTAACGCACGCACACAATTGCACACACATAGACACACACACACAGTGTGTACCTTAAAGGAGTACTCCAATCGAACCAGGAAAGGGAAACTGACTGCCTGCAGGATTCGCTTCTCATTCAGCGTGTGTTCAATCTGTTTCAGCTTCACCACCTGAGGGATGACGAAAGGGACGGCAGGAGAGAGAGGGAGAGAGGGAGGGAGAGGATGAGAAAGAAAACAGGAGAGACAGATTTTTGGGTCAACTTCATTTTTTTATCCATTTAAATAAATTAAAAAAAAAAAAAAAAAATTCAACTGTGATGTCACAATCACATTAGCATGAAACCGCCAGCGGTTGTGTGAAGAGCTGAGAATCACCACAGAAATATTCCTGTGCAGCTATTGGCTTAAAAATGCAACCGCTAACAAGGGTATGAAATAAATCCTGCCCTGGACTAATGAGACTGGATGACGAGCTCACTGCGTGCATGTCTGCATGTGTAGGTGTGAGTGTGAGTGTGAGTGTGTTTGTGTGTAGGTGTGAGTGTGTGTGCGCATGTGTGTGTGTGTGTGTGTGTGTGTGTGTGTGTGTGTGAGAATGAGCAAGTGAGTATGTGTGTGGGCATGTGAGTTAGTGAGTGAGTATGGGAATGACTGAGATTGAGTGCGTGTATGTGTGTGTATGAATAAGTGCGCTGTTGGGTGTGTGGCTGTATGAATATAGTGTGTGTGTGTTTGTGTGAATGTGTGTGTGTGTGTGTCTGTGTGTGTTTGTGTGAATGAGTGTGCTTGTGTGTGTGTGTGTCTGTGTGTGTTTGTGTGAATGTGTGTGTGTGTGTGTGTGTGTGTGTGTGTCTGTGTGTGTGCGCATGTGAGTTACTAAACACAATCCAGAGACTGATGTTGATTCATCATTGAGGGCTATGATGCTTTTTAAACAGAGAGAAATTAATCTCTTTCATTGACAGCAGACAGATAATGATAGCTGGACTGCACTTTCATCAAGTACTACCAAGCAAAAGCGTCAGCTAAATGACTGTAATGTACCAAGTTTTGGCAAATACAGGTGAGCACTTGAGCAGCAAAGAGACAGAATACCACTCACAGGTTGTTTTGACCCACAGCACAAATTAGCATGTTAGCAAGAGATGACAAACCATAAATAAATTATGAACACTATAATTATTATTACTCTTTACTTTCCAAGGCTGGTGCTCCATTCTAAAGTTGACTTTGTATCTGGATCAGTACGAAGCTGTAGAGTTGAAATGCACAGCTGACTTTTTCACGAGACACCTGCAGATTTGTAGTACACACACACACACACACACACACACACACACACACACACACACACACACGCACGCACACACACACGCACGCACACGCACACACGTGCACACACACAGTCATTCAAGTCACAGGCAATCTGGAGTAAAGCAGGTGAGACTATCCATCAGTGCTGCCCAGTTAAAAGTGTCCCAGAGATATGGATGGATTTAATTTTTTAAAATAAATCATAAAATTAACCTTTTTTCCCCACAATAAAATTGTAGATTTTTACCACAGTTCATTACATTACAGTCATTTCGCTGACGCTTTTATCAAAAGTGACTTACAGTTCATTAGGCTAGCCAAGGGCCAGTCCCCCTTGGAGCAATGTGGGGTTGAGGGCCTTGCTCAGGGCCCAACAGCAGTGGTGTTGTTGCTGTGGCTGGACTGGGGCTTGAGCCGCCACCCTCAGGGGTCCCAGTCATGCATCTTAGCCACTGGGCTACAGGCTAGCCCCATGTTCATTTACATGAAAATTTACAAGGAAAACTGCTATTTCCAGCCTTGCTCTGGTCCCTTATAATCCACCAGTGGTGAAATGGACTTTCCTCAATGACAGTTCCTGAACCGCTCAGTTATACTAGTCGTTTGTCACGGAGATGGAGAGGGACCCTATTTAAGGGCCTGCACAGAGCGAGTCTACCCAATCACAGTGTTCGCAGCTCCCTGATGCTGGTCCCCAGCCCTACTGGGGATATGGATGCACTGCTCAAGACTGATCCACATGGGGGTGTGTGTGAACTTCCCAGGGAGGGAGGGCTTAGTTGTGAGGTTATTCCCCGCTTTACTGTGTATCAGCGACTCCTCTGGTCCAGTGGGCACATGACATCCCCACCAGCCCCAGCCACACAGTTCCTGCATTAGGATCTGCGTAGCTCCGAAGGTGTTTTTCAGTGAGAAGCAGCAGTGGACTGGCACCAGAATCTCAGACAATGCATTGAGGCTACAGCGAGTGCTTAAACTGACAGAGGAATGATGGGAACTGGCTTATGATGAATTCAAAAACAGGGGATTTCCAAAAACAGGCAGTAGAAAAAGAAAACCACAAAATGTCGCTCAAGACAAAAGAAAAACAAAAAAATAGTAAAACATGGGATGAAAAAGTTGGACTGTGGACTATATGAGATACCTTCATAAGTCAAAGTTGCAGTTTATTGGGACAGAGAAAAAGATTATGTTGACTAATTTGCATCATTTCTGCTATCATTAATTTTTGATCATTTTTCTCTTATCTCACCATGTCGAGCGCCTGTCAGAGGGACCAAGTTGTTCCTCAGACGGTACTGCATGATCTGGTAAAGTACCTTAGGTACAAGCTTTCACTAATGTTCAGAATTCTCTTTTTTTTCATTCTTTCATACTGCAGGAGAAAATCCACATGGCCATAAAATTGATGGCTATAAAATGCACATGGTTTTCTGCAAAAAAAGGGGAATCTTGGCGGGATTGTGGAGGGCAATGAGCCACATCTGATGCTTCCCACATGATCTGGCAACCAAATCCAAACACAAACACTGACCTTGGGGCACCCTTTCAAAACCTGCTTAATGGAGAGGTAGTTCAAAAATACTGCTGCAATGAGACACTGAAATCAGCTGCAGGTGCACCCAGAAAGAAGTCATAAATCTTTGAATGTAACTGCAGGTCTGCTGGAGTAACAGCTATGTGTCCATTTGGCCAATACCATGTTCGCGAGTCATATTCCTCTTTCGGATGCTGGAGGTTAGGCTGTAGGGTAGTGAGGTTGTTAGAGATCTGGGTTCGAACTCAGAAAAGGAACTAGGTTTGAGTATACTGGTGGTTGAAGATCTAGTTTTGGGTGTTGGGAAAGTTGGTTTGAATTAATATGCAAAATTGATAGACCCTATGTTAATTTGTAAAAAGCATGGTAGGAAGTCATGGAAACAGATTACTTTAGCCTGTGTAATCTGATTTATGTTATTGCCTATTTCCATTAATTATTACACCACTAATGTCTGTCTTATGATCATGTTTTCCAAGTAGTACACCTTTTGGGCTCCATGGACCTCATTGACAAAATGTATATTTCAATTTCGATCTACCCGGTGTGGAGGATGGTCCTATGATTGTGTAGTGATGGTTGAATGGTTGCAAATACACTGGGAGGAGAGGACACAGGCATATGTAGTGCTGTGATCAGTCCACCAGAGGGCAGCAAGCTTCCAGCTGCAGCGAGCTTTATCTATATGGTAATGTCACTAAAATACTGGCTCTAAAATGTGATCAGGCAAGAGCAAGCTAAACCCACACAGCGAAAACAGACATGAGCAAGCTGAACACTCAGTATAAGGACAAAAGTCATTTCTGGTTGAAATTCAAGGGCTCCTTGACAGACATAAAACCAGCCCAAATTAAACTTCCTGTCGCCAAACCAGGCCATCCACACACAATGCTACAATAAAGCTGTTTTTCCTCAAAGAACTCTGGCTTCTTCCACTGCTCCCAAGTCAGGTCGGGCTCACCTTCTGTTTGTCTAGGATCTTCATGGCAAAGTGTTGACCCGTCTCTTTGTGCTTGACCAGCATTACCCGGCCAAAAGAGCCGGTGCCGAGAGTCTTTAACCGCTCGAACTGGTCCAGAGATGCAGTGTTCTGGAAGGGAGAGGGGAAGGGGCACCATTAGGTAAAACACTGTGGCTCCATGCCCTCCTACAACAACCAGCGCTAGGAATAGCGGCAGTTTATTCCTCAGTTATTTATAGTGTGGTGCAGCTTCTTAGTATTATAGAGGAAAAATGAGCTACATGCTGATTGGACTGATGCCTCTTTCATGCCACAAGCTATCATTTTCATTCAGAGCGTGCCTGAATCCTGATTATTACGGCGGCAGGCTAAGGTGACTCAGGCTCTACCGCATGCCAAAACCGCAGCTGGCGGGAAGGTGGTGATGGCTAACACCTTCCGCAGCGCTCATTAGAGCCAGGCCAACTTCCCCTTTCCTGTCTGTGCCTGTAATGTCAGGTGGGGTGAAGTGATGGGACCACATGGGCGATCTGTTGAGGCATGATGGACATTTTTTCCCCATACATGCACATGTGTATGCACACACGCACATACAAACACAAGACCACACCCATACACACTCACACACCTGCAAATACACTTCCTCATATGTGCATATGCCCAATTACATAGGTCTTAATTCCGATATATGCCATTCCTATCTAAAGAGGCTTTACAATTACATGCATATTGACAGCTATTTTAAAACTGTAAAAATGTGTGAGGGGAGTCATCAACACAATCATTGCAGCAATTAAACAAGGAGCTGAGGCTCAAAGAAAACCCACAGCGCTCCTCATGCAGGTACTTAGGATGACCACCAGGGGGTGTGAGAGTGTCAACAACGAGCTAGTGCATGAGCTCACATGCACTGGAACACTAAAGTAAGTTTATGATGGAGAGAGATTACGGCTGAAGTTCACAGAACTTCATGCCACAGCTGCGGCTGCAAGAGATAGAGAGGTTGTGTGTGTTTGAACGTGATTGTGTGTGTGGGGTTGTGTCTGTGCATTTTGTGCACAGATAACAGAACGTAAGATTAGAGGGGAATTACATAACCTTGACTCTGTTGACCAGTACAGGCCATTGAGCAGAATAGTGTTGTAGGAAATAAGGCTGCCCAAAGCACTGAGCAGTATAAGTTCCAGAACAAACAAGATCGGAACCTCGGAACAGATGTGCATTCTAATTCCAGAGCCTACCATTTCTGACCCTCAGAAACAGTAGAGTTCTGCTTTCAAAAGCGACAAGTTCACAGGCCCGTTCATGAACCTGAGACAGCAGATGAGATTCAGGAAACACATTGTTTTTTTTTTGAGAACATTTTCAGAGGAGAACATTCTAAAGCAATCACTGCTGTCACAATTATGATCTGAACTGCGCCTCTGAACCAGGGGCAGTGGAAACCAAAAAACTTATACTTTAGAGCAGGTCTGTGTTCTACTGGAAAACAAGTTCTGAGCACAATGGAAACCGTGAACTGAGTTCCGTGGTCTAATTCCAGAACCCACAGTCTGGTGATGGAATGCATGGAACCAGGCAGAGTTTCTATAGTAACTGCAGAGAGGGGCGGAGTTGTGACTGACTTCAGAGGCAGGTCCAGATAACAGTTGAACGATAACAGGCAGACAGGAAGGAGGAAGTTGGCTCGGTTCCAGGGTGCCCGCGTCACCTAGGTTACTGAATCTCCCGTTGTATGGCTCTCACATGTGCACATACACACAAAACACTCGCATGCAGGAAAGCCTGCACACACAAACTGAAGCTCCTTTTTTAACATTCCCTTGAGTCTTTTTCCCCAGTTTATTTACTTGTTTATTTGCTGGAAACTGGCCAGCATCTCCTAGTCCCACAAAGTGTTCCATGCACACACCTGAAACGTACATCCGCCAAAAACACGGTGTGCATTCACTGCTCACCTGTGCTGGATTCTCCCATTTCTTCAGAAAATCTTCTTTGGCTTTTGCGAGAAACTCCTTCACTGTAGCACAAAGACAGACAGAGAGAGAGACAGAGAAGAGAAGCAGTTACATTTCTGCCATTCACCATAACCACGGTAACGGACTGTACAGGGGGAGCTCGGCGGGTGTTTCCCCGGCTCTTTACGGAGAACCAAAACTAAAGCAGCCAACTGGGGTTCCCCCCATATCCTGATATGGAAAGATTCCAAAAACATATCATAGCATCCTCTGTGTGTGAGAGAGAGTAAGTGTGTGTGTGTGCATGTGTGTGTGTGTGTGTGTAAGTGACAGTTCACATGCTTGAGAGTGAGAGGGTGCGTCTTGGTGCACACGTGTGTAGAGTGAGTGTTTGTGTAGATGTGTGAGCAGGAGACTGAAAGTGTGACACACACATATGAATGGGTGTGTGTGTGGATGATTGGATTTCTCCAGTGTTTGTTACAGAATGAAGGAGAGAGACAGAGACCGGGAGAGGGAAACAGTGCCCCGGACTCTCTCTCCTGTTGTTTGTGTTGCTACTGATGAATCGACAGACATCATGTTGTCCAGTGCGTGTTATTCAATCCCGGACAGAACTGGAGCAGAAACACGATCAATAGAGCTGTGCTCTTCCATGGGGAGAGAAGGACTGTGTGTGTGTGTGTGTGTGTGTGTGTGTGTGTGTGTGTGTGTGTGTGTGTGTGTGTGTGTGTGTGCCTTATTTAAAGGCATATGCCTGTGTGAGCCTTACTGCTACGTGTATGTGTGTATGTGTGTATGTGAGAATGTGTGAGTGAAAAGGCGTGTGTGTATGTGTGTGAGACAGCGATCAGACGGCATGCCTTTTTTATTACTATTAGCTACGTGTCTGCGAGATGAGATGGTCCATGATTCCATAAACATAGTCACTAAGCATAACAAAGTCGCGCACAAACCCCATGGCATCTGTTCCCTCCTTATGAAACGGGCAGTTTGCTCCTCGGTGCTGACTGGTAACTGGGTTATTTGGTTAGTGTTGGGCTTGTAGCTCATAGGTTGGAGGTTTAATCCCCATTTCGGCCACCGCAGCTGTACCATTACGGAAGGTACCCCGGCTTCTACACAGTACTGCGTAAAAAATATAAACTGTCCAAGATTCTCTAAATGTAATGATTTTGGGCATCATGTCGTGCTGTATTTGAGGATCACAGAAAACACACTGGCTTACTGGGAGGATCAGGAGCTCAGAGAGTTGGGGAACTACTTCTGTGGGTGAGAGGGACAAGACTCAATCTGAGCCCCTCTTAGGCCTGGACCAATGACAAACAGGGTAACAAATGTCATACAGAAACTGAACCAATGACAAACAGGATAACAAATGTCATAAAGAAACTGAACCAATTACGAACATGATAACAATAGTCATGCAGAAAAGCAACATTGTTTCTACTTCATGCTCCTAAATCCACTTTACTACTATTTCAGAGCCCTGCTGTGATTTCCCCCCTTCAAATTTTACTGATGGCAGTGGCTCATCTAAAGCAGAGCTGTACTAAAATTTCTGCATAAATCCAGGAAATAAAATAACAAATCCAGGAGTCTAAGAGACACAGAGAAAAAATGCTACACTGTACACAGACAATGATTTCTAGCACAGAGAAAATGTTTTACAGCACATGTTTCTGCTTTACAGCACAGGGAAAACGTTTTACAGCACACGTTTCTGCTTTACAGCACAGGGAAAGTGTTTTACAGCACACGTTTCTGCTTTACAGCACAGGGAAAAAGTTTTACAGCACACGTTTCTGCTTTACAGCACAGGGAAAACGTTTTACAGCACACGTTTCTGCTTTACAGCACAGGGAAAACGTTTTGCAGCACACGATAAATGCTTTATGGTGCAAAGACAATGCCTAACAATAATAAAAAAAACACTGTACAGCTCAGAAGGTGTGAAAAAAGCAGAGAGGAAAAAAAAAATCCAAAGCACTGAAAAGCATTTTTTAAGCCTGGAGAAAATCCTTAATGGAACAGAAAAAAATGCTACACTGCACAGAGAAAAATCACAGAGAGGGTGCTTCACTCACACCAACCCCTAGCTAGCCACCTGTTCAACCGCCCCCCCCAACACCCCCTCCCCCCGCCCCTCTCGCCCCCACGCCACAATCCCTGCCTCCATATGAGCTGCAGCGGGACCGGCTAGCACCAGAGCGAGAGGAGAAGGAGTCATTAGTGCTCTGCTGTTACTGTCTCACACACACACACACACACACACCTCTACATGTGATACGGGTGATAATTGTGGACCTCACACTCGTGTGCCGCTCTGTACTGCCTTCACCTGTGGCACCACAAGGCAGCTGGGTAGGAATGGGGCATGCTGGGTAGAGAAAGATATGCTAAGTAAAGATAAAGACAGGTGCAGGATAGGTCACAGTTTGTGTGAATATGTGCATAATACTAAACATAACATGAACTAATGCCTTTTAGGCCTTTTTTGAAAGGTAGGTTTGCTCTGTGATTATCCTTATCCAGGACCATTCACATATTAAACATCTCAACTGATGCAGCATGATGGGAATCGAACCTGCAACCTCTTGGTTACAACCCCATGCCCTTGAGCATGACGCAGAAGTGCCACCCAAAACCACTCTCACAATCTGAGAGCATGCAATACAGGTCCTTTCATTAAAACAGCTTTACTGTATATGATGATATTTTCATAGTGCGCTAAAGATAAAGAAGACTGATCACCAGAGCTTTTGCCACTCAGAATGAGTTCTGAAACATTTAAGAGTTTTACAATTGAATAGGCTAAATTTCAGGGTTATGTGATCGTTCTCATCATTATGCAATATGACCAATATTTGTAATTACAACTCAAAACAAGGGAAAAAATGTATTTGAACAGTAGTACATAATTTGTAATATTTAATGATTGATCTCAAGAAGAGTGGAATAATTGTTACGATACAGATTTCTGACATATCGCTCAGCTCTCGTGCAACTTAACACCACACAATGTATCTTTCCATTACCAAAAGGGGGAGGGAGTCAAAGTAAACTCCTGAAGCTTGTTTAGGCCAACGCCACCTACAGGATTGGAGGCTGCACTGCAGCAGGGATTCCCAACATTCATGAGATAAATATGATTAGAACATGATTTAAGGCTTACTACATAAACTTTCCCTTCATACGCACACCATTCAGACCTAACAACAATCACTGCAAGTTATACATGCAGCAGTAATTAAACATTTCAGGAGCCGTTTGGATTGCATGTTTGGGCTTGCAGTGGTCATGTTTTTCAGGGAGGGGCGGGTCATAGGACATGTGTCATTAGGTTGGCTCTGGGCTCACAGAGTTTTGGGAACCCTCACCCTGGAGAGTGGATGTGCATGACAGCTTTCACAATCAATCCATCCACTGCCCTGGGGGGGATCGAGTATTGACTAAATTCATCGACCCCCCCAGCCCTGCCCCACCCCACATATCATAGACTACATAGCATGGCTGGGAGAAAAAGGATGCCATGTTTGCTGTTTAAAGCTTGTTAAACATACTTTGAGAATTTTAAACCTCAGTATCGTTGGAAAATTCAAATAAAACTGGCTTGCTTTCAGTACCTGGCCACCGAATTGTCCCTCTTCCTCTGATTGGCTACTCTCTCTCCCTGGTTGTCCTACCCACTGACTCCCAAGGACCTCATCAGAAAAGCAGAACTAAATATGACCACTCACAGTTGCCCTACCTGGTTGAAAATAGGCCACATAAATGAAATGTACATTTTGTGAGAAAGCAGCAAACACTAAGAAGCATGGATTTCACTGCCACTTCAGACTTAACCAGTGCTGAAAGATCATGAAACTGAAGTTTTTAACACAGCTATGTTTCAATTTCACACACACACACACACACGTACGTACACACACACACACACACATACGTACACACACATACACACACACACGTACACACACACACACACACACGTACACACACACACACATGTACACACACACACAAACGTACACACACGTACACACACGTACGTACACACACACACACACACACACACACACACACACACACACACACACACACACACACGTACGTACACACACACATGTACACACGTATACACACACACACACACACACACACACACACACACACACACACACACACACACACACACACAGAAGGCACTTACCATCAGGGATAGGCAGAGGGACTGGAGTCTCTGCTCCAGCAGGCAGAGCTGCATCCTGGGCCTTTGACCCCGCCTCCCTCTTCCCAGCATGCCTCCTTGAGCTCTTCCTGTCACACATGAGCCCTGGAGACGAGCACCTGAGCAAGCCTCTCACTGCCTGGGCATGGCCGTCACCGCCTGCGATCTCCAGCAAAACCTCAGCTCTCTGATCCAGCTCCTCTCTCTCTCTCTCTATCTCTGGCCTCTCCCCCTTTCCTCTCTTTCACCTCTCTTCCCCTTTCTACCCCCCGGAGCTCACGCAATCCCTCTCTCCTTCTCTCTCTCTCTCTCTCCCTCGATATTATTAAACGCATGGATCAATCTGGGCTCAGAGAAGCCCTACAGCAATGTTTACCCTGCACATAGAGGCTGCTCCATCACTCATTCACTCACTCACCCTCTCCTCATCTCTCTCTCTCTCCCTCCCTCCCTCTTCACCCTCTCACACTCACCCACTGTCAACTCAGTCCTCCTCAAATTCACTTTCACCCACGCACAAAAATATACATACACACAAACACAAACATGCATTCATACATGCGCACACAAACGTGTGCCCACACAGAGGAGTAAAATGCTTGTCTGTGCAGCAATTACATGGGCCAAACAACAAAGTTGGCTATTCCAAATTGGGACAGAGGGAAATAGGATGGTGAAAAAATTGGTATCAATGGAAAAGAATGAAAGCAAAAAACAAATTGAGAATACACTCCTCACTTAACCCTTTTCTAATATCCTTTTCTGTTTTTAATTACTCACTAATGTGCTCATGCTTCTATTTTGTGGTGAGCCATAAGTTCACAAAAGCTAAGATGCTGTACTTCTTCATGACAAAAGAAACTCAAATACCCAGAAGCCCCACTTCACATCTTCCCCTGCCCACCATGAAGCTTTTGATAAGATGCTGATTCTTCCCCTGTTCTGTAATCTGAAGGCCTACCCAAATAATTAAAAAGCTCTGCAAAATTATGAGCCAAAAGAATTGTGTTCATTAAATAGACACAACATCTGAACATAAGTCTGCAAGGGTTAACTAGCCAACCTTCAATGTAGGTCGCTAACAATAACAAACACAGGGCTACACCCTCTTCCGTTATTTTCTGAACTAAACAGCGAGGGCTTTGCCAACTACTACTGCTACTGCTACTGAGGAGAGTGCAGCATCAATTAGCTTCTCACTGTCCCCTTGAACCTAAAGCACTTAGGTTCCTCCTGTCTGCACTGCAAACTCTCAGTTGTGATGTTATTGGCTGAATTGTTTTATGCTCTGCCTGTTTATTGGTCACACTTGCCTTTCAATCAGCAAATGAAATTTTGGGCAAATCAAGGGCAAGTTAGTAAAAACAAACAAACTGTGGCCCAACTCTCGTCTACAACAGAGCATGTTGGCCCTTAAACCAACAGAGAGCATGCCCACCCTGGGAATCAAACCTGACACCTCAAGAGTTATAACCACAGTTCCTTAAAGAATTGCAATTGTGAGACAATACCAGCAGAAAGGAAAATGGCAGTACTGTTCATTAATTTCATGAGCTCTTCATTAAGGCAGTACTGTTCATTAATTTCATGAGCTCTTCATTAATTGAGTGCAGGCAGCAGTGCGGGTTGCAGGTACAGGCCTGGTCTGTGTGCGCCCTACTCTCAACTACATTCCTGCTGATCCCAAGGTACAACAGCAGCAGCAGCAGCAGCACAGACACAAGCAATGACATCATACAGGAAGTGCTGGGCATCTGGCCCTGTGTCGGCTGTCCTGATTGGTCCTAGCCCTCATATGTTCCCAGCCAACCCAGTGCTGGCTCTCAGAATCAGTCTGTGACAAGAGACATACTCCCAGCAGGCAGGACCGAGACAGGGTCCGTTCACCCATAAAATGAGCGGCCTCTACCCAAACAGCAACAAAAAAGGGTTGTTATTCTGTACATATCCCAACAAAAAAAAAAAAGACAATGTTTTATTATATATTAGGGACTGAGGTCTGCTAGGCTTGTGAATAAAATAAAAAACACAGTGCTCTGATGTCTGGTTCCAGCATAGAGTTGCAGTCTTGTTTTGCAGGACGCCAACAGCTAATCCTGGGACTGGCAGAGAAGGTTCTGCCCACTGAGAGCTACTTAGAGGGAGGCTGGTCACGTCTGCAACAGCCTTCCCACCAGCCTGGGCCATGAGGCCGCGGAGGTTCAAATCATGACCCCCGTGAGCTCCAGGGAGGTTCAGACGGAGTGTTTTGGGAATCAGGATCGAACACGAAAAGCACTGACCAAATACCAAATACTGCGTGATGATCTGCAGTGCTGGAATTATGTAGCTACTCCACTTCCTGTCCCAGCCCCTCCACTTCCTGTGGGATGTCTGACCCTACATGCCAAAAGAGTCCCGTCTCAAAGGAAGTGGGCACTCTGCCTAGCAACTGGAGACTGTTGAGAAGGGGAATTGGTCATGTTATATTACACCCCAATGCAACTTAACCCTAAACAGCCCCAATAAAAGCCATTCATTTATAAGCAGACAACTGTTTAGCTCAGGTGTTTAGGATAAAGGATTCAGTATATATTAATACTGAAGACATGAGACTGAGACACATACTCTCATTAGCAATACTGTTAAAAGAGCATTTGTGACTAATATATTTTGTTTCCATGAGGGCCCGCACCTTCTTATTGGTACAGCGTGACCCTCAGGCTACCCAAGCATTCAATGCTGCCAGCTGCTGGTTGTGTGGAGGTAGATATCTGATGATCTTGGATAAGCATTCTAGGGCATCCTGCTGTACTGGTTCACTCACTCTGCCCATTCCAATTCCGCACAGACCAGAGAGTACTCAGTGAAGAATATCCTGCCCTCTGTTTTTAAAAGCATCACCAATGTTCCACTGCAGCCAGGCAAGGGCGTGGCCATGGTTTTTGGATCACTGCCCAAAATCATTACGGTGACCATCCTTGCACACCATCCCCTAAAACCTGCTGCAGGCTCTTTATCGCCCCCTGCTGGCACTTCTCTGTGGGGAAGGCAGCAGCCCGCTAACAGCCTCGCGGCCAGGACGGCATGGCGTTGTGTGCGCGTCATGAGAGCCAGGGCTCTGCGGCTGAGGCTTGCTTTCTCATGGCTAATCCTAACGGCTCCTCTGGAAAGTAAAACCAAAACTTTATCCCGCAGTCTGCTTCCCCACTGCCTGTCCTCCCTCCCACCCTCACTAAACTTACTGTCAAAACACAAGGGGAGACGCACTTGATTCTGGACACGCCTACGCAGTGCACACATGCACACACCCCTAACTGATCTCCTGCAATTTTGCACATTTGAATTTGGCTAGAGGTTCCACCAGACTACAGTCAGAGTCATGTCGTCCAAATTCACAAAGTGCAGGGCTGTAGTGAATCTTCCCAAAGGGCGCCCGTCCTGCCAAAATCTTTCCAGCAGCAGGAACAAAATCACCTGGGAAGCCACAACGAAGGCTAGGCATCTGCAGGCATCGCTGGCCTTGGCTCACATGGCATGTCTATCAACGGGCTTCCGAAAACTGGCCTCCACATCCTCCTGACCGACTCCAGATAAGTTGAATCCCATCCCATTCAACAGAGGGACGGAATAAACTGGGGATGATACCGCCAAGTGTATGTGCAGCTCTAACATGCAGCTCATACAGGCGGACTGTTGGAAACTGACTGGCCAGAGGGGGTCGCTAGTGAGCATGGATGACCAGTTGGTGAAATCCCCCCACCCCCCCATGTGATACTACACTGTGGGGCCCATCTACACATTTTTTGATTGATAATTTATATTTTGTCATTACCTATTATTATCTATTTCTCTCTCTCTTCCTATTTTTCATCTTTTCTCTCTTATATTGACCCTGTCTCCCTTCGAGTTTTATAGTTGTTGTATAGCACAGTGCTGGTTTTGAAAGGTGCTATAGATCAATAACTAATAATAACAGTGATAGAACAGTGCCACCCGGCCCTCTTAAATCCACTGCAGCAGGGTGGGAGTTGAGCTGGTGGGGAGGGCCGGTGTTTGAATGTGAAACACTGGAGGAAAGCCTCACACAGAGGCACTCTTGTTAAGATCTCTCTACCCCATCACATGAGGCTCAACAGACTGTCCAACATGTGGGGGATCACACTGCCAACATCACGCCTGCCCTGGGCTGAGCTTCACATACCACCATCCAACACACACACACACACACACACACACACACACACACACACACACACACACACACACACACACACACAAATAAACACACACACACACACACACACACACAGACACAGACAGACACACACAAACACACACACAAACACAAACACACACACAAACAAAACACACACAAACACACACACAAACAAACACACACACAAACACACACACACACACACACAAATCCTGGGGCCCCTGAGCTCATAGTCACAAGCCTGTGCCAAAAACACTTACTCCAGCCCCCCACTCTCTGCCTCCCTTGGTCCACGCTGCCTCTAGGTACAGCGGCCAGGGAGCCGGAATAGCACCCCAAAAAAGACGAGGCCAAATGATTAGGTCTTGTGTGGGGTGCCATCAGGCCCCTTGTACTGCTTTGGTAAAAAAACAGAAAAACATTCAGGTGCACATTTCAGGTGCTGCCAGTACAACACAGCCCTGGCAACACACACACACACACACACACACACACACACACACACACACACACACACACACACACACACACACACACACACACACACACACACAGGGTATTAACAAGTAACTAAACATTTGAGCACTCGTTAATGGCTGCCTTATTGGTTCCCCCCAAATCTGAATGCATGATTGTATACCTGCACACCTGTGCTGTTGCTGAAAAATCCTGTCATTTCAGGAAGGTGCACACCTGGTATGTGTTATCTCCAATTCCTGCACAGCCAGGTGGCAGGTCGTTTTCCACTCTGTAAAGCGCTCAGGTGAAATGACTGGCTACAGAGACACTGGGCTACACCACTGAAGACTCATGTACCAGGCACTTGACTGAGCAAGGCAGGGTCACCCACCAGGGCCAACAGGACTGGACGACTGAAGGACCATCACGGCACAGAGTAGTAATGCTTTAGCTGGATATGTTACCAAAGTGGACCAAATGCTACCAAACCTATAGGATAAACAATACTAAACATTGAAGGAACTTAATTATGTTAGCTTAATTAAAACTTACTTTAAAAAAAAAAAAAAACAAAAAAAAAAACACCTGAAATGGCAATAATGAAACCCCTTTAAGGCCAGGCATTGCTGTTCCTCCATGCAGGTTAAGGGAGACTGCATTCAGCCTCTCAGCCAATCAGAATCAACTATCACCCCCTGTCTTGGGGTGAAACAAGGCATAACTTTGTTTCAGGTCTATAGGGTAGAACAGTTTGGCTCTTTGACGCCATTACCTGGTGTCTGCAATCCGTATTTAATCAAGATTCCTTGTTTGTGGTAGATCTGCTTGATCATAAAATTTACCCTCCCTCCCCGCATGCAATTGAACAAGCTGAGCTTTAGTTGTTTCACCAGTCAGCTTAACTCTTACTATACTTCTTCCTTCTCCCTTTGCATGCTGACAGTAATGGCATTGTCGCCAGAACTCATTTTATTCAAAAACCAAGTCTCATTTCTGACACGAACTGACAGCTGAATTTGTCTTAACGCAGACTGTGAGAAAGAGGCGGTGAGAGGAAGGGGCGGTTGGTGGTGGACTGTACTAATCTCATGCCGTGGAGAGGAGCCGTGAATGTAGACAGAAACCTTCCACAGTCAAGGAATAAAAATGCTTTGGCTCCATAAAACTAATTATCTGTTCTCTACCATATTTCTGTCCTTCTGAATCACCATCGGTGCTGGAGTGGCCATAATGTGGCCATAAAGTATATAATGGCTGTGTCGGCTTCTAAAAGACATGGGGGTTAACCCCATTTCATTTCCGGAAACAAAAGCAAAATTTTAATCGATAATAATAATGATCCTATGAGGATACTTCCATTTATTTACAAAAGTTCAATTCATTTTCTGATTTGACAAAACTGAAATAAAACTGACCTTAGCTCTGTCTGCTACATACAGGCTGTTAGGGTGATTTTACTCTTGTTAACAGACACTTTCACACATGCACTGACACAAACACATGCACGCACAAGGACACTCACGAACCAGTGACAAGCATGCAATCCGACAGGTGCTGTTTATCTCATGTAAACATCGGGAGCACATAGCACCTGGAAATACCTGCTCTTCCACACTACATAACTGCAAAGGAAGAACAGTCTTCACCTGAGCCGTGAGTAACACACAGTCACTGTGCTTTCCGTCCTGGGGCTACGCTGACTCTCCCTACAATCACCATGAACTTGAGGCCACTGACCTTCTTCCACACCCATACAGAAGTCAGAGCCACCCTCAAACCGGCTCTCGCCACTCAATATCTCAAGACCCAGACAGTCACATGAACATCACAGTACACGTTTCCTGCAATCTGATTGGCACATGCAGATCTCTGATAGCAGGTCTGGTCGGCTGGGGGCGGTTTATCTTCTCACACACTCACCCCCCAAGACTTGGGATTCCTAAGAAGTCCTGACAGAGTGCTGGTTTATGAGAAAAGCGCATCAGCAAAGGATGGGCAGGGCTGTTCCACACTGGAGTGAGAAAGCAGCCAGGTTCATAGTTGTAGCTGACAAGTGAAACCAAACTCAGGCTATTGTGATAGCAAGACAGTGCCTAGGGCATAAGATCACTTGATCCTTCCACCCAGACCTAATAGTTGCTCTTTAACAGCACAAAATGTCATTATAGGTCTTACTGGGATTGGGGTTGTGTGATCAAAGTGAAGGAAGAAAAAAAAATGAAGAAAGTACTTGTTCAACTCTTGTCAGGGCATAATTTGAAGCACAGTTTTGTTTTCTTTTCTTTTTATCCTCCCTTACAGATGTAGGCCTTTAAGTGCTTTGTAACAACCTGATTAAAACGGAGTTTCTTCTTGGTAGAATGATCTATAACATTCTTTTCAAATCATGTTTGAGTCCAACAGCATTCACCGTCAGGCTGAGGGGAGGGGGAGCCGGGGTGCACTTTGTCAGTTTACCCATTGCAGAGTGTTCCCATAACCCAGGGAATGCTTCCAGAAATTTCACGAGCCAGTTTTAGTAACGGGTGAGAGTCATATGTAACAGTGGCCTGAGCATTTTGTATTCCAGCAAACAGAGATTCTTGGACCAGGTAGGAAGTGCAACACAGCGCCGTCCACCTGAGCGAGCGCCACCTTGACCGGCTGTCAATCTGACAGCTGCTGCTGCGCCGCCGTGCAGACCCCGGCTGAGCCCGACTGGGTCCGGCAGAGCCCGGCTGGGTCCGCTGCGACCGTGCGGCGACGACTGACTAAACAGTGTGCTGTGAAAAAACCCTCAACCAAAATACCACTGGATATACATACGGTACATTCTGTTGCATTTTTGAATCTGACAGGAGGAATGGGGACTCAACAAGAGTAAGTGCAAGTTTTGTGGTTCAGTGCACAATTCACTCTGCACGTTTCAAATATATTTATTCTCGAGTAATAAAGGCCTTAATCACCCTTTCTATGCCATGAGCTACTATTAGAAAGCTATAACAGAACTACCCTAAGCTACTGTAACGACTAGCTAGCTAGCTATCCGAGCCCCATAACGACAGTATGGACATAAAACGTTTCCCTTGGCTAGCTAACTAGCTTGCTAAATTGTAACTATAAATCAAAACATGATGTCAGCGAAGTGCTTGCTAGCAAAGCATTATTTGCGGGTGTCAGACAGTCATAGGTCAATATCGTGATACCTCCGTGATTCATTGCGAGTAATTAGTGACAATACATTAACTGAACACAGCTAGCTGAATGTAGACATTATACTGCCGACGTTATACTCACCGCTTTCCATCTCGCTGCCCTTCTTGGCGGTGGGCGCGTTGCCCATGTTTGCAGGCCGGGTGGCTAACTAGCGCTAGGTAACCCTGTACACGACACTCTCTATTGCAGCTGTTCACTTCCCGAATCTTTGCAAGACTTGTTCTCTTCGACAAGGTTTTCTTTTAGACAGTCCTTAGCTAGCTAGCCAGCTAGCTAGCTCCTCATCTGATAAAATATATGTCCTTATATTTATCCGTTTTTTCCTTCGTCAGTGTGAATAAACAAGAATAATCCAGAACATAGGCAAGCGAGTACATTAGCTATCTCCTTCAGTTTATCTGGCAGTCCCCCTGCTCCCCCGGGCCGAGTCCGATGCGTCGATCCCGGTTCGGATCTCCTATCTCCGCCTGTCCCTCCTCGCTGCCCCCGCGGAGGCCCCCAGGCTCTCCGTTTTATACGATCACAAGAATCCTGTTCGGGCTGGTTCGAGTGCCCGCAACTCCAAATGGGTCATGCACCCCTTCCTTTCCCAAACCCGGTACCGAAACCCTTTCCAAATCCGGTCCTGATTAGAATCAACAGACCCCCCTTAATCCTCAATTTCAGGCAGACGGAACTCCGGCTGCAGGGGTCCCGCCTTTGCACGTACCCCATACGTCAATTCAAACATGACAGACAGTAGTGAGCCGTAATTGGTTGCGTAGCTGTCAGTATGTTGAAGTATCGTGATTTGTCCATTCTTGTCTGTCAACACCACTTTCTCCCGCCTCCATAGGCCTAGCGAATAACGTCACCTATGATTTTCCTCCCGCCTCCTTTTTCATTAAGGAGTTTTTGGTTGGCTCTTCAGGTGACATTTTTCCGTAGACTTACCTAGAAACGGTCCCATTCGGCGAATTTAGATTGGTTGTCAGAGAAAGGCCTGAGGATGAAATGGCCTCGCTAACCCCCTCCCGCCTGGCTAATCTGTGATTGGCCGGCTGACGTCAACGACAGGCTATTTTTAGAAAGTTGGTCAGAATTTAAGGCACGCGGGTACTCTACGACAAGAATATTAAATTGAGCAATACTTAGCAAAGCGTCATTCAATTTAGCTGCTGATCAGAATATGGTCCCTGTAAATATCTTTCGCGGGAAAATACTGAGCCAACGTCAAGTCTGTGAAATAGATGCATGTAATGCACCAACTGGTAAACAAAATCAATCAAAATACACAATGAACGCAGCAAAATACCATGTGATGCCAGCAATCATGCAGAATAGCCTCTGGTCAAAGCTGGATGTGAACTTTCTTGAGTTGCATGGACAAATCATGCAGCTAAGATGTAAAAAGCAGAGCGATGCACACCTCTTCACCAGAACTGTTACCGAAATATTTAGGAGTGACCCCTCACTCAGCCTCAAGAAAACACCCCCCCACCCTTTTTTTCCCAGGTGACACCAGTCCCTGACAATCTAATTTTTTCTAAACAGTGAGAAGAAAGTCCAGTCAATTTAAGCATCTTCTCTTGAAAATATTCTTACATTCTACTCCCATTTGTCCAGCTGCAATAACTTCAATCATTACTTTAGGGCCACTGTTACCAAAGTGTTTAAAATCTCATTCTTTTTTAATGCACTTAATTTGCCTCAGATATGGTACATTTGTTTGATATTTTATAATTTTATCTGAACCTTTTATAATCATTGTGCTTTAATGCAGTGTACAAAGAGCACAACAAATAGTCATATTTATCAAACATGAAGGTGATGCAGAGTGGGCCTCTGCCACCTTGTTCAGGTGTTGCAACAGTCAGTCCAGTTGCATACAACTGCATTATGGCAAATTGCAGACTTGCATTTTTTAAAATAAAAACACAGTGCATAGCAGATGTATAAAAACTCCACTTTGAGGCAAATTTAAATTGACTGCAGGCTAGCTGAATGGAGACAGCGAGAGAAACAAAAGACAAGCCAACTGATATAAGAGGCAGAATCATCAAAGATGGACGGAGGGATGAAAGGGAGAAAAGGGACAAGCAGACAGCGTGAGGACAAAGTGAATACATCCTTTGCGGGTGAATCAAAGATGTGGTGGTGGTTTGGGGTGTCATTGCCCCCCCCCCTTCACTTCCACCACCACCAAATGCATCTACTCCAGTGCTTGCCTGCCTGCCGCTGCTGTTGCCTAGCAACGCCTAGGCAGCACTCTCCTACTGAAAATGGCAGCGGATGGGAGAGCGTGTCTGAGGTGGGCTACCTCACTGCAGTATTTTATGAATGAAACAAAAGAATGAGAGCTCCACCCCTCCCTCCTTCTCCTTCCCCCGAATCACTCTGCAGCTCAGCACCAACCTACTCCAATACGCCAACAGTCAAGTCTATCGTTCAAGAAAATACTCTAATCATAACTGTAAAGCTTTGTTTTTTATTATAAAATCACATCCTGTTACATAAAGATACTTAGCTATTTTCACTATTTTCAATACAAATATCAATACAAAAAAAAGCACATTTGAAAATATATACAGTTCCAATAATTAAACACCTTCACATGCACAACACACAAAAAAAAAAAAAAAAAAAATTGCCAAGCCCACCTGCATCTAGTCAACTTCAGCACTACGAGTGCTCGAGTACAAAAGTCAGTACTAAAAGACATGGTAAGGCTCTTACAAAATTCTCCAAATACAACCCCTGTCCCCCATTCCAAAATTTTCCCAGTTCCAGATGTATCTACACACACCCTGTACATGAAGCAAAATACTTTCCCTCAGTTTTTTTCAGTGTTTGTTTAAAGAACAGCAGATTGCTCGACTCCAGATTTAGCGGAGGCCAGAGGTTCTACTCATGCCAACACAGAGGGGCTTTCCCGGAAACATGCACGGCTTCCTTCAGGATCAGCAGACGTGGCCAAAAGGACAGAACAAGGCAAGTGTAGCATACGTTCGTGCATTATTGCACGCACACACACATTTGCATGACTTACTCCATCAGCAGTACAAGGGGATGTGACATAGAGTGCATGTCGAAAAACGTGTGCATTTGTGTACAGAGTGCTTGCGTTTTGTCTAACTTTAAGAGATTGGATGTGGAATTAATGCATACATGTATGTGTACATGTGCAAGTGTGTATGTGGTTGTGTGTGGAGGCGTGCAAGTACGGGTGCACTTGTTTCAGAGTGCTTCTTGACCCCCCCTCTCTCAGCAGTGCAAGAATTTGTGATGCAGCGTGCATGTAGGTATGTGTGCACGTGCACAGGTGTGGAGGTATTATGTTGGGGTAACGAAGGTTCTTCCAATACCAGCTGTGCTTCTCAGTATGTGTGTGTATGGATGTCTGGTGAACTGCCTACAAACAGTCCATAGAGTTGTCAGGCAGCAGCCCAAATGGCAGAGCTTTGCCAGGGGCGCAGGAGGGGGGCAGCATGACGTTGGGGGCGGGGTCTATATTTTCGGTGTCCTCCATCTTCTCCGCACAGCCGTCCCAGTTGATGTGGAACCGTGTAACGCGGGGGTTCGAGGCCAGAATATTCCTCTGGAGCTGAAAGGAAAGGAGCTGGTTATAGGAGAGTCTCAACCTATCAGTGAGGGGTTTGGGGAACAAAGGTCAAAGGTGAAAATGTCATTGTATCCACAAATCCAGGGTTCAGAAGACACTTTTTTTTGGTGTTAGGATAAAGACACTACAGTGATCCAAGCTTGTCATACATTGTTTACCCTTTACAAGAAGACTCCTTTCCCTGTTAAACCTCACACTGCCTACATATGAGATGCGGCATGAGCATTCAGGTCATGTATTTGATGTCCTACATGAGCATGTGGGCACTGTTTTAAGTTACACCTGACCTGTTTTACACAATAAAGGTGTATGCTGGAACACCTGGGTGTTGTGAGCTTTACTTTATCTGGCAATCCCTGTGCTTCCATCAGAAACTAAGGGCCTGTAACACAGTCACTGGCACAGACATTCTAAATCAATACCAACTCATCCAGAGCACCTGACAGTGAGGTCTATGGAACAGCACAGTTTGACAGGTGTGTAATGACACAGGTGTTTGCCAACACACAGCAGGTGTGTTTCAGTGTTTAAAGGGGTGTAAGGGCAGGTTAGTTGTCCTGTTTGACATAGATGTAAAGATGTAGAGTTTAACTTTAGATGTTAACCATTTGATCGATGTGTTTCTCCATTTAGAGCGTAATGACAGGTGTTAAGCTGTATGACTGGTGTGTAGCTCTGTTAAATAGAGTTGGGATGAAGAGAGCTTACATGTTTGACATGAGTAAAGAAAGGTACATTCAGCTTTCATGGATGTGTAATGCCAGGTGTGCTCACCTGCTTTACAGGTGTATAATTACAGGTATATTCACCTTTCTACAGGCGTGTAATGACAGACGCCATTACCTGTTTGCCAGTGTATAATGACAAATGCCAATACCTGTGTACAGGTGTGTAATGACCGCAACTTTTGTATAATGGCAAGTGAATTTAACTGTTTTACAGGTGTGTAGAGTGCATTCATCTTTTTAACATGAGTACAATGAAAGTTTTGCTATTGTCTGTGTGAGCGAGGACTGGCCTGTTTACCTGTGTGTAGTCTGGCTTGAGAGGTGGGTTCTCCCGCAGCTCGGGGTCGGTGTACTCGTTGTTGACATAGTAACCAATGCGGATGAACTCCTGGCCGCGGTACGTGCAGGTGATCAACACCACCGTCACTCCCACCGCGTCCGTCTCCGGGATCAGACCTGTGTTCGGCGCGTCCGCCTGCAGGAACACAGCACAGGTGCGACCGCTCATGGTTAAACTAGCGAGTACGAGTTTGTCAGTGGACATTCTCTCCTGCCATCAGCTGTTAGAGAATTACAAAAGCCTTTGAGCCGTCAGATGGCTCTCACCTGCATCTGTCTGTGGTCCCTAGACAACTACATGCTGTAACCAAACTGGGATGCCAGTATGGCAAAACCAGCAGCATTTCGTGGTTAATCCGAAAGACTCTGGGACAATAGCATGTCTGAAACTGTAAGGACGTGACAGGGATTAAAGGTGAGCAGTGTAGGGTGAGCAAGCAGGGAGAACAGTAAGGGCGAGAGGCCACAGGGAGAGCAGTCACCTGTAAATAGAGGAAGGGTAGAGGGAGGGCAGCTTTGGTAACAGAAGGTCTAGCTGCATAAATGACAGGTACAAATCTCTGTTAAACAGGGCTGTAGAGACAACTGCTCACCTGCCCGGCAGGCCTGTAATGACAGGTATGTGTCACTACATGTGAGCAGTTTTGAGAGGGAAAAGTTTCAGCACAGCTGTTCATCAGAACCCACCTGGAACACAAACATGTGCCTGCCTGCAGGAACCGGGCCAACCAGAACTGAGTCCAGGGTCTGATCATACTCCTCACTCTCTGCAGAGCCCACATAGATGATCTTCCACTCCAAATCTGTGCGTAATAAAACTACACATCAATGCCTGCACCACCACTGAATGCCAGTGGGGGGTGCTGTTGGATGTGTAGGCCTTGGAACAGAGACACTGGACAATGGAATCATCCACAGCATCAGATCAGAAGCGACTTCACAAACTCTTGATTTACAATTAAACTGTCACTTGAGGTGGACCAAATTTGTGAGACGGCAGCACAATATGTACAGCAGACAGAGCAACCAAGAAAGGCTGTTGCAGGAAAACCATAGACAGCCATATTCCACTAAAGTTTAATGATTGGTTTACAATGGTGAATTCTTTTGGACAGCACAGCACAATTTTCCCAAGAATCATTAAAACGTTCTAATCAGGATGGCTCAGTAAAAACACAGGAAGGAGATAACCTTCACATATGCAGAGGAATTTGGCGTTTCCATAATTGTAAGGCATTATTCTTCGTTTGGTAGGTTGTTACCACTTCAGGTTTGCATGGCAGCCCTTGCCTTGCTAGATTTACGTCCTCATGCACTTTCTCCGCCCAGCGCTCTCTGCTGTCATTACAGTACATCGGTGAACCAATCGGAGCAGCAGGAGGATATCAAGTCCCGCCCAAGTGTCAGAAATCGTACAATCACTTAGAAGAGGCGTGGATCTACGTCATTTTCGCTCGCTTGTCACAAGTCCCCGCCGGCGCCAAAATTCAAAGACTAAGTTAGCCAATTAGCCAGCTAACATCTCGTACATAAAACAATAATGTAAAGAGGCGATGGCAGTTTAACCGACAGCCACAAATGCGAAATTACAGATAGTTCATTAACATTAGCTATGTTTGTTGAACCTAGCTTTCCATTCTCAATCACGGACCTACAAGGACACCACGTTGACTGCATTGACTACATGACAGATAAAACACAACTTATTCATGTAGCAAAAATGGAGGTATACGACATAGATTGAGTACTGCGAACACTCACCTTCTGGCAAATCCTCCATGCATTCAAACGTCATTTCAAACTGAAAAGGGTTCCCGAAAGGACTGGGGTTATCCAGAACCGCGACATTTAGGACTTGAACTTTCGCCATACTGTTGTGGCGGTTTCTAGCCGAAATTAGCCAAGAAACCAACTACCGTCGTAACAATATGGCCCAAAGAACAGTCTGACCAGTCACTCCGCAACCAGGAATTCAATTTGAGCGAAACACAACGAGCAGTTGTTAATGCGAATGAATGCGAATGAATGCAAATGATCAACTGCTCAATACACAGCGAGCCACCGAGCAGCTATTGCAAAGGTTCTTGCAAACAGTCGCTTATTATCTATACTTTTCCTTCTCGCTCTTAGCTTCTTGTCCGCGTTACTTCAAATTGAGAGAACGACTTCAATAGACTATTACTTAGCAGACCCGTTCCTGAGGTCCGGCACAGGGTATGTGATCCTCAGCCTCTCCCTCTCCCTCTCCCTCTCCCGCCAGGCTCCTTGTGTTCAGCTGTGGGAGCTCGCTGCTGATTTGCTGAAATAGCTCGCCTGGGCCACAGTACTCGAAGGCCCGGATGTCACTGCATCGTATTGGCCGATGTAATAAAACCCGTGCTTTACAGATTCTGACAGCTGTTTTAATTGCTGCGTGTCATATATATTTATATAATTATTTTGACATGGCCTCTACAAATATCGATTGGACGTAAAAAAACTGCGGTACTAGTGTGGAACCATTCGATTCATTAATTGTACGGTACTACAGACAGAACATTGAGTACAACTGTAGTAATTGTATGCCTCGGCATGTTCACAGTTATCTATAAAAAATGAATGAAAACCTATATACATAGAGGAGAGCATAAAGTTATATTTGTGGATTTGTTTTTGCTAATTATAGCCAAATGTGAAAATGTATTATTCTTTCTGGAGACCAAACCGGCTTTCCCAAACCCTAACCTGTATTTCAAACGTGTGTGTTTAACTATAAAGGTTTCTGGCGGGTTGAGTTCAACAATACAAAGCCGTGCTCAAACAACCAAGTTAACTGTGAGTCATATTTATACGGCTCCACAATCAACTGCCTTTGAATGTAGCAGGGGACACATCTCTCCACTAGAGGTCGCTGGTGTCAAAGTTTGTAAAAAAAGTTTACTGAAAAATGTGAGGGTGACTACAGGTAGAACTGGTCACTTAATTTATGGTTGGCATTTTCCATACTTCAGTATGCTTTGCCTCACCAGACCAAAATAATACTCTTCTTATTATGTCTGGCACATTTGAATGAATTGTTTTCTATATACTTAGTTATAGTCACATGGTCAAGAAAGTGAGTTGTCATTGAAGTTGTCCCTGTGGGGTTCACATGATTTTAAAACAGATAAACAGAGCCAGTGCCTGTTTTAAATGCCTGTGCTAATTATTTTGCTGCAACAATTAAACCTAAACCATTCATTTCATACATAGTTAAATAAACATGATAAGTAAAAAAATAAACAGATACATAAATGTCGGGTTACTGCTCACTTGCTCTGCATGTGGTTTGTTCCACTTCTGCCTCTTGCAAGTTACACTACATGTTATATTCTATATTTTGACTTTAACACATACTTTCTTCACAGTTTTATCTTTTATATTTATATTACATCAAAGTGAAGTAACATTTAAGTTTTACATATACACACCAGACTTGTATCCCTGTATTAAAGGTTTTACTGCAGACTAACTTATCTGTGCACCAGTATCAGTGTATGCAGCTGGCACATTCATTGAGCCAGGGGAATTATCAGAAACAAAAACCTGCTTGTGCTCTAACCCTCCAGTCCACCACTGACGACCGAAATATTTACTGTGACACCAAATGATCAGCTCTGTCTTTATATCCTGAAAGGTTTAAAACAAAACATGATCACAGTTAGAAGTCCTCATGAAGTCCCCCTTTTTTAAGTTATACAATATTTCATGATAAATAAATAAAAAATTTGGGAAGTTTGTCCATGGAAATTATTATTCCTGACAGCGGTAGACAGGTTCCAGACATTCCACTTCCTTCGGGCAGAGTTCAATCCAGGTGCCTCCACCCAGCATGTACTGCAGTCTGAAAGCAGTTACACAGCAGTGAGAGCCTGCACGAATGTACACACACACACACACACACACACACACACAGACACATGTACACACACACACACACACACGGACACACGTACACACAGGCGGCACACACACATACGCACACAGACACATGCACACACAGGCGGCACACACACGCACACACACACCCACTCACACACATGCACACACACACACAGACACACACACAGGTGGCACACACACAGACACACGCACACACAGGCACACACACACACACAGACACACACGCACACAGGCGGCACACACACATACACATACAGGCACACCCACAGGCATGCACACACACATACACATACACACACATGCACACCCACACCATCCTGTACACACACTCTTTCTAAGGAGATCCTGCTCACCCACACATATTAACACATCTACACTATGCACATTTAATATACACATACTATATACCAGAAGTTCTCAGCCTTGTTCCTGATGGGCAGCAGGTAGCTTTCTGTGTTCACCTTCAATCAGCAACAAATTTTGACTCAAGGTGAGTCTAAATGAGGGGACTTGACTACTTCATCAGCCCATTAATTGTTTAATTACTGAACAATTGGAAAAACCAGCACACACTTATGCTCACATGGACCGGAGATAAGACTGCCTGCTGTTCACACACACATTCACACACATAGCACACGGGCATACATTCTCTCACTGCAGGAGCAATACATTGTCAATTAACATCATTATACAGACATGAAATACAAACATATAGCACAATCATTTCTGGCATGGGGGCTCCTGTAACATACAATTCCCTGCAATTATTTGCTATTTGGAATACTGGAGTGGAGACTTTAAATTAGTTCTGGTGCCTAGTTTATCAGTCTGGTGCCCTCTACTGTGTGACTGTGGTAATGCATGTCAGAGGGGTTCTGGGGAAGTGGTAGGGGTTGAGGTTTCATTTAACCAAAAATGGCAGGAGCTAACATGTAGTACTAGGGATTCTGTGATTTGGACTATTGACCACACTGTCTGTGGAGAGATAAAACATTTTTGATTTGTTGAAGCAAGTCAATGATTGACAAATAAGTGTAGCTCCAACTTGGGTTTCATGAAAACTCATTTTAACCATCAAAAGGCTGGAGCTCACCTGTCCTCTCCTTGAATAAGATCCTGAGACTTGCCCATGATCAGGTAGGTCTTTCCTTGTATCAGGTCCAGTGCTTCTCTGCACTGAGGATGGGCTACAAATATTCGCTGTTTCCCCTTCACCCCTCTGTCAGTGCCTGCGGACGGCCAGAATTTAAGCAATAATTCATTACTTACATACATGAACATACTGATGTATTAAAAGACCAGGGAGGTTATCAAGCATGCTAAAGTCAGATATGGGCAGTATTTCAAATATATGTGTCTGAGGGTAGGATTTATGAGAGAGAGAGAGAGAGAGAGAGAGAGAGAAATACTAGTAGGCAGCAGCTGTGACCGTGAGAGGACAGAACCTGAAGCAATAAGGCTTTACCCTCTTTGATGATGTCCTCTACCAGAATCGTGAAACGGTCGATGCTGTGAGACAGGTTGGCATGAACCACTGTGGCTTTGTATACTGCAGGAGGTAAAGGTCAGACAAGGTTCAACACCACACCTTAAGGCTGCTGACACATATCAAACACGCAGGATGAACATGCGCCTGCAGGTAACCGTACCATAATCCATGCCAGCTTCACAGGCTGCAATCTCACGGTCTAAGTCAGTAACTTGCTGTTTCTTCTGATAACTGCAGTCCTCTGCGAGCAGAAGAGGAATGTAAGTATGACATCACATCCCCGTGACATCACTTCCTGCTTGACAGATGCACATGTCAAACCATGTCCTACCTTCTGCGCAGCGGCACAGGTCCTCATGGCAGATCCTGTTCAGGGCTCCGTCCTCCTTCTCTGGGTGGTAAAACTTTACGCAGCGGTTTTCTGTGAGGAGATATTTTTCACACAGATGTCATCTGATATGTGCAGAACTGTGTGACTTTCTTTACTCTGACAAGTCCTCTGAAACAGCAGGGTAGACAGGAGCTCACCCAAGGAGTTGTACTCGTACACTGTGACAGCTGCCGGCTGAAGCAGACCCACTCTGTTTGTCTTGTGTATCCTGAAGACCACTCTGTCGGACTGCTTGTGAGAAACCTGGAGAAGGAGAGAAAAGTGGGATCAAAGAACCAGACGTCATCAGACCCTAAGTGCCAAGCTGAATGTACAGTAGCAAGCAGACCAACGAAGGCCTTTAGATAGGCTCGAGGAACACCTTGAGTGCGCACCTTGTCCAGGTATAAAATGATGGAGCCCTTCTCAGACAGCTGTTTGTCCGTCTCAATCTTCTGCACATATCTGTCCCTCCCTGTGGTTAGCTGTCACAGTGAACATGAGACAAAGTTGCGACATGCAGCAGACAATGTTCAGTTGGCCAATGAGACAAAAGCATCACACGGCAAATAGGGCAATAACTCTGCAATGGTACCTAAAATGAAGTGACAGACTGATAAAAATGCATGTGAAAATCTGAGGGTATTTTATTTCATGAATGAGGGGGGTTTATCTCATTGGTTTAAGAATGAGTGTTGTCCACACCCTGTTGAGGTCTTTCTTGTCTGCAATGAAGCCTGTTAGCATGGTGATGTCCAGAATAGACATGGTGGCATCTCTTTCAGGAGACAGGTACCTGAGAAACATACAGACATCACAGAGCACTGAAATAAGATCCACTAAGATCCACAAAAGATCCATAAGATAATATATTTTTTTATCAATAATGTTGTTTTCCCTCCATTCCATTTTGTAATGTCTTTTCCAGTTTAAAATGTCCAACAGTATTGCTGCAATATTGAGTATAGGGATGTGTAGAACAGAAGTAGAACTCCAACTTCAGAGCGTAAAAGTCCTACTATGTGTTTGTTCCGCCCATTCACTAAAACCAGTCAATTCTAATTAGCACAGCTTTTCAGCCAGGTAGATGAGCTAATTAGTGAACTCACCTGGTTTTAGTGAACGGGCAGAACAAATACATGGTAGGACTTTTACTTTCTGAAGCCGGAGTTGTCCACCTCTGGTGTAGAATAGCATGCCATTGTACATTCAGCCAGCCCCTGAGCAGTCAGAGGCATGGTTATCGTAGAGTGTAGCAGGGGTGAAAGTGAAGACAGAGTGAAGACAGAGTTAGAGTGTTTAAGGAAACAGCAGACATCTGATCGTTATTCCTGGATACTGAAAATTCTTCCAAGACCTGGAAACCTACCCGGGAAATATGACTTTAAGTTTTACTTACCTCATCTCAATTGAGAGTCTGTACGTTTCCAGTGCGTTCTGACTGGTAACTGTAAAAAAAGAAAGTTAGGTTAAAGAAGACACAGACAAGTACCGTTTACATGCAAATGAATGGTAGCATTGACACCCATGTCCAAATTTCCCAAGGAAACAAGGTTCACGTTCATTTTCTCAAAATGCAAACCATGTTTCCTTTCAGTGCCAACAAAACATACCTTCTGCCTGCTTCTCTATTTTCAACGTCAGCTCAAAGTTCTTACAGTCTTCTCTCCTTTCCTCCGGCAAAGCGTTGTATACGGTCACCACCTGTGACATAGCCATCAGACAGTGTTAAGTGTGGGAATGACACCATCCAAAGTCCAGCACAGATCCGGCCATATAACCATATATTATCCATATACTTAACTGGGGGGAAATAGAGTATATATGACTATCAAGAATCTCAGAAGGGCATTGCACATAACAGGCTTTGAATATAATTGTTGAGTATAATCACAGCTCAGAATGCATGGTAATACATTTTGATATTTTTACTGAAGCACATGGTCAGCATAGAAAAACATACTGTAGAGCAAGTGCAGTGTAACATCTTGGTGTTTCCAGAGCCATACAGAGTCTTAACAACGTGTGCTGAAACGATAGGGTGAGGCAGTACTCACTGACAGCATCCCCTTGCCTGTTCCTCTGGCAGTGACAGTCAAGGTTTCATCTATCCGAACCTGCAGACATGAAAACGGTCTTCCCTTACTGATCCAAGGAGAACCGGTCGGCTTCACCACAGATTTTACATTTCCCTAATCCTTACACAACATTATATTGATTTATTCAATTCATTAATGAGAATTTATGAATGGAATCGACTGAAACCAGTTACTTCCCCTGACTCCCCCCTCTTCCAGTCTCATATTTTCTCCTCCTCACTCCCTCTCTTTCCTCGTCTCTCTTCAGACCCCCTCACTTTCATTCTCTCCACATCACATTATTGTCTTTTCTGCTCTCTCATTCTCTCTCTCTCTCTCTCTCTCTCAGTCTCCTAATCTTCCATGTCTGTCCTTATATCTTGATTCAGCTTCCCTCCTGTCTGTCTCAGTCTGGGCTCACCCTCTCTGTGCGGGTGACATAATCGCTGTCCCTGACGAAAGACCACTTGACGGGCTTGGAGCGGCCAGCGACATGGAGGCTCACTTGCAGGTCGATGTCCCTCACGCTGTGTGCTTCCATCCGGTGCAGAGCCAGAGCCTGGAGGACTGTAACCATGGCCTGTGGAGAGACGCAGGAGGCAGCGTATTCCAGCGTGGATCTGCTGTGAAAACCGAGCCTCTGTCTCAACATCCTGACTGGCTTTAGGGCTCTTCTGTGTCCATCATCACCACAGAGCGCCCTTCACACTGTCAAATCAGCCGGACCCCACTGGAGGAACCCTGATTATGCCCCAGTACTGGAACACCATGCCACACTGAATTCTGCAGAGACTGACTGATTTTTATACTGAGTGGAACGACAGAAGTGGAATCTATGGAACATGACTATTAGGCTTGGTGGGGTGTGGGGGGTTGGGGGGGGGTTGGGGTAATCAGAGCAGAAGCCAGCAGGCTGCACTACTACAAATAAGGAAAAGATAAAAAGTGCAGCTTCCCTTTACTAGTCTAAGTCTGAGACACTAAGGGCTGTTTCGATAGTACATGCTTATGGTGCTATGGGAAAAAGAGCACTGCGTTAAACGATTGCTACATCATTTATCTGAAAACCTAGATCTGCGTGATATCTGAGTTTGTTTCATAGCAGTCTGGAGTATAGCCATTGCAGCCATGTAACGTTTCATTAATGTGACGGTTGAAACTCAAGGAAAGACACTCATTTTGATAGCTTTGTCATAGGTTTGGACCACTAACACAGAGCCCCTAATCTCTGTTCTTGAGGCTTATAACCCTCTGGTGACTTATTTAATTGTACCTGGGTGGACCCATAGCCCCTGTTGTGGAACTTCTGTTTTGTCAGCCACTTGACCACATGGCCAGCCTGAGCAGTCTCTTTAGCCTTGACCAGGGCCATCAGCGCATACGCGGTGGCCTCCAGGGTGGAATGGTGACTGCCGGGAACTGGCCAGTGCGTTTCACCTGCGATGGTAGTTTGAGACAGAACTTCACAACCTGGACTAGGTGAAAGAATGACAGGATCAGCTTTGAAAAGCTTTCTTTGCTGTGTATCTAGATATTTTTTTTTTAATCACTGAGAAGATGTTAAGCTGCTGCATGGTAAAAAGTGTACATATTTTGCATGAACCTGATTTATTACAAGCATTCATTTTGATATGCATTTTTTCATAATAGTCTATTTTTCTTTGGGTTACCAATACAACATATGCCCAGTGTAGTTATCTTGAATGCACCAATACCATAATAAACCTTGAGAGATATGGGGGTCATTTAAGTTCATCATTCCAACTTTTAAAAATTGATAACATAATGCTAAATATTTGTGACATGAAAATGCTGACATTCCTATACAATAAATCTGTATTTCACAAGCATTCTAAAGTGTGAGTATTGTGCTGTTGCAACTGTGACGGAAATAAGTCAAGATATATTTTCGTATTCATATTTATATTTTCATATTTATAGATGTGTCCATGATGTGGTGGATTTGTATTTGTTGTGTTGAGTGCCGTTGGTGTGGTGAGCTCTCTGTGCTCTGTGACTTTAAGGACTCCCAGGGTGCACCAGGTTACCATATGAGAAGTGGAACAGGGTGTCCAGCTGGTGCTGACCCTCATTGGCCAGGGCGTAAGCGGTCAGAGCCACCGCATACGGGTTGGTCAGGCTATGCATCCTGCGGGACAGGAACCTGCTGGCCTTCCGCATGCTGTCTGACAGACTCTACAGCATTGGCCAAGAGACGGAGAAAAAAAAAAACATAAGAAAAACGAGAAAATCCGCTATGACACGGTCGCTGGTTATAGTGGTGGAGCAATAGGCCTATTTTCAGTGCTGGCTCATGGCATAAGCAGCTACTGAGGGCATTCTTGAACTCACAGGAGCCTCTGTTTGTCTGATGTAATTGTGAGGACTTAAACTGACACGTTATCTGATTTAGCAAGGAATTCAAAAACACATATATTAAGCGGGAATAAACTACTATGTACTTATATGGTAGTAGGTACAGCGCATGTACAGTGTAACACATTTGTAGGTACAAGGCAGTGACAGCTGTAACAAAGGGTTTTGTGGTTGTGTAAACCCCAACCCTTTGTTACACCAGTGAGTACCTTGTACCTACACTGTACTTGCACTGTACCTGCTACCATATAAGTACATAGCAGTTAGTGCCCCCTTAATATAAAGTGGACACATGAAAACAAAAGTTAAAAATAAGTTTTTTTATGTTTCCAGTAAGTTAGTGGGCTTTAATGTACAATTGTAAATGAAACTGTGATTTGTAAATGTACCCACAGGTTCATTTTTAGGATTATGGGTGACTGCTGTAATGCACAGGTGCTGTGTTGCAGTTCCAGAGGATGTGATTCGCCCCTCGTAGAAACGTGTTTGGAGGGGCACTTGTGCCCGCTCACCTCCACTCTGTCCTCGCAGATGTGACGCGACTCCTGCATTGCGATCAGGACGTATGCTGTGAGAGACGCGTCAGAGTCCTTCCCTCGCACTCCACCCTGAGGAAAAAAATGCGAGATTAACTGGGGCGTTACCATCCTCAGATCTCTCACACTGATATTCACCCTGCCGATGACAGCAGCTGACACAGCACTGCCACACGTCTGAGGCCAAGAGCTGACCTGGTCATCCCTGTCTGCACTCTTATTGCCTGTCTTACCCCTGAGATTAGACTCCAATCACAATTCATTATTCTGCTGTTTTTGCCTCCATGACATCAATTTATCCACATATGGTAACAGACAATTAAGGATACCCTTAAATTAAGCAACTGAACAGTTTCTACTGCTGTTCATAACATCTTCCTTTCACAAAGTTCAACATCTGAGTGTGCACAGCAGAGCATATTTTAAAGGTGGGGAGTAAAAGAGTAACGGCCTTGCTGAAGGGTGCCTTAAATAGCATACCATTATCTCTCCATGGAGGACTGGGGAATTCTCCTTGAAAATGCCCTCCGGTTGCTGCGCGTTTAGGACCAGCCACTTGAGGGCGCTGCAAAGCACATCCTCCTCAATGGTGATGAGCTGGTACGCCATGCCAAAGATCTTGGCCACATACGCAGTCAGCCTGGTTGACAAAACGCATAAGATCCCACAAATATAATGCACTACACCTTAACACCATGCAACATCTCTCAGTGAGAACATAGCAGCTGAGGGAAGTTTGATTTTTTGTTGGTGATTTGGGGCATAACTGTGGGTCTGGAAGGCCCTCCTATAAGGCTGCTTTTCTGAACTGGAACAGGATTATGGGAAGGGGCTTACCAAGTGCTGGAGGTCCTGTCTCTCCAAATGCTGTATGAGCCATCAGTTTTACGGTATGCCAGCTGCTGGGTGTACCCTAAGCGAAACAAACATTTCCCATCTGTTTCAGGTCATATAATGACTAATAAAATGTATAAAATATAACCTTCCTATCTAGAATGTACCTGTATAGTTGTATATTAGATACACATAATTATATGTATCGTACAATAATTGTAATTTTACCTATTGTAATGAATTTGATGGCCTGGGTGCGGCGGTCTATTCCCACTTGATCCCAGTGGAGGGTTCTGTCCAGGTAGTGTGTGGCGATTACAGGGCCAGTCATTGTGATCATGTTCACCTCCCCATCTCCTGTGGGCTGAGCTATGAGGCTGCCCAGGGCGGAGCCACCGATGGCTGCAGGAATGGTCTGGCTCGGCAGGTCACCTGCGCAGCCAAAGCAGACGGCGCAGTCAGAACTGCGGTGACATCGCATACCGCCTTGGCTTGCAATAGCACAGTCATTATTACTGATAGCTGAAAAATATTATTGAAAAATTGAGCATTTTGATGTCCTCTTACCTGCCACACTGATGTAAGTGTGTGCAGGTGAGCCCGGCACCTTGGATGACAGCTTCACAGCATCGATTCTGTGTGACTGAAATCCACCTGCTGGGTTGAGAGGAAAGCGACAGTGTTTAACCAAACTTATCATACAGTGTGTTGTACCACGATGAAACCGTTTGCAGAGAATGTAAGGATTTCAGGATTATGGATGGGTGCTTTGTAGCCAGATTTTGGTACAGAAAGCACACAAGAATTTGAGAGACACTCAGTGTGTCCTCAGTTTTTGAGGTTTATCCCCCCAGAAATTCGCAAATTCATGAAACTAATTTTCATCCAGATGTTATTTTTTCATACAACAAAAATATTCATAGTTTGTTTGAGATCACTGTTATATTTCAATAAAAGGCACTCTCTGATGGTGAAATTCGCACCTGGGACATTACACAGTGTAGCAGGGGCAAAAGTTTGATCTCCTCCCCTGAATCACTAATAACAGTAATGCCAACGTTTCAATTAAAATATGGTTTTCTCCTGTAAATTAGCTTTATTTTTAAGATTAAATTTCCATTACCTCTTTAGGCTGACATAAAAGCAGGTTAATTCTCATTCATTCTCTGTCCATCCTCTGAGAGAATCCTTGAGAATAGTTGAGTTGCACGCTGAAGCCAAACGATGACCATGCCAAAACAAAATGGTTTTGTGTGGTCAGAGCGCACAGACTCACCGAGCTCAGATGGATTCAGGGACACGGTCATGATCTCTTTTTTTGTCTGCACTCCTTCTGCCTGTGAGAGGGATGCACTGGTAAAACATCTGCTGAATCGTGTGCCAAACTCCCGCTTATGTGTGCACTCCTTCAAGTTAAACCTCACCTGAAAATGTTTACACCTCTGAGGATTTGAGGATGTCTTTGCGTGAGAGAGTGGGGTCAGGAAGGGAGGAATGGCAGCTTCAGGCTTGAGAGGGCGCTGTTTGCATGAGCTCATAATGCATTAACACAACTGCCACACCCCGGTAGCTCATCCAGTAAGGATGGAGCAGCCTATAGCCTAGTGGTTAAGGTACATGACCCCTGAGGTTGGTGGTTCAAGTCCCAGTCCAGCCACAGCAAGAACACCATCGCTGTTGGGCCCTTGAGCAAGGCCCTTAACCCCACATTGCTCCAAGGGGGGATTGGCCCTTGGCTAGCCTAATGAACTGTAAGTCGCTTTGGATAAAAGCGTCAGCTAAATGACAGTAATGTAATGTAATGGATGGCCCTACCACAGCAGCTGTGCTTGAATCCAGCCCGGGCCCCTCGCCACATGCCACCCTCCCTGCCCCCACCATCATCATCAAAGAAAAGTGAGAAATGGCAAAAAAGTAATCTTCAAAAAAAAAAAAAAATAACGAATGCCATACAAAAATTATTATTATGTGTTAAACAGCGATAAAGTTATAAGCACATACTTTGTATGGGCCTGAAAAATTCACTGATCAGTGGGCCTACATTTCAAGCCAGGTCTATGACTCCTGGGCTGACCTTGGATATGTTTGGACACACAGCTGTCCTCAGTCCAGTGGGTATCAGAGAAGGAGGTGTGAGTGACGATTAGAAAAGGGTAGACTTAAACAGAATAAGACTGATGTAAGCTATTAAGAGTGCAAAGCTGGCAGACGGATGGACAGTGGTGAAAGCAAATGGCACTGAAAGAAGAGTATTTTGAGTATCGTGGGGAAGCTGATGGGAGGGTGGCACTCTCACCACCACACGAAGATCCTTCTTGACACCGTCGATGAGGAAGGAGCCGTGGACTGCTGCCTTGACCTCGATGGAGTGCAGGCCCAGGGCCATCGGGATGATGACGAACGCAACAGTGTGCGAAGACATGGGCTTCATGCGCACCTCTGGCACACGGTGCTTCCTCCTCTTGCTGGCCACGCTGCAGACCCCCGCCGTTTCCATTAGCTGCACCAGCACCTGCATTAGGGAGGGCCATGTTCGACTCAGCGCTGAGATACACACATGTATGAAACGCGTGTTGAGCATGTATGAGATTCACACAAGAGCGTGCCCATCACCACGCTGTATGACAGAAGCAAAGCAAAGCAAAGCGAAGGTTTAGGGGCATGTCTAACCGTTATGTCTTCTTCCAGGAAGTTGTGAAGCACAGCCCTGGCCTCCAGCTGCTCGTTACGTACAGCGGTGTAGGGTAGATTGAGGTCGATGGAGAAGTCTTTCATCACCTTCATCTCAAAGGGTTCTGCCACGCAGATTCCTGCAGAGAGAGACAGTCACACTGGAGCATGGAAGCTGCCGTGCTCTCTGTGTTGCATGTTGTTTTGGTTTTCTGCTGCATGTGTTCTCCGCCAGGTTACCCTGTTATATTGTGTGGTTATCTGATCTACTTTCATAATGCATTCACAGGGGATGTTCAAGGTATGATTCTTCTATCATTTTAGTCTGTTTACACATTAATATTTACTGCAGTGGGGAAAAAGTCAGAAATATGTGAGCCTGGAGCAGCAGAAATATGTTGTTTTAGTGGTGATAAACACCAAAACAAAAGTCACTGGTATGTTTGGTATGTATGCAAATGTGTGTTTAAACTGAAAAGGATTAAGACAAATGAGGAGTACCATGAGATTTGGACAGACTGATAGCCATGACTTCCCAGGTGGTGATGGAGTCCTTCAAATAGCTGTCTTTAATGATCGAGGTTGACGTACTTGAGCAAGAAATAAGACAAGAGGTCCATGAACAGAATTGCAGCAGTTGATGAAAATGTAGTTTTGTCAAAAGCAATATGAAAATGATTTTTTCAGAGATGCACTGGATTAGAGCGGCCCATCTGCACCCACAGTTGGTCAGACAACAGGGTATAGTGCACCCCAAACACCCCTTACCAGTCTCTCCTGTCTGCAGGGCAAGGTAGCAGCGTCTCCACCCCCCACAACCAGCTCTCAGGGAACTGCGTACGGGACAGGATGTCAAACTCACTCACATACTCCTCATCCTCTTCATCACCTGCATAAGCAAAGACAGGCAGTCAGGTGGAGGAAAACCCATAACAAGCTGTTATCAATGCTTTGTAACCCTCATGAATGTGCTAATAATGGCTTTATAATAGGTTAATAAATAGGCTAATAACAGGCTAATAAAGGTGTTATAAATGCTGTGTGCAGACAGTAGTGCCTCCTGCCTCCTTGTCTTGGTGCCACTGGACAGCAGTGCAGAAATGCTTTTACACACTGCCGGCCAGTGACAATATCGTGGGAGCAACAGTGAATCCCACAGGGCCTGCTTACCGAGAGAGTTTTCAAGGCTGGTCAGTTTGAGTGAGCGCTGTCTGCGTGGCTTGGTCTGAGCTGGACACCTGGGTTCTAGTCACAGAGTGGAGAGAAATTCACCACATGTTGCAACTTATTTCTTAGGGATGAAAAACCAGGACTTTCAACAATTACGTGCGCAGTAACCTATTATATATATACATAATACATATACAAAAAAGTTTACAGATCACAGTGTTTCATTTGATATGCACTATGCAATATGCAATAAACAGTATATGTATATTCATATATTCAAAATATCTATGTTTTTTAATTCTAATACATTTTATTTAAATGCAGCACTGTGATCTGTGCACTTATACGCCTTTGGAAAATCAGTGTACCTGTTCTAGGTTTGGTCCCACCAGCATTGGATTCAAATGCCAGTCCTGCATCATAGAAAACTCCCATGCTGTCAGCACCACTCCCCGGAGTACAGCCGATGTCATGCTTTTCAATGATGTCCCACACCTGCAGAGGGAGAGGATGGTAAGGAAATAAGAGTAGCAGAAACACACGGCGCCCATGCCAGTCTCGCTGGAAAACAGTCTGCTGATATGGCCTATGGATCATTCTTACAACAACAGGAGGGAGTATTACTGTTTGGCCTTGCCTTAGTTTGCGTCAGCCTGTTTTTATTGTTCAGGATGTAGACACCCTTGTTCACAGCCACCAGGCCCACCTTGGCACCAGGGTCACCTGTGATGCTCAGACTGAAGGGTTTACGCGGCTCATAGAAATGCTTTGGTCTGGTGGTGGTCACCTCCAGCTGTGGGCACAGACAGAGGGCACTTAGTTATCTTTTTTAGATTAAAAAAAGGTCCTCATTTTCCCACCCACTTGCTGCCTAAATGTTTGGTCTACAATGGAAACACTTTGCTGCCAGCTGCAAGGAGGTTTGCAGTCAAAACACTCGATTCCTCTGATTCACAGAAACAGTTGTGTATATTTTGGGTGCAACACAGTATGACTTAAATACACAAAATGAAGTGGACAGGCAGCCACAGTTTCAAGCGATTTGATGCTAAAATCGATTATGATTGAAGGTTGTGATTCTTTTTTCACATTACCTTCCCCAGGCAGGTGTCCTTCACATCCACCCAGACGGAGTCCGACACCACCTCTGTGCCCACATGGTAATACGCCACGATTCTGAAGGAGGGGACCATGTCCTTGGTCACTGTCATCGATAAGGCCACCAGCGACTGTCCTTTCTGTCTTTCATATCTCTCTGCGTGAACGAGCTGTCCTTTGCTTGTTATCTGATCAGGCACACAAACACGCAAACACAGGCAGGTATACACCATGAAATGATCAGATGTTGAGCTGACCACACATGTATAAATAATGTCAGTCCTACAGAAACAAGTACTCACTAGATATGGGAGGCGTGAATAGTAAGGGCAGACACAGACACAGATTAACACCATATACCTCAAATCTAAATATTTTTAATGTGCATGTTATTGACAGGTAATGATACACATCAGCTATGTCAGGTGTGAAGACTATAGACAGGTACAGGTACAGTCCAGATATATGAGATTAAAGAGTACAGACAGGTGGCACAGGTACACACCAGGTATGTGAGATTTAAAGAGTACAGACAGGTGGCACAGGTACACACCAGGTATGTGAGATTTAAAGAGTACAGACAGGTGGCACAGGTACACACCAGGTATGTGAGATTTAAAGAGTACATACAGGTGGCACAGGTACACACCAGGTATGTGAAGTCCTTGACCTGATCCTGAACACCTTGGTCATTCCCCATGTTGAGGGTGATGCGCAGGTCATCCCCAATGTCCAGCTCAGCTGCCTGGACACTGATGTGAAGGTAGTTCATGGAATGATGCACTGTCCTGTATGGGAGAGCAGTCATGTGCTCCACAGCCTGCCTCTCATTGGTCAGGGAAGGATCCTTTGTCCTTACCTAGAGACAAAAAAGGCAAACTGAATAACTTTGGAGCATCGTTGCTCCATCTCTCTGCAAAACATAAAATATGTCTCAAGGAAGAAAGATTGGAACGGGGATGCAGGTCATTCACAGTAGTGTATACACAAGTTAAATTAAGAAAGACTGCCTATTATCATCGAAGCCTGTGTCTGCAGTTGCATGTACATAGGAAAGTGGTTGTAACCAGTATTGGTGTGTGGTTGCTAGTGTTCTATGTGTGAAAAAAGGATGCAAAAAAAGTGTTTGCTGAGAGTGCAAAACTTGGGTGTGGGGCTCACAGTGATTGGGAGAGAGGTAGCTCCTCCTTCGGTGTTGATGGTGACTTTGGCGACCCCATTCTCCTGTGTCCTGCCAATAACTGCCCCGGGAATCACCTCCACATCAATGTTTTTGGCTGGGGTCTCGTCTGGACTGGTGACATGAACCTGTCCCAGCCACATTGAAGCGTGACAGTGTTAGACAGATATTGTATAGCATATAATACTATATGTGTATGTACTGCATGTTTGTGACACATTTTAAAATATAAATATTGTAACATGAACTTCACCGAAATTACACATGGTATAGAATGCTAAATATTAAATTTAATAGAATTAAAACTGAGATATTTTCCTAATATTTAAATACTTTAAAAAAATGTTATAGTTTGTTTAAGGAGCAATATAATCGGAAGGGGTAAATCAGTACAGAGGAAAAAATAACATACAACAACATCAAAAGGCATCCCAGGTTTAAAATAGGTGGCGGTCTTCTGGAAGTGGATGGTGTAGGGAGAGGTCACAATCTGGATCCCCCTCCTCTCTGCCTCCACCATTTCACTGCCTGGTAATGAAACAGACACCTGTACACTCGGCTTGGAGTTGCAGCAACTTCACATGCAATCAGGATGCGCATTCAATGCAATGACTGCGCAGCTAATGCGCAGTTACATCAGAGTCATTGGGCAGTTGTTGTGATGTCAGTCTGCATACAGGGTTACATGATCCATTCAGAGATGGGCTACTGTCATTTTAAACTTTTTCTAGGTATGTCACCTGAATTGCTGAAGCAAGTGTCCTGCTGGATAAATGAGTGAGATGTTTAATGAACCTGAGCTGTTCACAGCAGGTGCAGAGTGTGTGCCGGATGAGCAAGCAAAGCCGACAAAATTAAAGTTAAAAAATAAGTTTCACAAGTATTGAGAGGGGAACTAATCAAGTACACATCACACAGCGAGGAACTATAATACCCTACTGACTGCATAAATAAAATTTACAAAGACAGTGGGGTCCTTACCACTCCCCGTCAGGACACTGACTGACACATACAGTGACAGCTTGACCAGCTCCTTGATATCTTGGAAGGTCTTCAGGATGTGGTCTCTCTTTAGTATGACCTTGCCCTTTCCATCCACAACCTGAATTCAAAGACCATCTCAGGTTATAAGGCCATTCGTGAACATGGTTTCGATGGGAGATGTTATGTACTCATGTAACCAGTGTGGGTATACGGTGAGACTGAAAAGTTGAGGTGCTTACATCCACTCTCTGCAGGGATGATGGGAAGCTCTTCTTCTCACCATCCTCCATTATCACACCAAACACCACGAATGCCACCCCTGACACTTCCTTTCCATATAGGTACCTGCAGAGTGAAACTAAGTGAACCACTTTGTATAGCAACTGATCCAGGGTCTGTTGACACCACTCAACTTATTTTTCTAGCGAGGCGCTTTGCAAAAATATCACATCAAATATAATATCATCAGATCAATGTCTTAACTGACAAAAATATAATAAAACATCTTGGAGGTACAAGCACCTGCCAGGGTTATTGGAATGATTGGAATCTTAACTGTGTTGTGTGGCAGGTAGAAATGACAAAAATCAAGCAAATGATTTTTCCCTTCATGTCGACATACAGCTCTAGCTAACCACTGTGGCCATTAAAGTGATGCTGATTAGTTTAGGTGTTGCATCCATCAGAATTCCGTCGGACAAAGTCTGTTCACTTTTAAGATCCACCAGCTTCGCTAAACTTGATATGTCTATCCGTTTTGTAGTTACTGCTTGTACAAGATAAGAATGTTACTGTCCTACCAAGCAGTTATATCAACGGAGAGCTCAGGATCATCAAAGTAGAAAAAAGGTTTTTCTGGTTCCAGTTTGACCACAAAGCTTGGCAGTACTGGGGGAAAAGGAAAAAAAAAAAAGTTCCTTGAGTTAGTACCAGGATATAAGGACATGGACTCTGATGCATGTCTGCTGGAGCTGACTGACCTTGGATAAGATACTCTTACTGCTGAAAAGGCTCAGGAAACCCAGACCATCACATTACCATATTCCTTGACCTCAAAATGAGATGTGAAGCTCTTCTCTGGCATGTTTTGGAATCTGCACACCACCTCCCAGGTCCCAAAGCTATTAAAAAGATGGAGTCAGAACCCATGCTATGGAATAGGAGGGTATAGGAATTGAGCAAGTTTTGGTGTCTCAGAAAACAAACCTGACAACCTCAGGGAGTTTGAACTGTCCTGATTTGACCCCGCTGTCAGGATACACAAAGTCTCTCTTGACTGTGATTCCATCGGGAGTCTGAATGAGAAACAGAAAAAAAAAAAACATTTTTTTTCTTCATAATTATTCCATGTTCTCTTCACACCAACACAATATCTTCAGAAGTGGATAAATAGTGAAGCCTCTTACCATTATATCCAAAGAAACACCACTCGTGGAGGGCTCCAGACTGGGGTTCAAGGCAAAAATCCTGTAATGGACTAGAACATCAGTGAAACCTTTCAATGATCAATAAGTCATAAAAGTCTGTTAAGAGCTTGAACAACAGCTGTTTGAAATCGAAATCACCTATATCAGGCCAGATATATTATTTTCAGTACAGCCCTACCTGTGTCCACGGGAGTGTAGATGGTCTTATCTGTCTGTATAAATATATACCCAGACTGGAAAGAAACCAGAACCACCTTCTCCAGCTCTTGCTGGGGAAACTTTGCTTCTAGGTAGACATACTGTTTGGAATGTATTTCCTTAAAAAAGTCCTCAGAGATCTGTAATGGTAACAGAAGAATCCATGGTTTGACCACAGTTTGTGTCAGGGAAAGTGAGTATTTTCTTTTTTTAATTTCAAAATAGTTTTTGCTTGTTTTCTCATTTTTTTACACCAAAACAGATCTATGGTCTCAGTCCCACGGAGTAACATTCTCCCTAAGACTGAAAACGAAGAGGTAACACACAATTCCCCGATTCAAATCGGTAAGACACCTCACTTCTTCCTACACTGGAGTTGGAACCCCAAACACACAGGAAACACAAAGGAACACAAAGTCAACATACAATTAGTCGGCAGGCCTGCAGTTGCCTGACCAGCCAGGAGAGGGAGTGCAGACTGAGAGAGCAGTGCGACTGAGGATCCTAACCTCAAGGGATTAATCCCTATTTTCCCTGGAGAGGCTGACCCAGTTTTTGCTAATGCAACCATAGACTGTATCAGCATAGGTGGAAATAAGAATATGAAACATGAAAATATGCTGTAATTCTGTGCCACCCAGACGCCCCAGAAAAGGAATAGTTTTATAAACCGACCAATGTCATGGCCAAGTGTGACTGGAAGTCACTGTGGGAGCGCACATAAAATTAGGAGGTGTTGTCTGACACCCACAAGAATTTCCTGCAGTGCCTGGAAATTGTTGGTTTCACTGAGGGTCACTGTTTTGGAGAAGATTTCTCTGTTTTTGGCAGGGAAGTCTTTCAACAGGATTTCAACGCTGAAGTTCTTCCCTGTATACCCCTGAGTCTCCACAAACACGTTCTCCTTACTGCCCACTCGCAGTACGTTTGGTGCGGTCAGAACAAATCTGTGAAGAGAGGTTAGAGTCACAGTGGAGGATCAAAGTTAGGGAGGGGAGACGTGGACAAAGGAAGAGATGTATGGGATATTTCACTGGGTATATCATAGAGACCGTCTGTATGTGAAACTTTTGAATAGAGCCATTTTGGCTCTCATTTTTGGACAGTAGAAAACATTTCCAGACTCTTGGCAAAGGCTTATCAGTTTGAAAATGGACTTTCTACCCCCAAACACACACTCACACCCACACACATACAACAGTTGAACTTTAAAGAAATCTGTCAAATTCCACAGGCAGACCGTAAAACTAGTTCTTAAGCATAGAATTCTAGGCATAGTTTAAAAAAAATAAACTTCACAAGTCGTGGTGGATTCTGTGCGTTGCGGTGTGTCTGAATGCAGGATACAAAGGATTATGTTGGATGTAGATATACTCACAGTGGACCACACTGAGAGAGTTGAGGGAGAGAGAGGGCCAGCAAAGCCAGCCACAGTGCGTCGATACACATCCTGCCCTCCAGTTTCAAGTGTCTGACCTCCCCTTATCGCTGAACTCTCATACGCCAATTCGCCCACCTGCACTCCTGTCTCTACCTGCCCTCAGCCAACAGCGTCAGCATGGTTTCTTCCTGGCAGTGAGATTGGGCAAGAGGAGAAGAAAAGGCATATATGGGTTAACAGTCAGTCGGGAGCTGCGCAGTGTTATCTTAGCTTGCGTAATGGAGTATGAACAGAATGCAAGGCATGCCATTTCATGTCAGGGGAGTAAGCTGTGCATTTATTTGTGGAATCTCATTAAAGCGATGCCTTCCACAACCAAATGCAACCACTGCATGAAATATAAAGAGTAGCTTTACATTTAGATTTAATTGTACAGTTTAGAGAGATAATATTTTGGTTTGGAAATGATATGGATTACAGTGATTAAGAATCCATTTAACATATGAATTTGTAGAAAAACACTTTTCTAGCATGGAGCTCCCCAGCAGTTGAGTTGTTGAAGCTCTTCCCAAAATCCCAGGGTAAACACTGTAAGCTAGACATGGCTCATTGAAGTCTGTGTTATTCTAACTAGTTAACACTCTGAATCAAGTCTGCCCCCGAGTCAAAATGACTTAGAACAACAGGACATAGTTTCTGTTTGTCAACTAGGGTTCATTTAATCATTAATGGTGCTCAGTACCACCCAGCTACACATGGGGGATGACTCCGGAGGACTGTTAAAATTGATGTTGCTTTGGTAGAGGTGGAGATTTCCTAACATTCTGGCATTCGACCGTATGCTATTCCGGTATTTCACTCTGCTAGGTTTCCCAGAAATTACTTCACTTTTTTTTTTTTTTTTAAGCCAGAGGTCCTGTGGGCTGAGCTATGAGGCTGCCCAGGGTGGAGCCACCGGTGGCTGCAGGAATGGTCGGGCTCCGCAGGTCACCTGCACTGACATCACACACTGTCTTGCAATTGTGCAGTCAAAGATTTTTGTAACTACTGAAAGAATATTATCTAAAAAATGTAGCGTTATGATGTCTTCTTATCTATCAAACTGATGTAGGCATGTGCAGGTGAGCCTGGCACCTTGGATAACAGCTTCACAACATCGATTCTGTGTGACTGAAATCCACCTGCTGGGTTGAGAGGAAAGTGACAGCGGTGCACTGCGCTCATCACTCAGTGTGTAACTAAGGGTGTGACAGAATGCAAGGATTTCAGGATTATGGGTAGTTTTTTTTACTGCATTTTCCCAAGAACATGCATATTCTTTCCTTTTTTTTCATTTTCCTGAAACTTACTGAAAGGTAATGTCAGTGTCATGTAATGTCACAATGGTCGATTTTTCAACTTGCTAAAAAAGGGTGTTGCTGAAACAAGGTTGCTTTTGGGAAACCGTTGTTTGTCTGACATCCATCACGAGAATAGCATGGCCAGCTGAACTACAGACTCAATGTCCTTGGTCTCTCTTATGCAATTTATTTAGCCAGCATCAAAGGTAAATTCAACACATCATGCATATGGCTGGAACGCTTAGAAGGCCGACAGTGACAAAGCATTGTTACATCACAAAACAAACATAGCCACTGTAGCAACACCATCTTTAATCAGCACTTGTGCTGGGAATCATGAGCGGACGCAGTCCAAACCTTCGACCCGACCAGGTCACCACCCTTTGGGATCAAGGACACCGGGACAAGGCAGGTAAAAGCCACACGTTTTTATTTTATTTTTAAGTGTCAACCAAAACAAACCAAGATACACAAATTCATAAAACACACAGCGAGACGCAGACAATTGTCTCCCCCCACCCCCAGAGGCTTTCCTCCCCCACCCACTTCCTGTGTCCCAATCCTTCCCCAGCCCGGACCTTGCCCACAGGACCTGGCCCGCCCGAGGAATCAACATGCCAGCAGCCCTGCCAGGACAACTCCTGACACTAGCTAATCTGAAATGAACTGGGTACACTTTTAAGAATCAGACAGGGGATTTTATTGATTCATACAAACTTGCTAAGGGGAAAATGCATGTTTTTGCATACTTTATAAATGTAATGAACTGCAAAATATGCTCTCAGTAAACCTGAATGCCACATTTCTATACTGTGTATACATAAGGCAGTCAACCTTTCGTGCCAGTAAAGATTTTTATGTTGATGGGGATTGTATGTTTGGGATGAGGCCTAAATTAACAAGATTCAGTTTGCTCTGGGGGACAGGGTGAACAAAAGGACTCCAACTTGCTCATGGAGACTGAGTTAGTTTTAGGTCTGCACCTTAGTGACGACATGGGGGAGCTCAGGAAGTATTTCCAGGATTAAGACACACAAACCTCCTGTGGGGCCAGGAAGATGTTTGTTTCACTGACTGTCACTCTTTTGGATAAGATTATGTTGGTTTTTAGCAATGATGTCTTTCTGCAGCATTTCAGCACTGAAATTCACCCTGCATGCTCCTTCATCTCCACACACATACAATTATCACACACCTAAAAGAATTTCCTGCAGAGCCTGGGAGATGTTGGTTTCACTCTCAGTCACACTCACGGGAACATGCAAACAAACCTGTCTAAACATTTGGCCAGGGTTTATCCGTTTTAAAATGGACTTTCTACTCCCAAATGCTCTCGAACAAACAATCTCTCAGACATATGACTGTTGAACAATAAAGCAGTCTGACTAATCCCAAAACCAGGACCCATTGGACTTTGTTCTTGACGCCACAGTATTCCAGTAAAGCTACATAAATCAGATGCACACAGCTTACAAAGCCGCACATTTGGATATAGATTTATTTACAAAGGACCACAATGATAGTGAGAGAGTTGACAGAGAGGAAGAGCCAGCACAGCTAAGTGTATCAACATGCCTGTTTGAAGTGTCTGACCTCCCTTTAGTACTGAAATTTCAAACTCCGGTTTGCTCACCTAGATCCCTGCCTCCCTCTACCTCTTGAGAGTCAGTAATATCAACCTAAAGTGTAAGAACAGTTTGGGAAATGGCTAATAACGGGGTCCCAAAGCAGGGACGGCACAGAGTACTCTTATCCTGCATTTTGCTAAGTAAACAAGATGTCTGGTATCTCATATAAACAAGCAGTCAGTCTATTCATGGAAAATCATCTATCTTCACCCAACCTTCCATAATTATATGCTACCCATCATGCAACACCACACAGAGACACAAACTGAACTAAATGTAAAGAACTGCATCCATTCCTGACAGAAGTGACTATAAAACATGAAAAGGAAAGGAAAATTTTACAGTTTGGATATCCTGGGAGGTAATACTACTTTAAAGCCACTTAACTTGAATTTGCAGAAAAAAAAAACTCTGCCTGTTCTTTGGATGACATGTGTGTTTGCAGAGACTGTGCTGTGGTGAGTGGTGTGTTATCTGAATTTTCTGGCTTGGGGCTCTCCATGGTCCAAAGTAACAGGCTAAGCACTATAAGCTAGTCCTAACACTGTAAGCATTACAGTTCACTAGATCATTCAAATGGGACTTATTATATTTTTATAATTCACTGCTGAAACTATTATGAAAAGCTCAATTCGAATTGTGTAAATCGAAACTAAAACTGGACAGCACTGATAACCATATTTTGTCAACAAAATTATCACTGAGGAAAATCAATGGCAAACACAGGACAACATTATCTTCTTATTTATGAACTTTATTTGCCCAGGAAGATGAACAAACAGCTTCACGTTTACAGATAAAAAGTGAGGAAATCAGGACAGGCAGATTTTTCAAGGTATTCAAGGTAACAGATGTTTTCTAGATAGTCTATAGGGGAGTCCTTATCTATTCTGTCAACTTTGGCTCTTGGGACTTCACCCCTCTCTAGGGTTATCTTTGCACTGCATCTGTACCATGCATATGGACTTTGCCTTGAAAGTCGCTCTGTATAAGATCATCTAACAAATGCCCTTAATGTAATTTAATGTGATGTAACAGCCTTCAGTTATGTAATCTTTCAAGGGGAATGATTACATAACCAGACAAAGAGGGCCAGTTTGCTTCTGTGCAGTTTTGGTGACATTTAGGAGCTTGTTCTTCTTCAGTACAAGAAAACCTCATTGAAACATTTCTGAAAGACTGGTTGAAAGACAACTTCCTGTCTGAAAGCAGACAGGAAGTTAAAGGTCTCTCTGTAGTTGAAGACAATGGAAAGTTTATCCATAATGTTTTCATCAGGTAAATTCTGTTGATACACAGGAGGTCATGTACCTTCTGATGTGAGCGCTGTTTAAAGGGGATATGTTCTAAGCTTTGATTTTGAACTATCTGAACAATCACTTTTGATCTTGAACTATTAATCAGAGAAAGGAATGTTTTTTTAAATACCAGTCTAAAAAATAAGAAATCACACACTATCCCTTAGTCTGCCAGTCAGCGTTTTATTTGTCACTATAAACTGTCTTTAGTTTGCAGGAGAAGCAATCAGCTTCCGAAGTGGAGATGGGACACATTCAGAACACATAAACTATTCTTATATATCGATAAAAAAAAGCCAACAGATAAAAAGCCAACACACAAGTCGACACAGGTTTAGTTGGGACATCCAAATGTGACGAGGTCTGTTGTGGCCTCCACGATGTGAATGCAGGTGTCACGGAATTCAGGCTGCTGGCACTCCACCTCAGTGGGCCAGTACTCAATCCAGGTGCCTCCTCCCAGCATGTACAGCAGCCTGAAAGCAGTTACACAGCAGTGAGGGCCTGCACTCACAAACAGACATGCACACACACAAACACACACACACAGACACTGTTCTGCTCACCCACACCCACACACTCACATGCACACACACACACACACCAGTAACACACACACATCATCCTGTTCACCCCACATATTAACACACACACACACACACACACACACACACACCTTCCTGCTCACACACAGTCAGTTGAATAGTTTTGTAAGTGTACTCTGAGAATGCTGTTGAATACTTGCTACCCATACAGTTGCTGACTGTTACAGAGCAGCACAGCCATTTTCCAGCTGTTGGCTAACGTTGCTGGTAGCCGTAGCCATTTAGAAGGGACTTACCCATCCTCTCCTTTGATGAGATCGTCAGACTGCCCCATTATCAGGTAGGACTTTCCTTGTTTCAGGTCCAGCGCTTCTCTGCAATAAGGATGGGCCACAAATGTTCGCTGCTTGCCCTTCACCCCACTGTCAGTTCCTGCAGAGAGACATTAGCATTAGTTACACCTATGACACCTCATACCTATGAGATAAACAATTACCATAAGTTTGTATGTCATCCACAAACGAACAACCTGCAGTATTAAAAGACATATATTAAAAGACTGATCTCTTAAGTCCATCCACTTGTAAAGGGTGTTGTCACACTTCTAATCTTGCATTTATTAAACGTGTTTAAAACCCCAGTGCGTGGGGGGAAATTTGACTACAGACAAAGAGGCTGTCACGTCTTACCTTCTTTGATGACGTCCTCTATCAGAACAGTGAAGTGATCGATGGAATGTTCCAGGTTGGTGTCGACCACTTTTGCTTTGTACACTGCAGAACATTGACACAGTCAGTACACTTAGACTCTGCTCCTGTTTGATTAATTTAGCTTTTCAATAAATTGGAAGCAACAGTACTTTTCTCTGCTGTACGCATTAAATAGACATCTGTGGATAAACAGCAACCAGCAGCAGTACAATCTCTGTACAATTTCCACAGAGGACCATACCATAGTCCATCCCGGGCCCACAGGCTACGGTTACGCGGTCCAAGTCTTCATCCACTGCTTTCCTCTGGTAACTGCAGTTCTCTGCGATCAGAAGAGGAATGTAAGTACGACATCACATCCCTCCGACATCACTTCCTGTGTTACATGTGCGCACGCCCTACCTTCTGCGCAGCGGCACACGTCCTCATGGCAGATCCTGTTCAGGGCTCCGTCCTTCTTCACTGGGTGGTAAAACTTCACGCAGCGGTTTTCTGGTGAGGGACATTTTTATTCACAATGATGCCCTCCGTGACGAATGTTTGAGTGGCATAGCACCACACTGTTCCCTCTAGCACCATCATTTATCAGCCACGTCAACTGATTTAACTCCAAACATGTGAAAAGATGTGAAAATGAAAGCTAAAAGGTGATTTTGACTGTAACAGTTAACATATTATTTTCCCAATGCTAATACAGACTGAATGCTAATACAGACTCAACTTTGAAGGACACGATGAGTAAGAAATTATGGGGAGACCACTGCTGATTGTGCATGATATAAAGAGAGTTGTGGGGCTTCATTTCCTCAGCAAAGCCCTGTGAAACAGTGAGCAGGTGTGGAGGAGCTCACCCATTGAGTAGTACTCGTACACCGTGACAGCAGCCGGCTGGAGCAGACCCACTTTGTTCACTCTGTGAATCCGGAAGACCACTTTCTCCGACAGCTTATTGGAAACCTAACAAACGAGACGGAGGGGGAGGTAGAAAACACGTCGTGACGCACTGGTACACCTGCATGGCATCAATCAGCCCCACAAGAGCTTTCCGCTAGGCCAGAGGAACACCTTGAATGCGCACCTTGTCCAGGTAAAAAATGATGGAGCCCTTCTCAGACAGCTGTTTGTCCGTCTCAATCTTCTGCACATATCTGTCCCTCCCTGTGGTTAGCTGTTGGAGAGCAAATGAAACAAGTGCATGACAGGTGGGGAGGGACTTTCATTCAGTGTAACAAAGGTACTAAAAAGGATGTTTGAACTTTTAAAAAAGACCCCATATTTTAAATAATTCAACATAAATATTTTTGGCACAACAAAAATGAAACATTATTGTACATTCTTATATAAGAATGGTTAGATAGTTAAATTATAAACTGGTTAACTAATGACTGAAACTACTGTCCACAGTGATTAGCACAGTGTTGCCCTCACCTTGTTGAGGTCACCCTTGTCTGCAATGAAGCCTGTTAGCATGGTGACATCCAGGATAGACATAGTAGCATCTCTGTCAGGGGACAGGTACCTGGGAAACACACAGAAACCTCAGAAATTAACAGAAATGTACACTAATTGTGATATTACCCTCTTATTCTAGAACACCTCTGGATGGGATCTGTGTAAATACTCAATGTGTTACACTCACCTGTTTATACTTACCTGTGTAAAACTCATTGTACCAATCCATAGTTTTTATTACTTTAAGATTACACTGTTAAAAACAAGTAAAAAAAATATTTAAAAAAATATGGTTACAAAAAATCTGTTCTACTTACATCATTTCAGCTGTAAGTTTGTATGTTTCATCTGCATCCGGATGGGAGACTGTGAAACAAGAGAAAGCTCTCAATAAACAAGAATGATTAAAAAATGTAAAAAGTGTAATTTGCATCATTTTGATAGGATTTATATTCAAATTATTTTGAAAAATATTTGGGAAACAGGATTCATATTAATTTGTAAAAAAAAATGAAAAATTGATAATAATTACCTTTTGGCTCTTTCTCTATCTTCACCTTCAGCTCAAAGCTTTTGCAATATCAATGGAACACACACACCACACAACAGGGATAGGGTGAATACCATTTTTAGAAAGTGCTCTTTCTCATTAATCTTTTGAGAAAGTGCACCTTCAGCTTTTGAGAAAGTGCACCTGTGAAGTTCTTTTAACATTAATATGACAGTCTTCTTCTCTTTAACATTAATATGACCTTTTGAGAAAGCAAGTTCTGCTTACATAACATTAATATGACCACTTTTGAGAAAGTTGTATAGGGTCAACACTTTTGAGAAAGTGCTGGAACACATTAATATGACCACTTTTGACCACTGCTCACAACAGGGAAAGTCAGGAGTTCTGCTTACATAATTAATATGACCACTTTACACTGCTTACATAACATTAATATGAACTTTTGAGAAAGTGTGCCTGAGTGAGTGAGTTCTGCTTACATAACATTAATATGACCACTTTTGAGAAAGTGCAGTGTTCTGCCTGACCACTTTTGAGAAAGTGAGTTCTGCTTACATAACATTAATATGACCACTTTTGAGAAAGTGCGCCTGTGAGTGAGTTCTGCTTACATAACATTAATATGACCACTTTTGAGAAAGTGTGCCTGTGAGTGAGTTCTGCTTACATAACATTAATATGACCACTTTTGAGAAAGTGTGCCTGTGAGTGAGTTCTGCTTACATAACATTAATATGACCACTTTTGAGAAAGTGTGCCTGTGAGTGAGTTCTGCTTACATAACATTAATATGACCACTTTTGAGAAAGTGCACCTGTGAGTCAGTTCTGCTTACATAACATTAATATGACCACTTTTGAGAAAGTGTGCCTGTGAGTGAGTTCTGCTTACATAACATTAATATGACCACTTTTGGTTTTAAAAGCTTTTATGACTTTTTCCATTCACATTAGCCTCCTGTTTTATCTGTTTGTAATGGAACTCACCGACAAAGTTCCTTTACCAGTTCCTTTGGCTGTGACATTCAGGTCTTGATCGATCCGAATCTTTAGACAAAAAACAAAAAAAACAAATCAACATTCTCTTACTGACCAGAGCATCCACACTTTTGGACCATGCTCACATGAGTGAATTCTGGATGTTGGAATCTTTTGCTGGGACTCGTACTCCTAAGATCACCATCATCACATTTCCTTTTGTCTGCTTTTATTTCGCATCCCCTCACTCTCCCTGTTATGCTTGCTTTCTCTTTCCCATTTTCCTTTTCTCCCCTCCCAATTGGTTTCCTTCCGCGCAATTTTATTCCTTTGCTTCACTTCTCCCATTTCTGTTTTTTTGTTTCTTCTCTTCTCCTTGTTCTGTCTCCATTGGGCTTACCTTGTCTGATCGGGAAAGGAAAGCGTTGTCTTTGATGAATGTCCACTTGATGGGCCTGGCGCGCCCGGCCACCTCCAGGCTCACCTGCAGCTCGGTGTCCTTCACATCGGTTACATCCGTCATGTACATGGCAATAGCTTGGAAGACTATTATGGTGGCCTGTGGGGAAAAACAGAGGGCAATGCCTAGATGTAATCCCACTGCTAATACGCATCTCTATCCTGTCCTGATCTTACTCATGATCTTTAACCACAGTCTTCACAACGTCAGATGATAAGGAACCCGCATAAGGACTACAATTATGCACAAGTAATGCTGCTGACTATGGACTATGGGCTAAAGTGACCATGCGGAAAGGGAACGGGACTAACCAATAATATGATCTTAATAAATAAGCTGAATGATGATGGCTGAAAGATAACCGAAACATTTGGGCCATCAGGAACGGAGAGGATAAGCAGATTTACTGACAACATTTGTCATAACTGAATGATTGCTCCAGTCTAAAATACCAGACATTTATCCTCAGGGTCTGAAATGAACACCTGACAAATGGCTGTAGAATTTTGGCTTTTGCAGGTAAAGCTGTCTATTTTGTTAGCCACGATGGCAGATTGGAAACATTTTGTTTTATTCACAAAGCATAAAAAACAATTGTGCTACTGTTCATGGCATAAATATCAGTACTTAACTTATGGCTTTTCTCAAAGTAAATTTCTCAAAAGCAGCAGGTTAACTGAAGTTGGCAGTTTGACATTCAGTTTTGCAGCTAGAGGTTAGCTAGTGCTGGTGGCTGACTCTTGTCACGTATCATTTCAGTCACTCCACAGAATAAGCCATAAAGATTCACCAATTGTTTTCACACTCAACAAGCTCTACAGGTGAATAAAACAAAATGAAAACCCTAAAAAGACCAGACATGTTCAGGATACCTTGTGGCTCCATTACTAATCTGTAGCTAACTTCTGAAAATAAAACCTTGTTTATTTTCAAACCTTGTTTACCTAGAGCAGGGCTGTACCACGCACACACAGACAGCCATACCTGGGTAGACCCATGGCCTCCCCCGTAGAACCTCTTCTGTGTCAGCCACTGGACCACTTTCCCAGCTTCATCAAACTTTTCGGCCTTGACCAGAGCCATTAGCGCGTAGCCTGTGGCCTCCAGGGTGAAGTATTCACTGCCAGGGACAGGCCAGTGTGTACCTCCTGTAACAGCAAATTGGGACATCATTATTATGGCATGGACCTGGTGATTTGATAAAGAAAGATGCACCAGATGAAAACCCATGAATCTGGTTGCTTTCAAATCCAAAACACCTCTAAAATGCAAAAAAATGAATTCTTAACAAGCCAAAAAATCTTGGTGGTAGACAATAGATCTTAATTTTTTTCTACTGAGATAAATTTACTGGCCTGCTCGAATCAAGCAGAGTCACCTGCCAATCGCTTGAATTAAGCTCAGTTATCTTCCAATCGTTTGAATTAAGTTCAGTTATCTTCCAGTCACTTGAATTAAGCTCAGTTATCTGCCAATGGATTGAATTAAGCTAAGTTATCTGCCAGTCACTTGAATTAAGTTCAGTTATCTTCCAGTCACTTGAATTAAGCTCAGTTATCTGCCAATGGATTGAGACACGGAGCCGGACCATGGACATGATGTGTGTGACAAAACAAAATGGTAACGCCTGCAAAAAGGGTGTTCTCAATTCAGTGTTCATTGTGTGTCTCACTGCGCAGAAACATACAAGAGAGGATTGGGGTATACAAATCAGTAGTACTGGATGGTTGATTCTCATACTGCATGAAAAGCATAAGAAACTGAATTCTACTGACTGGGTACTTCATCATTTCTGTTCATTATTCTGCTCTGTCATAATCTGCCGTAGAAATATTTGTTTGATGAGCACCGGTGACCAACAATGCTGTATGACAAGGCGTTGCCCAGCAACCTCCCAGGAGCACCCTGATGACCTCACTCACCTGAGGAGAAGCGGTTGAGAATATCCAGCTGGTGCTTTCCCTCATTGGCCAGGGCGTAGGCGGTCATGGCAGCGGCGTACGGATTTGTCACGGTTTTGATCCTGCGGACCAGGAACTCAGTGGCCTTTGTCATGCTGTCTGCCAGGCTCTGGAGTAAGGAAAAGTAATGTTTTTGACTGTATATTAGGCATCGTATAAGACAGAAGCAGCTACAGGTGTTGGTTTATATCTCGTAGGGCATATACCATTTGACAAGGCATTGATTGCGTCTCTTTACACAATACTCACATTTACTCTTTCCACACAGACGCGTCGAGACTCCTGCATGGCGATCAGGACGAACGCGGTCATCGACGCGTCAGAGTCTTTCCCGCGCACGTTCCCCTTTGGGCAGAAACACAAATCAAGCATGTGTCTTATCATCTTGACTGTGAGGTTCGCACTGCTGTTCGCACTTTGCCCATGTATTTTGTTCAACCGATGGGTGCTGTGTTTATTTTCAATGCTCTCCTCACAGTCTGTATAGTCTGACATTTGAATGTGCCCAAAACAACATAACATAGGATAACAGTTGCAGTGCCAGCGGAAAGTGGCTCATAACGTACCACCATCTCTCCATGTGCCACTGTGCCATACTCCTTAAAGATGCCATCTGGCTGCTGGGAGTTCAAGACCAGCCACTTGAGGGCAGAGCACAGTACATCCTCTTCAATGGTGATGAGGTCATACGCCAAGCCAAACACCTTTGCAACATACGCCGTCAGCCTGGTGGAGAAACACATAAGTTCTAAACTTTAACAGTCTTATACACTGTGCACTAAGTGTTACATCTCATAGCATTATCTTCAGCATAGTCATAGGTGTGGCAAAGCCACTTCACTAGATTGAATGATTAGGGAATGTCCTAATGCACAACACATGGGTGCAACGTCTTATGCTATTTTAAGGGCAGAGGCGCAATGCACTAAAATGACGCAATTATCCCGGGAGCAAGATAGCATAGTGCGTTGCATTAAGGCATAGCGTCCAAAATAGGTGCAAAATAGAGCCCAATGAATGTACTTAAATGTACAGTTCCTCACCACCGTGTGACATGTTCCACTCAGTATCTGTCCTCATGACAGATGTTAGTGATTGCTGACAAAGACGACAAGTAGGGTCTCACCAGGTGCTGGCTGGTTTGCTTGTCCAAACACTGTATGGGCCATCTGGTTTGCGGTACGCCAGCTGCTGGGTGTACCCTGCACAAAAAGTGAGGAGTAGATTAATCCTCACTTGTGAGGGGCATGCAGTAACCTAAAGTATAAGAAGAGCCATAAAGCAAAAACATAAAACTCGCATTTTGTTCCCAAATCGTCCAAATCGGCAATACGACTATAATCCCATCGATCTTCAATAGTCTCAGCTTCATTGAAAATCTCTTTACATAGTTATGTAGCATGATGTATTTTACAACTCTTACACATGACGTTTGCATTTTGTGTATTTGACATATCTTAGATAATTGTAATTCTGTTATAAATTAAGGATCAAGCTTCCTGCTTTTGACATATTTCATAAACTTGTCGAGCATCTGATGTATTTGAAGCCTCCTACCCATATTGATAAATTTGATGGCTTCGGTACGACGGTGCAGTCCCACTTTTTCCCACTGGTTGGTTCTGTCCAGGTAGTGCGTGGTAATGACAGGGCCGGTCATTGTGATCATGTTCTGCTCACCACAGCCTTTGGGCTGATGGATGAGGCTTCCCAGAGGCTGTCCGCTGATGACTGCCTCAATAGTCTGGCTCAGCAGCTCACCTGCGCAGGTACAGCACAGGTAAAGGTAGTGTAGGTATCCCTGCTGTAGTATCATTCATTGCATGGAGACTTACGAAATTAAAATTACCAAAAAAAAAAAAAAAAACATCTTTCAGGGTTAGTTATCAAAGGTGAATCACAGGTGATATCATCTTACCTGTCACACTGATGTGAGTCTGTGCAGGTGAGCCAGGCACCCGGGAGGTCAACTTCACAGCATTGATCTTCTGTGTCTGTACGCCACCTGGGGAGAAAAAAATGGCCAAAGTGGCAGTCACAATCCTCACTTTCGTTATTTATTTCCCATCCAAATTTTTCACGTCCAGCACCATTTTCTGAGACTTTCACTGAGAAAGTTGGGGTCTATGTGATGCAAATTAGCCGTGAAATGAGTGGTGACATCACAGCTACCCATCCAAGATAACCCAAGACAGCCAATGTCCTTTTACCTGAAAGAGCCCATGCATTTGATGTTGTCATAATGTTGTTGACACCATCTACTTCTCAACTGCTGATGTGGAGCCTTCAGGATCCATTCCAATAATCGGGATTCTACAACCCCCAAACCCCCCCACATCCATAACAACTGAACAGACCCTATTTCTTAGGGATTATTACAGATGGGTAAACTGAAGCTGAAATAGTCCATGTGGCGACCTGTGAGAACCGAAGTGGTGAGTGAATGGAATATTGAAGTCTAGAAAACAACCAGCCTGAGGAGGCAGTTGTTTCGCTTTTTTTGGAATAAAATATGGCCAATAACTTACAAGGGAAAAGCAACCTGCTCTCATCTAGTAAGACTAAATGTTATAATACATCCCACTTGCTGTTTCTCTGTGACAGGCGAGTTAGCTTAGAGCACAGCCAGGAAGACTCACCATGCTGCTGAGGATCAAGCACCACTGTTGTTATCTCCTTTTTGGTTTGTACTCCTTCAGCCTGTGTAAGAAGCACACAAAAAACAGGTTCATTCACCAGCATCTGGTACGCCCACATGTGGTCTATGTTCCGTGATTATGTGCTTCCCGAATGGAAATGAAGGATTGAGGGAATAATAAAATGACCATTCTGTATAAAATAATGTAATGTGGCACCTGTCTTGAAGTTTTGGTGTACAAATAACTAAATAAGAATATATACCTAAGAAAACAAGTAAACATTAATTTGTCAATTATCTTTGACAACATAATTATTCCCGCGTACAGTGACACAAGCAGTTGCAGTCCCTAATCATTTTTAATCCACAGCTAGTCAATACAAAAGAGAATAGAGAGCTCTTTGGTGACGTACATGTCTAAATAAGATAAATAATATGAAGGTACAGAGGAGGGTACTGGGAGTAGAGTGAAACTAATGGGTTAATTGCGAGGGGGAGTGGCGGAAAGCTGATGGGACAGGAGTTCACACACCACCACAAGAAGGTCCTTCTTGACACCGTCGGATTGGCTGGAGTCGTAGACAGCAGCTTTGACCTCGATTGAGTGCAGGCCAAGGGCCATTGGGATGATGACGATTGGGACGGCGCGAGAGGTCATAGGGTCCATCCATACCTCTGGCATACGATACTTCCTCTTTTTGCTGGCTGCGCTGCACACCTGCTCCGTCTCCATCAGCTCCACCCGAACCTGCGAGAGGGAGGCGCACTCATCGGTCTGGCGCACCTGAGCAGACGTTGTCCCCGCACTTGATAATATAATGGCAGAGATCTAAGGTCTCACCTTTATTTCGTAATCCAGGTAGTTGTACAGCACCGCTTTAATTTCCACCTGCTCGTTTCGGACTGCGGAGTACGGCAGCTTCAGGTCGATGAAGAAGTCTTTCATTACCTTCATCTCATAGGCATCTGCCACACAAATACCTGCGGACGGAAATGGTCAGGCTGGGGTATGAGAGCTGCAATGCAGTCTTGTGCTACAGCGTTTTGTATACTTCAGCATTCTGTTGTGATGAATTATACCTGTGGATCCATTGTTGTTTTTTTAAAACTCATTGAGGCGGAAGACTTTAATTTTGAAAAGATCCTTAGGCTGTTTGCACATGAATATTCGATTCAGTGAAAACTGAAGAATATGGAAAACTGAAGGTCAGTCAAATCTGCTATGACAACTGCAATTGCTGCACATGCAAAGGCGAGTCTTTGAGACTGAACACAGTATAATCGTCTGTGACAGAGATGACTGTAATTACACTCTTTTTTTAGATACAAAAATGACCATACAGTTAAAGTAGCAGACTCAAGAAAGAATAACTTATTAAAGACAATAAGGGAGACATGCAATACCATGAGTTTTGGACAGGCTAATAGCGGTGATTTCCCAGGAAGTGATGGAGTCCTTCAAGAAGCTATTTTTTGTGTATGTTGTGGGTTTGCTGCAGTATGAAAAGAGAAAAAAAAACCACAGTTAGTTATATTTAGTGCAAACTAAAAAGATTCAAGATTTTGTTCAGCTATAGACAGGCATATACTATGCATTTAAGTGGTGTATGTGTTGCTGTGTATGTACTGGGACTGAGAATGAGCATGCCCTTTTACAGACCGCTTGAAGGTGCAGAAAAAGAGAGAGAGAGAGAGAGAGAGAGACAAGCCATCACACAGAAATATACAGCAGCGGTCTTCACTTGCCAGTCTTTTCTGCCTGGTGGACATGCTGGCAGCGTAAGGTCCTCCCAAAGCCAGCTGTGAGGGAACTGTGAGCGTGACACTATGTCAGCATCGCTGAGGTAGAAGTCGTCATCTTCGCCTATATATGGACGGATCAAAAGGGGTTATAACCAGGCAAAGAGCTCCAGATGAAGATCTCTTTGTTTGATTTTCTTGTATTTTAATGTAGAATATTACCAACAGTAATGACTTCATAATCACTTCTGGCACTAAGAGCTGATTGTGAAATCCAGGCAGTATGCATAGTGGGCTAGAGGGTACGTATTTGTAGCCAAATTTATATACATAAATACATTTATTTTTACATAACTGCTAGCTTTGGAATTCTGAAGCAGACACAGAGTGCCCCACCAGCGTTAAGTAGATGGGGCTTTATATCTCAAAGAGTATAAAGCTCAACAAAATGCAAACACTGGCCATATTGCTTACAGGAGATATGTCCACAAGAACTGCAGTTGCCATGGTTGTGTGGAAGCCCAGTGGTTGACTGAGTATTTCATGCAAACGGATCAATTGATGGTTTGGAAAAATCTAAACTGCCAAGCAACCATGGCAGTAAATGGCAGTAGCTGTAAATCAGGAGGAAAACTGTCTCTATATTGTAAGTTTTCAAAACGTGTCTCATCCTTTGGCAGAATCTTCCCCATTCTCTCAACTGTGAGAGCGGGGGGTGATGGGATATCTTACTGCGTGCGAGCAGCATGGTCTCGCTCTTCGCCTCATCGGTCTTCTTCTCCACTTCGGTGCAGCAATGCAAAAATGCTTTCATACATTCTGGGCCATCACCAATGTACTGGGCACGGCGTTCACATGTGTACTCCAGCGGACTCTGTCTCATTCCATCTGTACAGCACTGTTTGGCCAGGCCAGTGTAATTTGCGGCTGTAACACAGGACAGAGACTCAACCGCAAGGTTCTAGACTCAACAGGTTATGTTAAAAATGACAGCAAAATTTGGGGACTAACAGAAATCCCCAATACCTCATGTCAAAATCATCTCATATGTCTCAGGCATCGGAAAGGAATAACTCAACAAGCTTCCTGGTAATAACCAGCAACAATAAAAATACCAGGAAGAGCTAATATTGAAGCTTGTTTTAGCTATAAAACATACATTGTTTTGGGCAAATTCCAATAACCTTAAATCTTGCCACCAAAATTGTTTGAACAGATAAAAATCTAACATGTAAAAATGTAGACGTAACAGAACTGGGGCATTTATAGCTACTTACCAAGAGAACTTTTCAGATCCATCAGAGTGAGCGAGCGGCGTCTCCGTGCTCTTGGGCGAGGGGGGCAGTTGGGGTCTGGAGTTGGAGAGGACAGAGTAAGTCAACATATTTAGAAGCTTGTCCTCATTTTCACATTAATCTGTCCATCCATTTTCTGTGCCTGCCTGATCCAGCCTATAGTGGTGTACATTCACATGTACATGTCAGTAATTGGACGCGTGACTTGAGAATATTCAAGGAAGCGGTAAAAGTGGTAAACTGATGCACTGGTAAATAAAAAAAGTGGTGCCATTTTTATGGTGCTTTTACATTTACAGAATATAATCTTTACATGTTATAGTAGGACATTTGAACAATACAAAGGAACACACTTTCCTTAATACAATATGGAAATAATGCACCACTATATGGTCTAATAAATATACCATTGCCCTATATTCACAGACACTCATATGTTCTGTTGGCATATAAAACAGCACCTGACTGATCAAAGCAGTACTGGAAACACCATTGTACCTGATCTCTGTTTGGTCGCACCAGCGTTGGACTCAAACGCCAGTCCAGCGTCATAGAAAACGTCCATATTGTTGGCGCCACTCCCGGGTGAGCAGCCGATGTCATGTTTTTCAATGATGTCCCAGATCTATATGTGAGATGGGAGGAAAATAAATCTCACTTGAGAAAGGCAATGACAGGATTTAAAATAATCAACATTGTTTTTTTTTTGTTGTTTTTTTTTGACTGAATCAAAATGCATTACCTTAGTTTGCGTCAGTCTGTTTTTATTGTTCAAGATGTAGACACCCTTGTCCACAGCCACCAGGCCCACCTTGGCACCAGGGTCACCTGTGATGCTCAGGCTGAAGGGTTTACGCGGCTCATAGACATCCCTTGGTCTGGTGGTGGTCACCTCCAGCTGTGGGCAGAGACATAGTACAACTCAGTCTCACCATGATTCAATGACAGCCTGTTTTTTTTTTAAAATGGATTTTAATGAATGTTTAAAATGAAGCGTTTCTGTTTTGATCTACCGTTCCCATGCAGGTGTCTTTCACATCCACCCAGACGGAGTCCGACACCACCTCATTTCCCACATGGTAGTACGCCAGGAATCGGAAAGAGGGGACCATTTCCTTGGTGACTGGCAGAGATAAAGTCACCAGCGACTGTCCCTTCAGTCTTTCGTATCTATCCACATGAATAATCTGCCCTTTGCTCATTATCTGTTGAGGCACAGAAACATAGGCAGGTATACACCAGAAACTGAATGGTGAAATGAAGAGAACAGATTAATGTAGGTTCAGCTATAGAGACATACTCGTCCTGTGAATTGTGAACAATGCTGACAGGTACAATTGCGTACAAGGTGTATGAAACATGAATAAACACAGAGAGGTACCCACCAGGTACGTGAAGTGCTTGATCTGCTCTTGAACGTTTGGGCTGTTCCCCATGTTGAGGTTGACACGCAGGTTGTCTCCAATCTCCAGTTCCGCCGAGTGGATTCCGATGTGCAGGTAGTTCTTTGAGCCACCCTGAGTCACGTACGGTTTGGCTGTCATGTGTGCTACAGCCTGCTGATGATCTTTCAGGCCAGGAGCCTTTGTTTTCACCTGCAGATGAAGAGAGAAGCCTGAGTCGGGTAAAACTGCAGCTCCAGTCATTCGCTTTGGACAATCTTATGTGCTCACTCAAGGATGCCTGCAGTTGAGTTTATTTACTGAATTTCTTTCTCTTTTTTCTTTGGATACCAAGAGTAGTGTGTCATAGATCATGGAACAGTTTTCACCCATTTACTCATGTCTGTAAAGATGAAATATCTGAATGGTTGTGTATTGGTTGATACGCTCATTATCAGATTCCAATTCTGCATACGTCAACTCACAAAATTGTCGGCCTCATCAGCAATTAATGCTGGTCCAGTCATGCCATACAGCAATTAACTAACCGCATCTTAGCAATTAGCATCTTAGCAATTAGTTTTGTATTTCTGATGCAGTCAGTTTCCCTACATTTTTTTTCGGCTGCCTGATTTAGACAGGGAATCTTATTTAAATACTGATTTCAATTACTTTAAAAAAAGCAAACGACATGTATGACTGTTGATTTGCCATTGATGGTGGCGCTTTTTAGTTCCTTCCATGAGTTACAAATGAATCAGGAATTGAATACCGGTCTAAAGGATGTAGCAGGTCACAACTCACGGTGATTGGGAGAGAGGTAGCTCCTCCTTGAGTGTTGATGGTAAGTTTGCCGATCCCATTTCTCTGCGTCCTGCCTGAAACTGGCCCTGGTGATACCTCCACATCAATTCCTTCGGCAGGGGTGCTATCTGGGTTTGTGACATAGACCTAGCAGAGGACTCGAAAATTAGCCTTTTCTGTCAGGGTTTACAGAAATGGCTTTTCAGGCTGTTTTACAAGTGGTTTGAAAATAGCTCCGGGTGGTACAGGAATGGTTTGATTGAAATGAACATTTGTGGGCTTGCATGTTGAAAGAAACAGGCATGAAGGAAATATTAATGCTAATACATACCGCTACTTCAAAAGGCATCCCTGGTTTAAAGTAGGTTGGTGTTTTTTCGAAGTGGATGGTGTAGGGAGAGGTTACTATGAGAATCCCCCTCTTCTCTGCCTCCACCATTTCACTGCCTGATAAAGAAAAGGACACCTTTGCAGCGAACACACAGATACTCTCACACAAACACACTGTACCTACCCATGAACACAGTACATATGTTATATTTAAGTCAGTTACGCACAGTAAATATACAGACCTTTCTGCTCATACAGAGCACTTAGACAGACATTGGGCCTCATTTATCAATAGTGCAGTAAAACTGTATGTAAATTTACGCATCAACGGATACAAACTAACAAATTCCACCGGATTTATCAAACACTTGTAGACACAGCATTTGTTTGTATCCGCATACAGTACGTATGTTGATAAATGCCAAATGATTGTAAAGTAAAACAATTTACTTTATGGGGGGCAGCCTTTTACCTAATGGCTAAGGTAAATGACTGGGACCCTGAGGTTGGTGGTTCAAGCCCCGGTCCAGCCACAGCAAGAACACCATTGCTGTTGGGCCCCTGAGCAAGGCCCTTAACCCCACATTGCTCCCAGGGGGGATTGGCCCTTGGTTAGTCTAATCAACTGTAAGTCACTTTGGATAAAAGCGTCAGCTAAATGACTGTAATATATATATATATATATTATACATATATAGTATGTATATATATATATATATAATATAATTTGTTCAAATTACAACTATTATGTATTTTGTATCCTCTATAATTGTGTGCCCTCTAATATTTAGATTTATTTTTGAAAGAAAAGAGAACATTAGATCACAAATTTCTACACAGTAAATGGCCCAATCAGCTGGCAATATTAGTCCAATAACTTAAGAACTTATGTTTATTAAATAAGAACGTAAATGTATTATGACAGTCCTACGTTTTTCCCAGAAGAACCAGGCATATTCATGTGTTTTATGGAATTCATGTAAAATTCCAATTAAGAGTTAATTCGATTACACAGGATTACACAAATGAAGCTGTTTAAATGTTGGATCCAATTTGATAATTTGAAATTACTATATTACTACCAAATAATTTGCTACTCAGTTTTAATCAAAATAAAGGACGAGTGAATGGAAAAATAACATCAAAACACGAAAAACACACTTTACAGCCGTGTTTTTTCCATGTACGCACACAAAACGAACAGTTTAGAGCACTTGTGAAATCTCCTCGGATCCTTCGAACAAACAGATATACAAAAACTTTGATAAATCCCACATTGTTTGCGTAAATGCATTTATGGGCGATTTATGATCAAATTAGTTCAGCTGACGTTTTATAAATGAGGCCCATTGTGTCTATGTTCATGAAAGAATACCTCCACGGAGGTGCAGGCAAAGCAATGTGTAGGCATTTGTGTTTCATGTACAGGGGGTCCTCGACTTACGAACGAGTTCCGTTCCTATGACTTGTCGTGAGCCGATTTTAGAATTTCTTCTCTTTATTTCTGTGTTCATATTTACGAACCAAACCGCGTAGGTCGAAACTAGGTTTTTTAAATAATTTATGGAAGTGCGTCGTAACCACGAAACGTTGTAACTCGAGACCATCGTAACCCGAGGACTCCCTTATATACTTAATTAAGTGTAAAATATTGAGAGATATCCTTACCACTCCCCGTCAGGACACTGACTGACACATACAGTGACAGCTTGACCAGCTCCTTGATATCTTGGAAGGTCTTCAGGATGTGGTCTCTCTTTAGTATGACCTTGCCCTTTCCATCCACAACCTGAATTCAAAGACCATCTCAGGTTATAAGGCCATTCGTGAACATGGTTTCGATGGGAGATGTTATGTACTCATGTAACCAGTGTGGGTACACGGTGAGACTGAAAAGTTGAGGCGCTTACATCCACTCTCTGCAGAGATGATGGGAAGCTCTTCTTCTCACCATCCTCCATTATCACACCAAACACCACGAATGCCACCCCTGACACTTCCTTTCCATATAGGTACCTGCAGAGTGAGAAAGTGGGACGACCTCACTATGCATGCTGCACAGCGGCAGTAAACTGGCCTCGACTGTTTGGCCTTAACGTTTGTGAAAAAGAGAAGAGGAAAAGGCGATTGCGACAAGTAGAAATGGTGATTTAAGTCAGTTGCGGATTAGGTGGCATCTTAAAATCTCATATTAACCATGAAATTTCAACAAAGAATCTTATTCTCTTACCGGGCTGTAATGTGAACGGTCAACTCTTTATCATCAACATAGAAAAAAGGTTGTTCCGATTTCAGCGAAACCTCAAAACTTGGCAGGACTAGAGAAATCAAAAAGAAAAAAAAATACCAACAGCTCCTGAAGTGTTCATGGAAACCTCCTGACAAAATGACCAACAACAGTCAAAGAGAGGCGTTATCTCACCGTATTCTTTGACCTCAAAATCAGATGAAAAGTTTGTTTGTGGAGTGCTTTGAAATCTTGATATCACCTTCCAGGTACCAACACTGTGAACGGAGAAGGTACAGGTAAGAGATCATGGCCATGAGCAGAATGGTAAGGAACCTGAGCCAAACTGATTGCCTCACAAAACAAACCTGACAATCTCTGGAAGTTTGTACTGTCCTGATTTAATTCCGCCCTCGGGATACACTAGGTCTCTCTGAACTGTGATTCCATCGGGAGTCTGGGGGTGTAAAAGACGATAGATTTAGTCTTTCCTTGCAAGATGGTAACATTCAATCAATAGAGGAGAGGCACATGAAACGCTGGAAAGACTGAATTCTCACCATGATTTCCACAGAAACACCACTTGAGATTGGCTCCAGGCCAGGGTTCAAGGCAAAAACCCTGTAAAGAACTATGTGAATAAACAGTTAATTAGCCAGCTGAGTAATTAGTCTCAAAGGGCATGGGCTGTAGGTGTTGGTATAATGCTAAGATAAAGACGTGAGCCATTTAGATCTAAAATATAACAGCTGAAAGGCTCAAACTAGCCAAAACTAACTCCCTGATTTTATTTAAACAGTCTCAAAAGCTGGAAAAGTAATGCCCGATTCCTGTGCTGAGTATATTTATGAAAGTGGAAGCTATGTCACGCTTTTAATATATCTGTGCATGGGGGGGGGCTCGTCTCAGCTTTTCAAACTACAGCAGGCTGATACGTAGGCGAAGAACATCAGGATTTAAGTGACCCTTTAACCACTACTACCCATATTATCCACTGGACTAGTGAATATCCTGTAAATATTCTCTCTTCTGAAAGGAGCATGTATCGAGGTAAGTTCCAGTTTACAGTATAGAGCATTCACAATTCTTTGTGCTTCTGTTGGAAAAATCTCTGATTGAATGTTAAAGAAATAACATTTTAAGATTCATTCACCCCCCCTGGCACATCCTTTGAAATGCATTAAATGCAAGCTTAGTGATTTGTTTATGGAACCTACCTTTACAATTAAAATGTAAATGAAAGCTCAACATTGAAGTCTGTGCACATTTAAAGAGTACATCCTGAATTTATAAGGGAGACAGACAAATTCTGAAATCATGACTGTTCAGAAAATAACCTACACACACACACACACACACGTGCACGTTCGTAATGTGTCACTGTACCTGTGTCCAGTGGTGTATAGATGGATTTATCTGTCTGTATAAATATATACCCAGACTGGAAAGAAACCATAATGACTTTCTCCAACTGCTGTGCGGGAAATGTTGCTTTCAGGTAGACATATTGATTGTGTTTTAACTCTTCAGGGAAATGATCATCTGAGATCTGGAGTAGGAATGGAGAAGTGCTTCATTAATGTCTGGAATGATGACTCACAATAATAAATAATATATAATATATAATAAATATCTCACATGTGGACAGCAGCAACCAGCAACAGTTTATAATCATAATTTAATATAGTTAAAGGCACCAGAAGATGTTTCTGAAGGTTATGGTTGGAGTTTAGGGTTAGTGGCACAACGCCCTCCAGTGCAATGGTTAGGGTTAGGGGTTAGGGTTAGATTTTAGGGTTAGGGTTTGGGGTTAAATCAACACCTCACAGTGCAATGATTAGGGTAAGGGGTTAGGGTTAGATTTTAGGGTTAGAGTTTAGGTCTAAACACCTCACAGTGCAATGATTAGGGTAAGGGGTTAGGGTTAGATTTTAGGTTTTTAGGGTTAGGGGATCAACACCTCACAATGCAATGGTTAGGGTAAGGGGTTAGGGTTAGATTTTAGGGTTAGGGTTTGGGGTTAGGGGATCGACACCTCACAATGCAATGGTTAGGGTAAGGGGTTAGGGTTAGGGTTTAGGGTTAGGGGATCAACACCTCACAATGCAATGATTAGGGTAAGGGGTTAGGGTTAGATTTTAGGGTTAGGGTTTAGGGTTAGGGGATCAACACCTCACAATGCAATGGTTAGGGTTAGGGGTTAGAGTTAGATTTTAGGGTTAGGGTTTGGGGTTAGGGGATCAACACCTCACAATGCAATGGTTAGGGTAAGGGTTAGGGTTAGATTTTAAGGGTTAGGGTTTAGGTCTAAACACCTCACAGTGCAATTATTAGGGTAAGGGATTAGGGTTATATTTTAGGGGGTTTAGGGTTAGATTTTAATGCAATGGTTAGGGTTAGGGTTTTAGGGTTAGGGGTTATCAACACCTCACAATGCAATGGTTAGGGTAAGGGGTTAGGGTTAGGGTTTGGGGTTAGGCGATCAACACCTCACAATGCAATGGTTAGGGCAAGGGGTTAGGGTTAGATTTTACGGTTAGGGTTTAGGGTTAGGGGATCAACACCTCACAATGCAATGGTTAGGGTAAGGGGTTAGGGTTAGATTTTAGGGTTAGGGTTTAGGTCTAAACACCTCACAGTGCAATGGCAATGATCTTGCCACCCACCAGAATTTCCTCCAGGCCTGGTACTTGTTGGCTGCTTTCAAGGTCACTGTTTTGGAGAAGATCTGCTGAGTTTTGGCAGGGAAGTTCTTGACTTCGATTTGCACTTGGAGGTCAGGGCCGGTATACTCCTGAGCTTCCACAAACACTTTCTCCTTACTGCCCACTCGCAGCAGGTTTGGTGCGGTCAGAACGTATCTGTGCAGAGGGATGTGAATCAGATAGCACCATCATGGAAAAATAATGATAAAAATAACATTCATTCATAGCACTATGCAGTTATTGAAAGCACAATTCAAAGAAAGGTTCATCGATTTGAGAAATAAGATGACATTCAGTACACAAAATACAAAAAGAAAAATGATGAGGAACATATTTTAATTATTTTGTTATTGTATTAAATTTCATTAACACATTCATTTTAATCATCTGTAAAACCAAAGGTAAAAATATTTAAACACCCTCCAGTAATATGTAAATCAATGTAGGTAAAACAATAAAATAAGCGCAATAAGTGAGCACAAGGCAAGACCAAAAAACAAAAACGATATAATGAAAATCCAACTGTTCCAAATGAGTGATTTAGCTAAGACACAGATTCAGCTAGTCTGATCTCTTCGTAGGACAAACAGGGAAAGAAAGAGAAGAATCAGTGCTAAGTGATGCAAGGAGCAGCCATACAGTTTTCTTCCCACTTGAGTGGTAGTAGGGTTTCACTAAACACAAAACAGGAGGGTCTAACCCACAGTATCAGGTCTAGCACAGAAACACTCAGAATCGTTCAACTCATCGCAGAGTAAAATGCTCAGTGTTAGTTTAACATTAACAGTGTACAAATGAGCGCAGCTGGACTAATATGTACATTATTAGTGTTAAATAAACACTGCACATTTACTGTGTGTAGAGTAGTTCAATAAAATACTACTATTACAACTACTGCTAATAATAATAATCATAAAATACATTTGAGCACAACGCTAACTTCACTCCATTACACAAATACATAGTTGTTCATCATCTGAGATTGAATACACAGCAGCGTCATGCACTTGGAAACTACTGTTATTTATTGTTATAACATTTTGCTTAGAAGATGCCCTTGCTCAGGCAAGCTTACATATTATATTTTTCTATATTTGGATGGCTGAATTTTTACTTGCATTAATTGCTAGAGCCCCACCCCAGCATTGAAATAGCCCCATCCTGATTTACCAGCCAGTTCTTAAATCACAGCTTTCCCCAGTCAATGTGCTTTTATTTTCATTGCCCCTTCGGGTGTGCCTTTACACAGTGCATTAGATGGAAAATGCTCTGCAGTATACTCACAGAGGACTACATTGATAGAGTGCAGGAAGAGAGAGAGCCAACGCAGCCAGCCACACTATGTCCACATGCATCTTGCCCACCTGGTCCAAGTACCTGCCCTCCCCCTGGACACCACACTTTTATACCTCTTTGCTGACCCTCCCATTTCATTACATCACATTAAAGGCATTTCTTAGGTGCTCTTATCCAGAGCGACTTACAAGGCAAAGTACATATGAATGGTACAAAAAGTGCACAGACAACCCTACAGAGGGGTAAAGTCCTAATTGCTAAAGATGACGGAATAGATCAGGACTTCCCTATAGACTAATCTGGTAAAGGAGAAAATTAACATTAACAACTTTTGTTCAAAACAAATTGCAGTTAAAGTGTAAATAAGTGCAGAGAACATTATGAGGAGCAAGGGAGGGGAGGGGGGAGGTGCAGCCTGAAGAGGTGAGTCTTCAGCCTGCGCTTAAAGGAGGGCAGTGCCTCCGCTGTTCTGACCTCCACCCTGGTTCAGAGGCTGAGCTCCAATACAAACAAAGGGAGATTGGGAAAGAGAGGTGAAGTAAGGGGAGGTGATGGTAGATTACAGGAACTCCAAGTCAAAAATCAATCACAGGTTGCACAGACCAATCACAGCTCAGCAACCACAGTCACAATCAATCAATCAATCAGCTTCCAGTAAATGTCATATTTACAGTGTCATTCCCAAACAAAACCCAGCATGCACAGAAATAACGATGATAATGATGATAATGATAATAATAATAATAAACTTGTTACAGTAACAACATAAGAAATACAGAATTTTGCGCTGGAGTACATTTCTGGTGAAGCACTATGGACAGTAAAAGATGAACAGCTCGGAAAAAAACTTGGTTACGCAGACAATCTGTTTATTTGCTGCAGTTGCGCCAGAATTTTTCTGGCATGTGTGGGAGAGCTGACCCATTCTCATATGTCGCAAAGAGAGTGATTTCCCAGAAGTCGTTGCACAAGCCTGTTCTCCTTAATCAATTTGCAGTACAGAGTAAAAATACACCCCATAGCTTAATGTTTTGAGATGATCCAAATTAATCTCCTGAGTGTGGCATAATGGACTTGCATGTGCACAAGGTATTAACTGAATCAGTTTCTATAATCATTAGTAGAATCAACAGAAGAGAAATTAGTTTTGAGCATTATTTTTTCATCCTTGCAATGTTAGCATAATGTATAGAGTGTGATCCACACTCACACAGGACGCTGCCTACATTTCATCATTAAGAAACTCTGGTTAATCAATGCAAGGTGACAATGGTGTCCAGGGTACGTTCACCTACTGAAAGAACATTTGTGCCATGCTGTACATTCTCGGTCAGGGCCATGCTGTACATTCTTGTGTGTGCTGGATACACATTCATATGAGAATCTCAAGCTGCCTGCACAGCTGCTCACACGAGTTTCCTAATATTGTGTTTTCCGTGTTATTTACCTCTCACATTAGGTCATTACTGAGAGCAGGCTGTAGTGAAACGAGTCCAGACATAGAGAGATGGCAGAATCTTACTTTTTATGGTTATTAGTAATATTAACAAATGTGTAAAATGATGGTGTTTGACATACAGCTTTGCAACACCATACTCTAATCACCCCGGTCATGTGTTGCTTGAAGGCATAATTCCTCTGGTAAGACCTCCAGTCATTGTGCTAATGCATTTTGCATTGTTTCTCCCCACTGCAACCAGACACATGAGAATTTTAGAAGATACAGCTGTTGACTGCTCTGGCTTGGGGAAGCAGACCAAAGGGCTTAACTGCCAAACTGCTACTGTATCCCTTTAAGAAACAGATCCCTTTAAGATCCTGTAACACTGCCCTACCTTTTCAAGAAAAGAAAAGGGTTTGGGAATTTTTTTTATTTTCTTTTTTGAATAGCACATTCTAAAGACTGTGCAGTTTTTAACCAGAATTTGAATATATTGCCTGTCAGAGGATATGAAGAATATGTACGGATTTCTTTCAAAAGGACTCTGCAGCAAGTTAAACAGGTTGTTCAGCACTGGGTACAGCAATACTAACTGGTGTAACAGAGATTTTTGTGGTTGTGTAACACTTTTTTTTGTGTCTTGACCCATTTCGTCCCCACCACTTTTAGAAAGCCCGTACACGTCGTTGTCCCCAGCACTTTTCCAAACAAACTGACGACGGTGCGTTAAACGATGTCCGCTTGATTCTTTTCAAATTAAGTGCGCTGAAAACCAACTTGTTCAGGTTGCCCGAGAGAAGTGCGCTCGTTGCTTTGCTGACAATAGACCTGCCTTGGAGAATATTCTCTCTGATGGTGTGGAGATGGATGGAATGCTGTGGATTCTTTGATGTAGCCCAATGTTGCTAAATATAATTATAACTATTTTCCAGTTGGATCACTTAATATCCTCTCGCTTCCTGCACAGTTATTTAGGGCCGAGTTGGATCAAATTTTGGTAACGTTTGCTATGTTTACTCGCTACCTCGTTTATTGTCTACACTATTAATAGCAACGTAGTGATAACCGTGCAGAGCTACGTAACTCAATAGGTCAAGTTTTGCACTCAAAACGTTCCCAGAGCACTGAGGAACATTTAGGTGTGAATAATATATCTATTGGAACAGCCTAATGCTTCATAGAATAGGGATTAACTGCACAGGAGCTACCCTCTTAAATATAATTTAAATAATATTATAATATAATTTAAAATATAATTGTACACTTTATTTTAAGAGGGCAGTTCCTTTGTAGCTAATGGACACATACATTTTACTAAACAAATTTCATTATGGTTCCACACTTTATTTTAAGAGGGCAGTTCCCATGCAATTAATACACCGTTACATACATTGTACTTACCGACATGCAAATATGGTTCCCAAGTTAATCTGCATGTATATAAATAGGTATTTATAGCTCCACGGATTCATTAAAGAAAGCAATTGATATGTAGTTTGGATTATTATGTTTTTTTTTTTTGGCGTTTTAATAAATTTCATCATTCTTTCTATTTACGTTGTCAGCCTCCTGTTTGACTGCTTGTCATCCGCATATGTAGTTACACTGTCCTAGTCCTGAAGCACAACTAACTGTAGTTACATGTGCTATTATAAACCCCATTGCTGAGTGTGTTGTCACAAAATTGTCAGATGTGTAACTACAAACACATTGTTACACTTTTGTAATTACATTAACAGAAATGGTAAATGCAGGCCAGTAGTTGCACAACCACAAAAATCTTTTTTGCACCAGTTAGTACCTTGTACTTATGCATGTGCTCCACTGTACATACACTGTGAGGGTAGTACCATACATCTTACTCAGGGTATCAGTTTTACAGACTAATTTGATGTCATCTGGATGTTAAAATGTTCAGAATAACAGCTCAAATTGTGACCCTAGAACAATGGTTATGAAATACAATACTACACAATGAATAAATTACATTCAAATATATTATACATACATGCTTCCTAATGTAGATTTAATCAGCACCTTAATTTTTTGCCACACTAAATGCAGGTGCAGCTGGTGCTATTGAAACATCCTGTAGGTGGCGACCTCTTTCCACTTTTGAATCCAAAGTGTCCTATCACAGCTCCCATGTTATATCACAGCTCCCATGCTATGTCACAGCTCCCATGTTATATCACAGCTCCCATGTTATATCACAGCTCCCATGCTATGTCACAGCTCCCATGTTATATCACAGCTCCCATGCTATGTCACAGCTCCCATGCTATATCACAGCTCCCATGTTATATCACAGCTCCCATGCTATGTCACAGCTCCCATGCTATGTCACAGCTCCCATGCTATATCACAGCTCCCATGCTATATCACAGCTCCCATGCTATGTCACAGCTCCCATGCTATGTCACAGCTCCCATGCTATATCACAGCTCCCATGTTATGTCACAGCTCCCATGCTATATCACAGCTCCCATGTTATGTCACAGCTCCCATGCTATATCACAGCTCCCATGTTATGTCACAGCTCCCATGCTATGTCACAGCTCCCATGCTATATCACAGCTCCCATGTTATGTCACAGCTCCTATGCTATATCACAGCTCCCATGCTATGTCACAGCTCCCATGCTATGTCACAGCTCCCATGTTGACAGGCTCTGTTGTAGTGGGCGCTGCCCTTGCTGAATCAAGGTCACTGGGATTCAGGACACTTTTGAATTGGGTGTTGTCAAGAGTGTTTGCAAATGTAAATAATAAGGTCCCCAGTGAAGAGTTAGTGACTGCCTCCCAGCCTTTGCATACAGCACATGTTGTTGCTTTACAACAGAGAACACACCAACTAATAGATGCTGTAACTGCAGCAGCCGCGACTGTGTCCCTGCACACATGTAGCAACATACGAAACTGCTAACAGGAGCTTGGTGTCTGGAGAGACGAATAATTTGACTGCACCAGTTCTTGAGGAGCCCTTTTATTAACCTTCATGGGTAAAGACTTTCAAGGAAAATACCCAGAATTCCATCAGGACGGTTACAAAAAGAAACAAACAAACAGACAAATGTTGGCACAAGGCTTTTTATTATGGAGGCTTGAATGATGCCATTGACTATCTATGTGGCAGAGCTTACAGTTCTGCGGTCAGATTTAAACACCGATTGTACTTTCGTTGAAACATATTTTTATGCGCAAACATTGTAGCTGAATGTCTAAATGGCATTCTAACTTTTGCCAAGAGGGAGGGAATGTCTTGAATAGGGGCAGACGCCATGAGGGTCTTCAGGTCCCTGACTCATTATGAGTAGAAGCATGATAGCTGGATAGAATTCCTTACCATTCTTCAGCAATACAAATGTAAATTTTGCCATACCAGTAAAGCACTTTTGATTTTCAGTCTGATAAGCTGATTTCCAATCAATGGACATGAAGCTAGATAATGGAGATGAGCTAAAACATGACAATGGGTCTGGCAGTTTGATCTGCAGCAAGCTTAAGTAACCATTGGGCTCAAATTTAACGATCTGCAGCTTTTACTGTTTAAACACATTTTAATGCCTCACAAAGACCAGCAAAGGAAATTAGTTTAACATTGTTTATTGTTAACAGTAGGCAGAGTAGCAGTGCTGGAAATGACCTTTTTAAAACCATTTAAAAAAAGAAGAAAGTAAAGTAGCTATCACTGTTAGCCTTGGCAGTTATGGGCTAAGGACAGCCTAACAGTTTGTTAGGGCACAGATGAAGAGATTTCAGTGACTGAGAAGACTGAAACAGAATGCTACAGAATCACAGGAGAAGTAGAACAAAGAAACGATCTCTCTCTGCTGTTCCCTCAAAACTGACACTATCTTTTTTTAGTTTTGGTGTATTACTGGGTGCCTGTTTGGAAATATTTATTCTTTTTCAGAGGCAAAGAATTCCAGGGTTAGGTTGATCAGAAAGACGTGCTGCGATTATGTGACTAAAGTGCTCAAGAGCTCAATTCTGTAGCCTAAAATATGCAAGACAAAACAAGAATTTTACATTTGGGAATTTCTGAGCAGTCCATGTTTTTCAAACCTCGAAGGGGTCACGTGGAAGTGAACATGGACATGTAAATGTAATACGAATGTAGTTCATGGGTACTGTCTGGGTAAAATGTAAAATATTAATTAAAAAACAAAAAAAAGACAGGCATGCTGGAATAGGTTTAGTTAGGACAGCCATAGTAGACAAGCTCGTCTGAGTCCTTCCTGATTGAAACGCATGTGTCATAAAACTTGGGCTGCTGGCACTCCACCTCAGTGGGCCAGTACTCAATCCAGGTGCCTCCTCCCAGCATGTACAGCAGCCTGAAAGCAGTTACACAGCAGTGAGGGCCTGCTCTCACAAACACACACACACACACACACACACACACACGCACACACACACACACACACACACGCACACACACACACACACTCGCACACACACACACACACTCGCACGCACACACACTCGCACGCACGCACGCACGTATACACACACACACACACACACACACACACACACACACACACGTACACACACACACACACACACACACACGCACACACACACACACACACACACACACGCACACACACACACTCGCACGCATGCACACCACACATATTAACACACACAGGCTCACACACACACACACACACACACACACACACACACACACACACACACACACACACACAGGCTCACACACACACAGGCACGCACACACACACACACACCATTCTCAGGCTCACCTGTCCTTTCCAAAGATGACATCCTCAAACATGCCCATGATCAGGTATGACATGCCTTCTCTCAGGTCCATTGCCGCTCTGCAGTATGGGTGGGCCAGAAACGTTCGCTGTGCTCCTTTTGCAATCAAGTCAGTGCCTGCAGAAAGACAAGAGACCAGCTAAAATTAGCAACTGAGTTTGTAAAAAACAAACAGCAGCTCTAAATGACTACACTGAGTTGCACAAAAAATACATAGCGCAGAGCTGGCTTACTTTCTGACTTAACTTAGCCCCTACGAAGATGTGATCTTTACTCTGAATCAACACAATATTTACAGCTGATAACATGAAGAAAAAAATAAAATAAAAAGAGCATGCTCAGCAAGTGCTACCTACGCAAGAGGGTGGAGAGTGTGAACTGTGCAGGGGTTGTGACCCTGAGAAGAGAGAACCTGAAGCAGTGAAGCTTTACCTGGTTTGATGATTTCCTCTGCCTCAAGAGTGAAGTGGTCAATGCTAGCAGACAGATTGGCATGGACCACTTTGACTTTGTACACTGTGGAAGATGGATGACCATTAGCATGGGAAAATATAGCATTGGTAAATGATCGGCTCCGCTCGCAATTTTTTATGTTTTGCATTTTCGAGAAACACTGCAGTCCTCTGTCCCCTACACCTCCAAACAGACAGCAGATCAGTGAAGAGAAATGATCTCTGTACAGGCAGGCTGCCGTACCGTAATCCATGTTAGGCCCACAGGCTGCGAGGAAACGGTCCAAATCTTCGTCTTGCCGTTTCTTCTGGTAGCTGCAGTTCTCTGTGATTGGGAAAGAAATGTGCGTGAAGAAAGAAATCATGCAGGCCGCCTCTGTGACATCACTTCCTCTGTGACAGATACACATGCCCTACCTTCTGCGCAGCGGCACACGTCCTCATGGCAGATCCTGTTCAGGGCTCCGTCCTCCTTCTCTGGGTGGTAAAACTTTACGCAGCGGTTTTCTGTGAGGAGATATTTTTCACACAGATGATATGGACAGAGCTGTGAGATTTTCCTTACTCTGACAAGTCCTCTGAAACAGCAGGGTAGACAGGAGCTCACCCAAGGAGTTGTACTCGTACACTGTGACAGCTGCCGGCTGAAGCAGACCCACTCTGTTCATCATGTGTATCCTGAAGACCACTCTGTCGGACAGCTCGTGAGAAACCTGGAAAGGAGAGAGAGAGAGAGAGAGAGAGAGAGAGAGACAGACATCATTATAACAGGAGTGTGATGATGGTCCAAACTCAGTCTACAGTGTCACGCAGACCAACAATGAAAGTCAGAGTCAGGAGGTAAACAAAAGTGCACACCTCCTCCAGGTATAAAATGAGGGAGCCCTTCTCAGACAGCTGTTTGTCCGTCTCAATCTTCTGCACATATCTGTCCTTCCCTGAGGTTAGCTGTTGGAGTGAACATGAGACAAGATTGTGATAAGCGAGAACTTTTATTCTGTTGTGCCTATATGCCAAAAGAAACAAGTGTATGAAGTAAACACTAAATTATTGCTCTGAACAATTTGGAGCTAAAGAAAAACCAGACAGTGTATGGATTAAGGTTGTTGCTACTTTTTCTTTTCATCCACAATAGTGATAACAGCAATACACATTAAACCTTCTCCTTTACAACATCACAAGTGCTAGGACAAAAATTCTGCAACAATATTTTTGCAAACTGGCAAAATGTTGACTGGTTGAAGTGCGACTTAAGACTCAACTTTGCATTATCATTGCAACATTTTCAAAATGTGGGTATAAAACTGATTCAAAGTTTTCAAATTTCAGGGGTGGTTATTCATTGAAATCATTGAAGAATTGGTGACACTGCTATCTGCAGTGTTGCCCTCACCTTTTTTAGGTCATTAGTGTCCGCTATGAAGCCTGTTAGCATGGTGATGTCCAGGATGGACATGGTGGCACTTCTGACAGTGGACAGAAACCTTGGAAATACACAGGAAGCTGACAAGCTTTTCACATGGAATGTTCACAAGAAAAAAAAAAACAAACAAAAAAACATATGGTTCCAAAAAAGGTCTGCTCAACTTACAACATTTCAATTGTGAGTTTGTACGTTTCCAGAGCACCCTCATAAGAAACTGTAAAGCAACAAAAGGAACTTCACAAACAAGCCAGATTTAGCGTTGTAGCCATCATCCTGTAAGGATCCATGTCACACATTCTTTATCCCAGGAGGTATAATTAGTGAAAAACATGTTTTGTCCAATAAACTCTACCTTTTGGCTCCTTCTCTAGCTTCACCAGCAGCTCAAAGTTCTTACAGTCTTCTTTCCTGTTCTCCGGCAAAGCGTTGTATACGGTCACCACCTGTGACATAGCCATCAGACTGTGTTCAGTGGAGGAATGCAGGCACTCTATTTCTCATGCAAATTTTTTAAGAAGCTTTTTTTATTATTATTATTATTATCATCAACTCCAGGTTCCCACACTGACAGCTTGATAGTGAACTCACGGACAGTGTCCCCCGACCGGCTCCTGTGGCGGTGACAGTTAAGTTTTTATTGAACTGATACTGCAGGCACAAAGAAAACCTTCTGTCAGTCACTTATCCAACAGTGCAGGTCTTATTGATGCAGTTTGCAGGAAGCACACTGATGCTTCCTCATTTTGTTCTGACCCTTTTTCACAGTTTATTCCTCTTTTCCTCCTTCTCATTCTTTTACCTCACCTTGTCTGAGCGGGTAAGATGAGTCTTGTCACTGGTGAAGGTCCATTTTCTCAGTGGACCGCGACCAGTCACATTAAGGGTGACTTTCAAGTCAACATCCTCTCTTTTAGGTAGTTCTATCATATATTCAGAAATGGCTTGGAAGACTATGATGGTTGCCTGTGGGAAAAACAAGGAGCTGTAGTGAGGTAACAGTGCCAAACCATCAGTTTGACAGTCTTGTTCTTCTGTGAAGATAGTCTTTGTTGTGGATTGAACACAAAATAACATCAGAAACTTTACACGTCCACGGACTATGCTGTGGATCTGACAATAAATACAGGACTGAAGTTAGCGAATTTGATCGTGGTTTCACATTTAGCCCTATCCCTAATCATGGAATTTGCCCCAGGGTCATGGGTGAGTGGGTGAGCCATGCGTGAGTGGAAATAATCTTTTATTTAGATTTTTTGAATATTAAAGCTAAATATTAAAAACCCTAAATTATTTAAAAATATTTTTCATATGAAATTATTATGGTCCCATCCCACCCCTTACAATCCACAGTTCACAGCATCTGAAAGTTGTACCTGTGTCGATCCATAGCCTCCACCATAAAACCTCTGCTCCGTCAGCCACTTGACCACACGTCCAGCCTGGTCAAACTCTTTAGCCTTGACCAGTGCCAAGAGAGCATAGCCTGTGGCCTCCAGGGTGGAATAGTGATTCTCTGGGATGTGCCAGTGTGTTTTATCTGTAATGACAGGTCAGGAGTCGAGAGTCAAAGGTTTGAAAAGGTTTGAACACTAACCAAGTACATGCCGGCCTATAAGGCTGCTTAAAGTGACAACAACCATGAGAATGATAATGATGATAATGGTTTAAGTATCAGTAATATCGACAATTCTAAGATATTAAAAAAAAAAACAATAACATTACTACCAAAATTGCCATTGCTGTTATGATTGTAATATCATCATCAATACCATTGTAATAGCAATGGTAATAAATGGTTACTGTTTCATCACAAATGCTTATAAGCCATTGAGATGTGACCATGTTGTAATAGGACTATGTATGGTGTGGCCCACCATTCTATTCATAAGCAGGTAAGCAGGCCGCCAAAAGAAGAAATTGAGAATCCGTGGTCTAGATCATTTTTAATATACCTGTTTTTAGGGTCAAAAGCTCAGAGCCATGGGCATGGTGTGGGTAATGGGTGGTGATTCTTACGTGTGAGTGGTACCAAATTTATCAAAATTATCTTTGAGGGCCCAAGCTCTGCTCTGTGCTTGATACGTAAGCCATGACTGATTGCTGTCACGGTGACGGCCGTTGGATAAGCCATGTGGGTGACGGGCCTTCGGGTGCCTGAGCTCACTACCAGAAGAGAAGCGGTTCAGGAGGTCCACCATGTGCTTCCCCTCATTGGCCAGGGCATAAGAAGTGAGGGCCACAGCGTAGGGGTTTTTCAGGCTGTCAACCTTCTTAAGAAGGAACTCCTTGGATCTTGCGATGCTTCCTGGAAGACTCTGAAGGAACAGCACAGAGGCCATGGCATCATAAAGAAAATTAAAACTTTTCAGCACGATTATAGTCTTTCAGGCTGTAACAAGCATGTTAGAAAACATTGAGAATTACATGCAGTAGGGATATAGGCAGTAATTGGTGATTGGTGTCGCATATGTAGCGGGAGAAAATAGAGAAGGCTAGTCCCTAATGTACTCACTCGCACTTGCGATTCGCATTGACGTGACTCTTGCATGGCGATCAGGATGAACGCAGTCAGGGACACATCCACATCTTTTCCTGGAACACCACCCTATAGGCAAACAGCAAAAATGAACATGGTAGTCATCAGTCTTTACCTTAGCGGGTTTACCTCAACTACCAAGCTGGTGTCTGTTCTGCTGTTGTTAATGGCAGGACTGCATGTCCCAGCTGTCCCAATAAAAAGCTTTGTGTGCATGCAAGCGAACTGATTATGAGAGCATGACATCACAGATCAGACTCTGATTCTAAATCAAAGTGTTTTCAAAACATACCATCATCTCTGATTGGTAGACCTTGCCATGCTCTTTGAACATTCCGTCGGGTTCCTGTGCATTCAGGACCAGCCATTTGATCGCACTGCAAAGCACGTCGTCCTCGATGGGGACAAGTTGGTACGCCATGCCAAAAACTTTGGCCACGTATGCTGTCAGCCTGTGGGAGGGATAAATATCTCAATAAACCAAAACGCTGTACTTCACCTACAAAAAGACAACCTTCCACTCAGTCGAATCCAGCTACAAGAGGAGGACAGGATTAATACAGGATTATATTTCTGTTCAGCCGCTGACTAAATTTTCCAGTCAGAAGTTAAACGAACCAACAACAATGATGATGTGGAATAGCCTAAAGGAAATGGCTTAGAGTGCAGATACCCAAACAAAATGCCACAAGACAGAATACGTTTAATCACACAAAACATTTAAAGGTAATGTTCAGGCTTGGGTTGTGTATAATTTTATTTATGTTTGCGCTACCAATAAGCAAATAACTTAATGACATATGGACGAGTAACAGATTATAACCGTATGGCCATGGTAAAAACTTGTGAAAAATGATACGGTGAATGAACGATTTTTCAGTGATTTAATACACAGTGTTACATGTTCAATGTCCTACATGATATTTATTTTCTATCCTGGGTGAAAAGGAAGCTGGTCATTAAACTTTTGAGAACTGACGGGAAGGGGCTCACCAGGTACTGGTATTCTCGTTTTCAAATATGCTGTATGACCCATCAGGTTTGCGATACTTCAGCTGTTGAGTGTAACCTGGATATAGACAGTCAAAGAGAAACAAAGGAGAAAGTCATCATCAAAAACTGAAATATAAAAAAAAAACACACTGCTCTTTGATAGTGATTTTCCAAATTATTGCTTCTGAAATTTCATACATTTTGAGATAGCTGTTGAATACCATCCCACCCTTTCCCAACCTGTCACAGCTAGCCATTAGAGATTGAGTTTAGTTACGAGAAATAAAAAGGGAATAACAGCTAGAGGAAGGGTACATATTACCAATTAAGACTCTATATTATACTCCCCCAACCCCCACTCCCCCGCTGCCTCACCATTACTGATAAATTTGATGGCTTCAGCACGGCGGTCCAATCCAACGCTTGCCCACTGGTTGGTTCTGTCCAGGTAGTGCGTAGCGATGACAGGCCCAGTCATGGCGATCATGTTCTGCTCACCGCAGCCGCCGGGCTGGTGGATTAGACTGCCCAACGGCTTCCCGCTGATCACTGCCTGAATGGTCTCACTCAGAAGCTCACCTGCGCAGCCAAAGCAGACACTGCAGTCAGGTCTACACTGACATCACAGTCTGCTGCAGACCCTTAAAAAACTTTTTTGAAACTATACCGATAGTAGTTCATAGCTCACAAATCTACATGAGTTGTTAAACAAAAATCTTGGGGAAGACCAGCAAATTTTTGTATTTAAAGTCTGGTCACAGTCTAAGTTTCTTACCTGTCACACTGACGAATGTTTGCGGGGTGGAACCAGGCACCAAATAGTTTAGTTTGGCTGCATCGATTCTTTCATGCTGCTCTCCACCTATCACAGAGGAAGGGAGGCAGCATCTGCACCAACCATCTATCTCTCAGTTTTTCCTTTACTAAGAAACCATCTGTAAATTTTCATATTCTGGATATTTTTTTTATCATTTCTTCAATAGTGATCTGCTGCAGGTGGTCAAAATATTGCCAATGTTAAAAAAAAAAGGAATACAGGGGGTCCTCGACTTACGAACGAGTTCCGTTTCTACGACTTGTCGTAAGCCGATTTTCGATGTAAGTTGGAATTTATACCTAAATTATACCTAAATTAACACCTTAAGTCACTCACACAACACATGAAGGACATATAAAATACAGTAATTAAATGAAACATTAATTAAAAAAAAGAGAACAATTTCTTATCTTTATTTCTGTGGTCGTATATATGAAACAAACCGCTTAGGTCGAAACTAGGTTTTTTAAGTAATTTATGGGAGTGCATCGAAGCCATGAAACGATATAACTCGAGACCGTTGTAACCCGAAGACCTCCTGTATTTTGTTTTGTGATTTTCTACAATGACAACTGTAGCATTAGCATAAGCTTGGCTACATTTATACCTTGAAAGGGACATGAAGGACATGCGGGATCTGGCAAAACGTTTTTGTTGCTATTTTTAGGTTTTTTATTTAGGTCGACGTACTTCCGGGTTAGTTCGTCACCATGTCATCTCTTGGGGGTCTGTACGGTTCACTTACGAAAGTAGCTAGTAGTTGGCTATTGGTAGCCTAGCAATGTTGCTTGCCTTAGCTCCTGTTGTTGCATTATTATTGTTGTCATCATTATTGTACTTACTTCTCCTTTCCTTTTTCAACATCATCAGCGAACAAGCTGACTAGCTGCATGCTGTTGTTAAAGTGACAACTGTGGGATTTAGTTACTAAGTAAGTTTTGCCAGATCTCACAAAACTTTTGTTTTTTCTCTCCACGTCCCTGCCGGGGCATCTTCTTTTTTCAACCTTTGGTTTTGCTTTTTTTTTAACCTTGGTTTTTTTGTCCCTTCTGGGGCTCCGTAGAAAACAGTGATTCTGCGGGTTTGGAACATAGTTAGTAAACTCACCATATGCTGATGGATCCAAGACAACACTCACAGTCTGTAATTTGGTTTGAATTCCTTCAGGCTGTGAAAGACACAGTGGAAACATATGGATCAATCAGAACATACTCAGAACTTCGGTCTACAGAAGGGGCAAAAATGGAACTCCTGATATGCAACATGGAATCCCTTTGAAGAACTGAGCATCACCCCCGTAAAAACAAACGGATCTCCTCCTGCATTGATTTAAGCCAGCTCGGCCACTGACCCACATGGTAATTGCTGATAAAACTGTAAAGAATGGGTCATACCAAACAGATTGCCGGATACAAAAGCTGCAAAGCGCTAACTTCTCTTTCCTCTTCTGATAAACAGACTAGGAGGAAGAAAGGTAGGAGCAAAACAGCTGTGGAAAGGTAATCTCACCACTACGCGAAGATCCTTCTTGACTCCATCTCTGAGGTCAAACAGAACGGCGGCGGCCTTAACCTCAATGGTGTGCGTACTCAGTTCCATTGGGATGATGACGAATGGAACGGCGCGTGAGGACAGGGCATCCATGTAGATGTCTGTGGTGCGATATTTCCCCTTTTTGCTGGCTGCACTGCATACTCCCTCTGTCTCAGTCAGCTCCACTCGAACCTGCAGGAGAGAGAAGCACAGGCAGATCACATATATTAGCCTGAGTCCTTCTCCAGACTGTCTGTGGGGGTGGAGGGGGGATGAAAACAGAGCTTGGTGCTTACCTTTATTTCAGCGTCAAGGTAGTTGTGAAGCACTGCTTTAATTTCCACCTGCTCGTTGCGGACTGCGGCATACGGAAGCTTCAGGTCGACAAAGAACTGTTTCATCACCTTCATCTCAAAGGGTTCCGACACACAAATTCCTGCACATGGAACACAGTGGTGGAGAGTGTTAAACAATTTCAGATTGTTTTTAATACGGTCCACTTTTAACAGATTTAACATCGAAGTGAGCAAAGCAGAACAATGTCTTGACAGCTTCGTTGATTGAGAGTACTGTGCTGTCAGCAGACACTGGCATTGTGCAGCAGTTAGCACCTAGTACATTATGAAACTACCACATGATAACTGTGCTGTGTCCAGACAGTATAATTGTTTAGTCCTTATGCTTTTGTGCAAATTCCAACTTGAAATTACATTGTTTAACATTTCACTCTGGTAACATTAGCTATAGTTGAGATCAATGTGAGAACCACGGACAGCTCGTTGATGTAAAGTGACCATGTTCATAGTATAGCGAGGGTTAATACATGCCTTGTACGTATCTGTATTTATTTGTACAATATGTAACAAAATATGCAATTACATTAAAAGTTAGCTCGCCATCTATAGTTTTCATGGACGTTGCCAAGACGTGGCACAGTACACAAAATATTACAGCTCATTCTCCACACGATCAGGATGTTGTACCATGAGTTTTGGACAGGCTGATTGCGGTTACTTCCCAGGTGGTGATGGAGTCTCTCATGTATCCTTTTTTCTTTTCAGATGTAAACTCACTAGAGCAGAGGACAGACAACGGACAGTTATGTTACATGTGTGAAATTCTGAACTTCTGATCTACACACTGCAAAAAAAAATAATAATCTTAAGCCAATAAATCTTGAAAACAGACTATCTTATCTATCTTATCTTTCATGGTTTGGGATAAATTCAGCTGGCTTTAAGAAAAAATATTTCTTGTTTTGATGTATAATTGTCTCAATCCATCTGGCAGACAGTCGAGCTTGACTTGAGCTGGCACAGAGGGGAAGCACACTATGTTGTGGCTAACACCAGGATGTCTTATTGAGTGAAACCAGGGAGTACATTAGACAGAGGATTGGACAAAAGCAGATAGGAAGTTCGTACCATTCTCCGTCCTTTGCAGAACACTGTGGCAGTGTTACCGTTTCCCATAACCAGCTCGCAGGGAATTGTGTGCGGGACACAATGTCTTTGAAGATAGACTCAAAAATGTCATCCTCCGACTCACCTGTAGGTAGATAGTCCACTGTAATCACTCTTGACATATCCTAGGGCAATGCTTATTTTGATTGCTTTGCACTCTGCTCATATCTTCAATATTTACTGATTGGTGTTGTCATGGGATACAGGTGTTCTTTTTAAGTAATAAATAATTTTTTTTCCCCTGATTTTTCCCCTTTTTTTCCCCAACCCAAATGTTCAACCGAACTGGCTGACCTCACTGCAGCACCCGCCCTGACAGCTGTGGGAGGAGAAGTCGAGCACGGTATCACCGCAGCGTATTGATTAAGTATGGTGACAAAACTTTTGACCAGGCCCACATTCAAGGTGTCCAGGTTATACGAATTTCCTGGACACCTGCCAGCCAATCAGAAACACAGGTTTTCTGTATCTGTGATGTCATAAAGTAAAAATATATACCTGCTCAAAGTCATCATGTAAAGCCTCGGTTTTTGGACAGCGCCGACCCACCTTTAAAAAGTCGATTCCACAAAACAGGGCCTTACGTGCGAGCTCCAGTGTCCTCCCTTCCTTCGCGTCCTTGATCCTCCTGGCGACCTCCGAGCAGCAGTACACGAACGCTTTCTCACACTCAGGTCCATCGTTGATGAACTGGGCCCGCCGCTTGCACGTGTACCCCAGCAGGTTGTCCACCATGCCATCCCTGCAGCACTCCCTCTCAAGGTCAGTGTACTTAGCCTGTGAAGCTAAGAGCATCCCACAAAGAAAGCTAAACCTCCCACTGCAAGCACCCATATGCTAACGGTGAACCAAGCTTCTAGCTGTGCTCCAATGCTTGAAAAAAAAACTGCAGCAGAAAAAGAATGAATGAATGATTCAATAGGGTGCAGCCTATAGCCTAGTGGCTAAGGTACATGACCCCCAAGGTTGGCGGTTCAAGCCCCAGTCCAGCCACAGCAAGAACACCATTGCTGTTGGGCCCTTGAACAAGGCCCTTAAACCCACATTGCTCCCAGGGGGCATTGGCCCTTGGTTAGTCTAATCAACTGTAAGTCACTAAAATGGATAAAGCATCAGCTAAATGACTGTGTAATGTAATGTAATGAAAGAATACATAAATAAATAGTAACTAATCCATATTTCAGTATTTATAAGCATATTGTTTTGGCATAAATGAAATGCACAGCGTAATCTGAGTCCTCACTGTGTGTAATATAAATACACTGTAACGTGACTTTCTAAAAACCCCTGCATTTAAAGTCATACCAGCATGCAGAACCTCTTACCCAGTGAATTTTTCAGGTCCATCAGAGTGAGCGAACGCTGTCCACGTCTCCTTGGGCGATTGGGACAGCTGGGATCTGGGGTCACAGGAGGGGCAAGGAAAGTCACTACCAAGAGCAGTCTCTCACAGGATAACTTTACATCTTGTGCAGACTAAGGGCTTGTTCACACAGGGCAAAAAATAGGCCATAACATCTCACTTTTCAGGCTAGATATAAAAGGCATTATAATGAATATTGAGATTGTAGTGTAAAAATTAGAATATAGATTCAGGATAGTTTTAGTGATGGAAGAATCTGCTGAGAAGATCAGTTAGTCAATTAGTCATGCCAATCTCTATGATATATTACAGGATCTGAATCTGATCTCAGAAACTAAGCCATGTCATGCTGGTGGAAACTCTTTCCAACTGTACCTGATCTGGGTTTGGTTGCAGCAGGGCTGGACTCAAACTCCAGTCCAGTGTGATAGAAGACAAATGCCAGCCCGGCGTCATAGAAGACATCCATGCTGTTGGCACCGCTCCCGGCCGTACAGCCCACATCTTGTTTTTCGACGACATCCCATATCTACATGTGGAGAGGTAAATCTCACCGGAGAAAGGCAATGACAAACATCGCCCCCCCCCCCCCCCAACCTTGAAGATTTCTGCAAGGATTTAAAATAATTGGCATCCTTTTTGGTCAACGTTGACATGCATTACCTTAGTTTGTGTCAGTCTGTTTTTACTGTTCAGAACGTAGACACCCTTGTCCACAGCCACCAGGCCCACTTTCGCCCCAGGATCTCCAGTAATGGTCAATGAGAATGGAAAGGCCGGCTGGTAATTCCCAGGATCTTCTGATTTTATTTCGAGCTTTAGGCAGAGACATAAAACTCTCAGAGTTAGCCCAAATCACCTGCCATAATGGTAACACAACAACAACAAAAAGGTTTTATTACCAATAACCTTTTTACAATCTTTTCCCCGTACCTTCCCCAGGCAGGTGTCCTTCACATCCACCCAGACGGAGTCCGACACCACCTCTGTGCCCACATGGTAATACGCCACGATTCTGAAGGAGGGGACCATGTCCTTGGTCACTGTCAGAGATAAGGTCACCAGCGACTGTCCTTTCTCCCATTCAAATCTCTTTGCACTAACAATCTTCCCTTTGTTCAGGATCTGTTCAAGTACACAAACACAGGCAGGTATGCACCAGGAGCTAATCAGGTATAATATGCATGATGGTAGATAAAAGCAAGAAAAGGATGTGCTCAGGTCTGAAGGTCCAGATCAGTGTTGTCTCATATGACCTTGACACAGAAAGGGCAAAGAGGCGAAAGGCAACACGTGATCGCTGTCATATCTGCATTGTGAAAATTAGAACCAGAGACATCACATGGCGGCCAGTGTCTGAAGAAAAGGGGGATAATGAATCGGCTTCAACACAGCTTCATCTGTTTTGCTTGATCATCAAGTGTGCCAATTATTCCATCGCAGGGATGGTAAGAAGATTAGCCTGATTATCAAAGAAAAGTCATTTGTACTGCTAGCGAGAAAAAACAGACAGTCTCCGGGTTATGAATGTCCAACTTATGGACAACTCGTACTTGTGAGCGGACTGCCACAAAGCTTAATATATTAAAAATTCAAGTTAAATACAATGGTTCGTGATAACGAACGCATGCACTACTTTGTGACGCTCATGAAAACATTCTGCGGCTTCTGTACAGTATTATGTGTTTAAGACATTTTGGTGTATTTGGAAGCGATTTTTAAGTGTTTTACATAGAAAGGTAAGATGACGCTAATTACAAACTGTATGTTCCTGTTCCGACTTGCATACAAATTCAACTTAAAGACAGACTTAGGAATAGATCTCGTTCGTAATCCGGGGGGGGGAGAAGTATTAGTAACTGACCGGTCAGGTGAGCAGATCATATCACCAAAAGTAAAAAGTTTCACACAGTACTGTGCTTCCTCACAGGTCAAAGCTTTTTCAATGGCAAATAAAAACGTAAGGCATGCTGAGGGACCACAGTGGTTACAAAGGTTCTTCCCGGGGGCACAGAGCACTGATGCAACCTACCTTGACATTGGACGCTATGTGTGAAGGAAATGCGTGCAGAAAAGACCAAAGCACCTATTGACTGGTTCACAATAAGATCATTAGTAAACCTTGCTCTGTCTGTTTTAGTGGGGTGATGTAATTTTTTTTTGGCCAGCATGTATAAAATGTGGCCCAAGGTATATAAAGTGTATTGGTCATTACAGATGAGTACCCACCAGGTAAGTGATGTGCTTGATGCTATTCTGAGAACCTGGGCTAACGAGGTTGAGGCTAATGCGCAGGTTGCCTTTGATCTTCAGCTCAGTTGCCTGGATGCTAATGTGAAGGTAGTTCTTGGAGCCGCCCTTTGTCTTGTACGGCAGGGCTGTCATTTCTGCTACAGCCTGCTGTTCTGGGGTCAGTTTAGAGTCCTCGGTTTTCACCTGGAGATGCAAAGGAAAAAAAAAAAAAAAAAAAACTCAGCCCGTCCCTAAAGACTATGTGTGAAGTGCTCTATCAGAGCACTATTTGTTTGATGCAACTGCTAAAAATTAGGTACAGGTAATTTTCTAAAATAAGTCATGTTTGGAATTTAAACAGGTTTCTTTCGAGAAATATGTTTTTCAGCATATCCCACAATTTCACTGCTAAATTGGTTATTAAATGCAATCAAACTAACTATAGTATATACCTTTAAGACATTATACTGGATTTGAGGAGTCTTTTAGAACACAAAAAGGGCTTTTGAGGTAAATAAAACTAATATGTAATTTTTACAATTTCCTGCACTCACTTGTCAAACCAGAAATGAAGGTTTAAAAAAAGGAGCAAATTTCCATTTAGATAAAAAAAAATGTTATATTGGTGCAATGTAAATCAATTTTGGGTCAATGTTATGTTCTTACATTCTCCGGCTGGCTGCAGCATTTTTAGAGAACTTCTAGGCAGTGCACTGTACACAGTGAACTGTTTATCTGCTCACAGACCTGTGATTGGCAGTGTAGCCTATTAGGTAGGTAGTTAGGTGGAGGGGCTGGAACTCAGATGTTCCAAGGTCAGTTCCAAAGAAGCTCATTGGATAAGGCTGTCTGCTAAATCCCCAATGTAATGTAATGCCATTGGATGGAAATGCTACCTATTATTTTGAAACAATGGGATTACTACTGTATGCTACCATCACTGGCACTTGTGATCGCTATGGAATGCATGTGGCAGAATTATGGTTATAAATACAGGGAGTGAATGTTATTGTACCGTATATGGAGGCTAACCCAAATATTGACCACAGAGTACAAAGGTTTATAAAAAGGAGGCGGAACTAACAGTGATTTGAAGAGTGTCACTGCCATCGTCCTTGGTGTTGACAGTAAGCCTGGCAGTCCCATCTTCCTGTGTTTTGCCACGTCCTGTCCCCGGTGTCACCTTAACATCGATGCCTTTAGCAGGAGTGTCGTCTGGGTTTGTGACATAGACCTGTGAGAGGCACATTAGATGATTACTAATGTGTGATGGATTTGTTACATGTGCTGTACTGTATACCAGAGAATGTATATTTTACTTTAACTACATCTGTGTTTATTATTCATCTTAAAAATGTATTAAATTCTGATGAAAAATGTGATAGCTCAGAAAACATCAAATGGGCACTATTGACAAAAAATAGCAGTAAATGTCCTACAAATCTATCAGTCTACAAATCTATTTTTGTTGCTTGATTCACACTGTGCTTTTTTAAAAAAAACAAACAGGACTTTTTTTTGGGAAACTGGTAAAACCTGAAAACAACAATCCTTACCTATAACCATTTTATAATGTATTAAACAAAAACCTTAAATGTATTGTTTGAAATTTTATATATCGCTTGTAAATTTAAAAATTAAAACGTTAGTACAAAATATTTGCATGGACACAAATGTTATCGATGCCATAACATAGCTATGCAAAGCTGAACTATTGATTACTGGGGAAGTGAAATATAAAAAAGCAAACATACAACAACATCAAAAGGCATCCCAGGTTTAAAATAGGTGGCGGTCTTCTGGAAGTTAATGGTGTAGGGAGAGGTCACAATCTGGATCCCCCTCCTCTCTGCCTCCACCATTTCACTGCCTGGTAATGAAACAGACACCTGTGCACTCGGCTTGGAGTTGCAGCAACTTCACATGCAATCAGGATGCGCATTCAATGCAATGACTGCGCAGCTAATGCGCAGTTACATCAGAGTCATTGGGCAGTTGTTGTGATGTTCGTCTGCATACAGGGTTACATCATCCATTCAGAGATGGGCTACTGTCATTTTAAACTTTTGCTAGGTATGTCACCTGAATTGCTGAAGCAAGTGTCCCGCTGAATAAATGAGATGACATGTTTAAATGAACCTTAGCTGTTCGCAGTAGATACTCTGCGTGTCAAATATACAGGCAACAGTCAGCATACAGTGATGTCAGTAATTGAAGACTTAATTCCCACGTGGGGGTTCTGCCATACAATTGCAATGAACTTGAATTTCCCAAATTAGCCATCAGCTGAGCTGGACTGAAGTACACATACAGAATTCTGCTTTGACATACAGGGAAGCAGAGGGAGCAGTCATTACCAGTTGCTGTCATGACGCTGGCGGACACATACAAGGATTGCTTTACTAGCTGTGCGATGTTTGGGAAGGTCCTCTGGATGTGCTCTTTTGTTAGCATGGCTTTGCCCTTTCCCGAAATGATCTAAATTCAGAAGGAAAATCCCGTCAGATAACCAGGCAAATGAAAAATTTGAATGGTGGAGGGATAAGGTTGAGGCGAATGTGAAAGCTTGAGTTACTGACATCCACTCTCTGCAGAGAGGCTGGTAAACTGTTCTTTTTCCCCCTGTCATCCATTACACCAAACACCACAAAGGCCTTCCCGGACACAGCCTCCCCATACAGGTACCTGCAGAGTGAGACAAGAGCATGGACTTCACAAGACATGCATGACACTGCCATACATAACAGCTCTCAACTGCCATTTTCTGAGCCCACTGTAACATGTTAACATATGTGTTATGTTAAGGGAACTGGGCTAGTCAGAGGTTGCAGGTTCAGTTCCAAGGTGAGGCACTGGCATTGTGACCTTGAACAAGGTAGTGAATTGAATTTTTTTGAGAAAAATATTCAGCTGTATATTCAGTGTGAAACAAAGGATGTTAAATGTTAATGTAAATGTTTTGAAAAATGTGACAGTACAATGGAACCTCAGAGATACCTCAGGAGGGAGGTTAAATATATTTGTGCCCTCCAACATGGTTGAGACACATCCCTTTGTCTAATTATGGTTGTTTCATGTGTCTTTATCAATTGAAACTTTGACAGTATTTGAGTTTAATTCTGGCTTTTTTCAGTAAATTGATATGACAATCAAATGATACTTATGGGCCTCAATCCTGTTTGGTTAACTAGTGTTTTGAGTCTCTGAGTTCCACATCTTGGAGGTTCTACTGGGTTTTCCTGAGGTTCTACATACAATAGATAACCGTAATATCCTACTTGGCGGTTATATCGACAGACAGCCCAGGATCGTTGATGTAGAAAAACGCATTTTCTGGATTTAGCTGGACCTCAAAACTTGGAAGCACTGGAAAAATCAAGCACAGGGCCCAACACTTTTACTTATTGCAGCCACCATAGTTCTATCAGTCAGAAGCAATTGCAGATCACCAGTAACTAGCTGCACTCAAAGATCCAAACATTTCAGATATCTCAGAGGAGTTCAATGAGATTTATCAAGATAGACTATTTTGTACTTAAAGAAGACCATTGTCCCACCATATTCCTTGACCTCAAATTCGGTGGTAAAGTTCTTCTGTTGGCTGGTGCCAAAACTGCACACCACCTTCCAGGTCCCCGTCCTGCCAACAGAAAGAGCCAGGTGTCATGTTAGTGGACAGGAGGGTGTGGGACGTGAGATTTTAGCGTCTCCAAAAACAAACCTGACAAGCTCCGGGAGCTGGAAGAGGTCTGTTATGATTCCATCTCTAGGATGAAGATGTTTATCTTGCACTCTGAATCCATCTGGGTTCTGGATGGCAAAAAACAGAACCTATTATCTTTATCTGGAGGCTGATGCAACTTGAGAACATAACAAATGATCAACAAGGTCTGCACGTTTACAGAAGAGCAAAGTAAAAGACTTTACCACTATTCCCACTGAGATACTTTGTGAGCTTGGCTCCAGCGTAGGGTTCAAGGCAAAGACCCTGTATTGAACTATAACATGAATCAATTAGCTTTTCAACTTTAAAAAATCTGTACAGATTGAAAGTAATGCAGGTCAGTAATACTTGTTCAATTAAATCTTTGGTCCAAGGGCAGTATTAAAACTATATTGTCTATTGAGACACAGATATTTACATTTACTTGTTTCCATTCATTTTTTACCCCTCATACCTAATTATATATTTGGATGATATTTAAACAATTATAAAAAAAAGATGTAAAAGTCCATCTGGATAAAAGTGCTTGCTAAAGTTAAAAGAACACTGCCCTACCTGTGTCATCTGGAGTATAGATGGTTTTATCTGTCTGAGTAAATATGTATCCAGACTGAAAAGAGACCAAAATGGCTTTCTCCAGAAGTTTCCGGGGAAATTTTGCTTGCAGGTAGACATAATGGTTGGGCTGTGCGTCAAATTCGAAAAGCCCATCCGAGATCTGAAATGGAAGCAAAGGAGGCATGTTACAATGTTGAAGTATAAAGGTTGTGATTTTACGGGTCAGTATTGGTAGGGTTCTTTGATTTCTCTGACAAAGAGAGGGAGTATAGCAAAGAATGTTACATTATAAGATTACCGCTAATCTGAGAACTACTGAGCTTTCCCAAATGATGTTCAGTGTTGTTTTCAGACCTTAAAACCTTTCAGAAAACTCTCAGGAAACAATGCTGCCCCCATGAGCTCCTATTCAAATCCAGATCGCCCTGTCAGATGGGATTTCTGCTCAAGAACGGGAAGTGCTCAGACTGGAGGCTTTTTGGGGAAGGCATTTTGGTAGGGGTGAGTGATGTTTGAACTGGCTGGAAGCGAACCTTCCCCATGAGAGCATGGCTGTCTCGGCAACTCACCAGGATTTCCTGCAGGAACTGGAACTTGTTCTCTTTTGTCAGGGTTACTGTTTCTGAGTACAGCTCGCGGGTTTTGGTTGGGAAGTTCAGGACCAGGATTTCCACGTTACAGCTATCTCCATCGTAGTCCTGAGCCTCCACAAACACGTTCTCCTTCTGTCCCACCCTCAGCAGGTTTGGGGCGCTCAGAACGAACCTGTGGAGAGAGATGTCCGTCACTCACTTTGTGCAACAGACTACAGTCAGGTGACCATGGCCACAACAAGGAAGGAACAAGAGGTCATGGCCGGACACTGTGTATTCCAGCACTTTCACCATTTCTCTCCCTTACAGTCTTAGAAGAAGAAAAAGTCTTTCTCACACCTTTTAAAGGCTCTGCATGTCCCCTGCTGGGGGAACCCTTGACGGTTGATATTGATATCTTTTATGAATATATATATATATATATATATATATATATATATATATATATATATATATATATATATATATATATATTCACTGTAAATACAGTGCTTATTTCATAGATAAATATTTGCATTTAATGCACTGATTTGGAATGACAGTGTATTAAATTAATCTGAACATGATAATGTCACGTTGATAATTTGATCATAATTAATCCAATTAATTTATAATAATAAGAAAATGATCATATAATTACTTTTTATTTAAAAAAAGTAATTCTCGGCTGCCTGCTGGAAGCACTGATTTTTTCCAGCAATTGAATTCCAGAGATTGACTTTTGTTTTGTTGGCGGATTTGTACTTCGACTTGGAAAACAGTAAATCTTTCTTATGTTCAATTTCATCAAGCAAGATGAGGATTTCTTCCTTTGTGAATGCTGATTTCCGTGTCGTTTTCCCCTCCATGACCGACTGTCAGACACCACATTGCCACATGCCAATTTATTGGAGCAATCAGGCTCTGGATTGAATAACAATGAAATGAGCACACAAGGTGAAAGGAGTTTTACTTATTTATTTAGCCTTTTCTTAATATTTTTTTTATTCCTGTAATCTTTCGTTGTAACATTTCTGTAGGCTTATTTAATTAAAAAAGACACTCTCAATCAATTTAGTTATAATATGATGATAACACTGTGTCTTTAAAATATTGTATTTCAGTGTTGACTGGTTAAAACAGCATCGATTTATGAACTACTAATGTTTTAGCGAGGACGCGCTTGGCAAAGAAGCTCTTTGCAAAGTTCCTCTTTAGACTCCGTCTAACGATTGCGTTTGGGAAACCCACATAATGAGAGGACGTCCATTGCTTAAGAATCTCTTAAACACAAAACCCAAAAACCCGACGTTATCGGAAACCCACCGCTGCTCTGTAATTTCTTTTTCTGATCAAATGATTTAAAGTGCTGTAATTTCTCTTATTTCTTTTCTGATGATCAAATGTTTAGAAGTGCTGTTATGTCTACAAGGTGAAAACAAAATGTATAACAACCAATAACTTTAACCACGTTTGAATTTGCTTGAATACAAAGTAAAATTGTGGAACACAGAGCCAAATTAAATTAAAAAGTGTCCTTGTCTCAAACGTTACGGAGGACACTGTCAATTGTATCATAAATTGTAGAACGAATGTCATAAACATTATTAACATTCCTTTAAACAACCTGTATTTATGCAAGCCATCACTGTTTTAGAGACCCTTTCAATCCCCAGTGATCTGCGTTCAGGCAAGCATGATAATGTCTGCGGTATAGTCGACTAAAGCAGCCGAAGTGTCGTAGAGGCTACAACATCAGCGTGTCCTGGAAAGCCCTGCCAGATTACAGGTCGAAGTCGAGCTGCCGTGTGGACGTTTTGCTTCGAATATCCTGCCTTCGCTGGCGCTCCGACCTCCCACTTGAAAAACAGCGAATGCATGCAGGGTGCAGTGTACTCACAGAGGGTCGCACTGACAGAGTGCAGGGAGAGAGAGAACCAATACGGACAACCACACCACGTCCACACGCATCCTGCTGGTGAAAGTGCCTGCCTTCCCCTGGGCTTCGCACTTTTATACCCACTCAGTTTCACCCTCCTACTGTCCCTAATGCCACTGGCTAAACTTCAATATAAACACTGGCTAATGCTTAACACACCTGGCAGAGAGGAGGGGGGGATAAGGGAGACAAGGATTGTTTAAAACTGCAGCTGGCTTCTTTTTCAATGACATATTGCCAATTGGAGCAATGGAACCATCAAACAATAGTGATTAAAAATGAGATTCACTGACAGAAATGCGTACCTTAGACTATATTTATGGTCTGTAAAAAAACAGTTTCAGCTGCAACATTAGCCCCACTGCTAAGTGAGGATTTTGTCAGATCTGATCTCTTTGGGCAGCTCTGCAGCCCTCAGCATCTAAGGCTTAATGAATACATTTGCAAAATGAATAGACACGGACATCTTGATAAAACTGCAAAAGCTGGACATCAGTGTGAACATCCGAAGGTGGTGAGAGCTTTCGGAGTTCAATGGAAATAAAGACCGGCTCCGAGCTGGCTTTGGTTCTCATTAATATGATAATGCACAACACATTTTTTTTGTTTTGCCAAAAAAAAAAAAAAAAAAAGGGCTTCCAAGTGTGTGTTGAATTTTTACTCTGAGCTTGATTTGGTTCAGGTCTGGCGGGTGAAAAGGCCATGGAACACAGGGAACATGGAGGCTGAAGCAAAACATCTCTGACTCATTTCTTCAAGCATCTTGTGTCACACCACCATCTTGTGTCACACCAAAAATGGACAAATATTTGGCGAACCTTCACAAAATGGAGGGGCCTTCGGTACGAAACCCTGTTTTACACAGAGCACAGAGCGAACTCTTCACCCTTGTTATCCGTGGGTCAATAAGGAGGAACGCAGTTTCCAGAAAACTACTGTTTAGACAGACGTAACCCCTGGACCCTGAATATATAGCCCACATTTGATGAGTAAATAACACTCTGTATGGCAAATAGGATTTTTAAAAATACATTTAGGAGGTGGTAGCTCTTAATCTAGGAGTTGGTAGTCTGATAAGAGGGAGTAAATAATAGAAGACCACCTGGGACTATCCAAAAAATTATTCTCTGAGCACAAAATGGTTGATCACTCTGTCATTGTTCATTTTTATTCTTCCCCCAATAAAGTACATCAAATCATATGAGTAATGTGCTAAATTTCTATCTCATGAAAACTAGAAAATTACATTCTCAATACAAATAATCTGTTCCCTTTTACACATTTTAGAATACAATTTAACACATGCTATTTAATACATTTAATCTCATGATTTTGGCTGTACATATTGAGATGATCATTGCATGCTTAGGTAATTAATTTAAATGGTGTAAAACTATTTGAGCCATAGTTTCAATGCTGGAAATTTCGAGGATTTATGTCCATCAGAAAAGGAGTAATCAAGTTTAAAATGGCTACACATTTCATTGACTAAAAAGGGCCAAAATTAGGGTCAATGGGACATAATCATATTTTGTTTTGTGTTAGGACCTTGCTTTTTACAGTTGCATGTATTCTCAAGTTATCCATTGTTTTTCTTTATTGAAAATAGGACAAACACAACAACTGTGTCCTGCATCAGTATT